>VCII01000434.1:0-280169 GCA_006030095.1 Triplophysa siluroides
ATGAACTCAAATTGGAACTGTCACAGACCCTTTGTGGTTTAGACCTATGTGCCTATGGCCAAATGTCTGGCAGCACTGTTTCCTGTTAGAGATGCCACCAGCACAAGCACCGAGGCGAAATGCTGATTCCAGTGAGTACTCCCAAAAGGCATACTGTAGGCCTGGCATGTCTTGTCTACTACTTTCAATATGAATCCGATTAAATGTGATAGGGTGAAAGCCCCAGTGCAGCAGCAACAGCACATGATGGAGACGATGATGAGGAGGAGACCATCTCTCTGGATTCCAGAAGGCATGAGGTATCATGTTAAACTGTGAAAGTACTATTTACTCTACAATGGTGAGGAGTCCTCATCAAAATCAAAAAATCTAATTTCTTTTACAGGACCCAGATGCTATACAGTGGGAAAACCAGCCTGGCAACATAGTGCGTATTAATAAAAGGACACCACATCCTCCAAATTCCAGCTGCGCTAATTGTATTGTGTTCAGGCTCAAGCTATCAGAAAGTTGTTATGGGCAACCACCTCCGGCGCCAAATAGAACTGGCAGACATAGACATTCAGTACAAGAAGAAACAGATGGAAAATCTTGCACTGGAGTCCGAAATAAAAAAGAGGACAATTAGGAAACTGACCTTGAAATAAAAAAACTTGAGAGGGAGGTGAGATATGCCTTCAATGTACACTGTATGCTAACTGTAACACAAATGTATTAATCATTATTTTTCTTTCCCTCCCCCAGCTCCAAGAAGATGACACAGCTCAAATAAAAATTAGGTATATTAAAAAGTCAAGTGACCATGACATATGAGCTCTTCTTGTGAGCACACAGGACGGTGGCATCTTTCTAAGGTTTTTTTTATTTTCCCAGCAATCAGTACAACCAAGTCATCGTTATAAGGCACCGGCCTCTTTTGCCCACCACCCAGCACCAGGTGTGGCCACTAGCCTATATGAAGGCCCAAAATTGTGTGTTCCTTTCTGCTCTGACAATGCATGCCCATTCTTGCGAGATGTGGTGGATGAAGAAGCACTTGTGCTGAGGAGAGCCTTCAGGCGAGAAAGGGTCTTCAGGACCGGTTGGACCCACTGGCCTTCCCTGATGACCATCTATATGAAAGATACAGGTTTTCTGCAGATGGCATCAGGTATCTATGCAGACTACTGGGTCCCAGGATTAAGCACCCACTGCACTGCACGGAGCCATGCACTGAGTGTGGAGCAAATGGTTTGTGTGGCCTTGCGCTTTTTGCTAGTGGAGCCTTCCTGTACTCAGTGGGGGATGCAGAACAGCTGAACAAGGCCACAATTTGCCGCACAATAAGGAGTGTGTGTCTGGCTATCAAAGCATTAGCAGATGTCTTCATCTCCTTCCCTGGCCACAGAAGACTCTGTGACATCAAAGAGGAGTTCTATAGGATTGCAGGTAAGAGGATCTACAAATTACAGGACAACTGTTAACACATAGGATACTCATTACTTTGGTGTGACAGGTTTCCCCCCCATGTCATTGGTGCAGTGGACTGCACACACATAAGGATAAAAGCCCCCTCAGGTGCCCATGAGGCCGATTTTGTGAATAGGAATCCTTTCACAGCATTAATGTTCAGGTGAACATAACTTTTTGATATTGTCCATTGACGAACACTCTGCATTGCCAGTGATGTGTAATATTCCTCATCTTATGATTTCAGATGGTCTGCAATGCTGACTGTGTGATCAGCAATGTTGTGGCAAAATGGCCTGGCTCAGTCCATGACTCCAGAATCTTTCGGGCCTCTGAAATCTATCAGTGCCTATCACAAGGTAAGACACACAACCCCTATTTATAACCATCATGGCTGTGTCAAGAATATCACTGTGTTTATGAGGTAGTAATGATGAGATTTTGTGTTGACAGGTGAATTCTCTGGTGTGTTGCTGGGAGACAGGGGGTATGGCTGCCAGCCTTTTCTCCTGACACCTTTCACAGACCCCCAGGAAGCACAGCAGGCCTACAACCATGCCCATCCAGGACCAGGGCCAGAGTTGAAATGACCTTTGGCCTCCTGAAGGCACGCTTTCACTGCCTTCACAAATTAAGGGTCAGCCCTGTTAGGGCATGTGATATTACAGTGGCTTGTGCTGTCCTCCACAATGTGGCCTGCCTGAGGAAGGAGAGGCCCCCAGAGTGCCACCAGCCATGGACTGGGACAATCCGGCAATCTTCCCTGATGACGACAGTGGTCGGCTGCTGAGGGACCAATATGTGTTGAATTATTTTAGTTAGTATGTGTGCTTTCAATTTTGGTTAAATATGTCCTGCGTGGCAGAGGAATTTGGGTTTTTTTGGGTTCGTTTTTTTTACGAATTGGCCTCTTATGATGTTTGTGCGGTATACTGTGTGTAATACAAGGCTGCAGGGAGGCTACTGCATCCATTCATTTGTCTGTTCAGTTGATGTATGGATTTGTCCTGCATTTTTTAGTGTGCAGACATGCAGGTGTGTTATATACAGACCTTTGAATGTGTATGTATCATTTTGTATAATATGCTTTGATTCTCTGTGCTTTCCATCTTGTAGAGTCACTGTGACTTCAGTTTCGAAAGGAGCTGATGGTTTACCTGCTTTGTTTTGTCCTTATTCAATAAAGGAACATAATGTTACACATTGTTTTTTTATATTCATATGGAATGTGTATTTGTTTATATGACAGAGTACTAGGGCCACACTGAGGAAAAAGGATAAAGTCATAAATTTATGAGGCTGGTTCTTTCTGCAGAAAAGCTACATATTCTTTTTACAGTTTTGATACTTATGACAATGTGATACTTAATATTGTGGCACATCAGCATGTCTTTCTTTATGAAACCATACTGAAGTACAATTTCACGAAATGCCCCACATCTGTCATTTTAACAACTGTCCTCCTTTAAAAAACTGGTTACAATATTATGACTTGTCATTTTTTTCCCTCTGTGGCCCTAATATTCTATCATTTTATATATAGCCTTATAGTCTATGGGAAACTGTAAATTATCTAATGATAGCAACATCATCTAAAATCATTATTCATCCAAAATGATTGAAATTAATGATCACAAACGTTTAAATAATGACAGTGGGTCTAGTTATATGTGATAACAATGTATAGTGAGCAGTGAAATAACTATTGGTTTCCATTTGTGGTGACTGCTGACTGACATTAGGGATGAGATTAAATAGATCCTGGAATTTAGCCTGGTCTGGAGCAGGCTAGCTCCACAGAATAATCTCCATGGTAATTTATACCATAACATATCCTCCTGCCCCCTATCCAGCTTTAGTGCAACCGGATTACGGATCAATTGAGCCAGGACCAAGATATCCTGGCTTAATCCCTTATCCTAGTTTTGTGCAACAGGCCCCAGGTCTCCTCTCTTTTATGATGATGTGTGTGTGTGTAGCACTTGCAACAATACAGGCCCTCAGTTTTTCTTATCTTTCCTGAATTCCTATCAGTTGCCTAAGGTCATGCATGATCCTGTCCTGACTTGAGCTGCAGTCCCACATGGAAAACCTATATGAGGATATATGCGCATATAAACCTATGCAGTATATATGCACATATATGCAGTATATATGCACATATATGATAATATATATGCGTATATGCCACATATAGGCAATATTGAGGTGCATATATGTGCATATACAGGCCATATAGGTCTCCTGTATTGCTTCTTTATATCCACATATAAGCCCTATATGTACATACAAGATATGTCTCCTATATAGCTCATGGTAGGATCTGGTCATTTTGTAGCTCATATCTCACTTTGGCAACTGTCATACATGATGCCTAGCTCATATTTCTATTATCAAGGCAATAACTAAGAACTAACTAAAAAAAAAATGCAAAAAACTTATGTATGTGCGATAACGTGAAATTGGTATCACATGTAATTGGCATGTTATGGAATTATGGCAAATAAGTAAGAGATGGAAAGCTATGATGTCTACACGTTTTCCTGAAACATTTACAAGGTCAATTCTTTCTTGTAGGAAGATAGTGGAAAAGAAGGAAATGTTTAACAAAATGCTTTGTCGTTTTTTTATTTTGTCAATCAAACCTTTTTTCAAGTTACTTCCAGATTCACATTACAGCTCATACACATCCACACATTCACCGTTACATCCACCAAATGCAATGCAAAATGCAATGTTTTCTGTATTGTCTTTATGCAGTTTTTCTAGATGAATATGGCTGGGCATTACAGTCTAAACGTAGCAAAAAAATTAGTTTGTGACGTCATCCGCATGCGGCGTAGTTGATGACGTCATCCGCATGCGCATTCGCGCCGAAAGATAGCGGTTGGGAGTTAAAATGGCGATATCAGCATTGGACATCCGCTATGACCTACTTGAATGGACTGAGGGTGAGGATAGAGGGGCCCATAGTATATTTGGGCCCTCGACTGTGTCCGGAATTTTTCAGTTAAAGATTTTCTTGAAAGGACTGATAAAACCGAGAAGCTGGTGGAATGGCGAAAGGCCGAAACACTGGCCGGTGCACCGAGCCTGAATTATTGACGTGGCAAGTATGTTAACGCTAACTTGAGCTGACGTTATGTAGTTACATACCACATTAAATGGTTTTGCTCGCACTTAAAGAAGTGTAAAATTGATTTGGCTAGGTACCTGGCTAGCAATAGCTTCGCTTTCTTTCTGGCTCATGTTAGCTACCTAATTTGCTAATGTTAGCGAAGTCCAATTGGGACTAATGTTAGATTTGGTAACGTTAAACATGATTAGACAAACGTTTGCAGTTCATGATAACATTTCAATTTTATTGCCCCAGAATTAAAAAAAACTCCAAATTAAACTGCATCCCAAACTCAAAGTACAGTGAGCAGCAGGGGCAGACTGGGAAGGCTTCAAAGAAAAAGGTAACTGACTGCACCAATTGGTGCTTACTTAGTTATCTTAGAGTTGCTGGGGTGCTGTTTTGATCTAGTGATTGTAATTATGTTTTTTTCTTTTATAACCTCTTTCTAGAAATCCCTCAAATGAAAAGTGACCTTGCCATTATTGCTCAAAAGGTAACCTCCTCTGATTTTCATTGCTTTTTAAATTGTTTCTCAAGCAGAGCTGTAGAGACTTGTGATGTTGGACTGATTGATAGTGTTAATTATTTGATGTATTTGCACTTCAATTTATTGAAGAGAATAACTATTTTTCTTCTATGAACAAGACTGGAAGGACTCCTGTGGAGATCTAGATTCCTCCTCGACTTTTGGAGAAATGCATCCGGTGAGTTTTTTTCCCTTGCGTTTTATTTATTTTTAGTTTACTTGTTTACTCAAACAGAGCTATATGGATTTTTATGATGTTTGGCTGATTACTTTTGCATGTAACTTTCATTTATTGACATGTCTAATAAGGCTGCACGATATATCGTTTTAGCATCTATTTCGCGATGTACGCATGCGCAATAGTCACATCGCACAAGGTGCGATGCAGGGAAAGTTTTTTTTTCTATATTTGCCTGATATAAAGTAATGAATTCTGATTTATGGGTGCTTTTTTTTTTACAAAGCACATGTTGTTGCTTCACGTTTTTGACACGCAGCCTCTGCAAGCGTGCGCATGGCGAAATGAGAGAGGAACGGGAGAAAAGCACCGAAATAGACGACTTGGTCGCAAAAAGAAGCGCATCGTCAATTATTTGGAAATATTTGGGCTACAGAAAGGATGATGTTGACCAAAAACAGGTACTTTGTCGGGAGTGCCGTGCAGTAGTTCCTACAACACGCGGAAACACAACTAATTTGTTTGATCATTTAAGTCGGCACCACAGAGCTCTGTATGACGAGTGCAAAGCCAGATCTGATTGCCGTCCAAAGCAAAAAACTATTTCGGATGCGTTTGCCAGTGTTACACCATATGCGAAGAGTTCCAAGCGGCATAAAGAGATCACGGATGCGATAACATTTCACCTGGCGAAAGACATGGTACCAATTAACACGGTGACCACCCGGGTTTTGCAAACATGATCCGGTCACTTGACAAGCGTTATGTATACCATCACGCACTTATTTTTCTCAAGTTGCCATCCCAGGGCTGTACGACAAATGCAAGGCACAAGTGGAAACTGAGCCATCACAAGTGAAATATTATGCAGCAACAACGGACTTGTGGTCCAGCCGAACAACAGAGCCCTACATAAGTCTGACCATACACTTTATTGATGAGGATTTCCAGCTGAAAAGTCGCTGTTTGCAAACAGCATTTTTCCCGGAGGATCATACAAGCGAGAACATCGCAAGGGGGATGAGAGAAGCATTGACTGCTTGGGGCCTGGATGAGAGATGTCTCATCTGTATAACAACAGACAATGCAGCGAACATGGTAAAGGCTGCCGCCCTCAACAAGTGGACCAGGCTACAGTGCTTTGGGCACAGGCTGCACCTTGCAATTGGTAAGTTTGGTCCATACATTTTTGCTATTGTTGCTATTGACTTAACTTGAAATAATAAACATTTTCCTAAGTTCAGTAACTTGTCAAATGTTAGTTTTGTAAGCTATTTTTTTAAGGCAAACTTATTTCTCTGGAAGATTTTTTCCCACATATTTTGTATTTTACAAAAACAATATTAATAAAATGTCCCTATATTTTATTAATAATCCCCTCTTTTAAAGAAAGCATAAACTACATGTATAGATGTATGTACATCTATAAATAATTAGTTACCATAACAGTTGAGCATGAGCAATTCATTTTTCATGATAATAAATGTAATAATATGTACTTACTTAGTTTTGTTTTTATTTTTCGCTAAGAAAATGCAGTAAAAAAGGATGGACGCATTGACCGTGCTACAGGTATCTGCAAGAAGCTGGTGGGTCACTTTTCTCACAGCTGGAAGGCCAGAGCTGCTCTTGAAAAAGCCCAGAAGGAGCTAAATTTTACCGGCACATTCCCTAATATCAGAATGCCAAACAAGATGGGGTTCCAGGCAGATGATGATCAACAGGATTTTAGAGCAGCAAAAGGCTTTAACTCAGGTCCTGTCTGAGGACAAGAAGGCAAGGCATCTGATTCCAACCTGGCAAGATATAGATGTCCTGGAATCTGTCAGCAAGACACTGGGCCCACTGCTGATTTCACAGATGCACTCTCTGGAGAAGATTATGTTAGTGTCTCCTATGTGAAGCCAGTTATTCACCTCTTCAATAATTCAATGCTGCTAATGCATGAGGAAGACACAGACCTGACTAAGACCTTGAAGAAGGAGATGTTGCACTACATCAATGATAAATATAAAGATGATGCTACTCAGGAGCTGCTAGATGTGGCTTCTTGTTTGGACCCCCGATTCAAGATGGAATTCATCAGTGCAGACAACAAGCCCAGAGTGAAGGCCAAAGTTGCATCAGAGATGATGGAATGCCAGGAGGAGATGGCAAGCTGCAGCACTGAGGTGGAGCACGAAGTTGCTGAAACATCCATGCAAAAAAAGCCAAGAAGTCCTTGGGAAGTTTCTTTAAACTGAGTGGAGCTGCAGCAAAGGGTGATTCCTCTGTGACCCTTAAAGATGCTGTGGACGCAGAATTAAGCAACTACCTGCTAACGCCTTCCATAGACAAAGAGCAAGATCCACTTGCATGGTGGAAAACACACAGAGTAAGCTTTCCACATCTCGCCAAGCTTGCCTGCAAATATCTTTCCATTCCCGCTACAAGTTCCCCGTCAGAGCGGGTTTTCAGTGCAAGTGGCAACATAATCACTTGCCAACGTTCAAGCCTAAAGCCTGCAATGGTGGATAGACTGGTATTCTTAGCCAAAAACCTCTAAGCTTGAATGAGCAAATTAATGCATACAGAAGCTTAAAAAGTCTAATTGGTGTTCGAATATTTATATTTACATTTACTGTTTGCATCAGTTAAGAGAAGAAAACCAGATCTATTTTTATACAGCTGTTGAAAGTTTAATTTAATCTTTGTTTTCTATGATGACCAACACTTGTTTTACTTAAGCACTGTTGCTCAAAAAAGTCAGTTAAATTTGTTTTATTTTATAAACCACTCAGGGGGCTGGTGTAAAACTTTTTTTATTTGTCAAATGTTTTGACAATAGATGTTTACTACTTTTCTATTTTCAAAAATAGGTTTGTGATTGTTGAATAAAAGGTTTTTACTTATTTTGTCACTCATGTTAATTCCCTAATGTGATAATTATGTGTCCTCTTTAGTGTAGCGCTCTGTTTTAACCTGGAATACATGCATACAGCATCCCCCATAACTAGATCGCTTCTAGACGCCAGACTGCACTTCTTCATTCACAAATGAGCTCCAGACCTGCCAACCTGTACGCATTTTGCGTAGCAGGTACGCATTTTGACCTCAAAGTACGCTGGTACGATTTGTCACTCTAAACTACGCAAAAACCTGATGGCGCCTCTGCTGCGTGCAGTACTGAAAACAAGCATAGCAAAGAAGAATATGTCCAATCATAGCACTGAGTTCTTCCCACAAATAGAATGCAGCGATGATTGACACGTCCTATGGCCTATCAATCAATAACAAGAGTCAGCAAATCGGCAGAACCGCAAAATCTCGCGTGATCCCCTTCCCTACCGTGGCTGGGAAGTGCAAAACAACATTACGAAGTGTGAAACACTTTTACGAAGCTCGAGACAAATTTACATTTTGGAAAACATTTTTACCTATCATAAAACACAATTACATGGGAAAAACACTTTTACCAAGGACGAAACAAATTTACATTTTAGAAAACAAATTAACAAGACGCAAAACACTTTTACCAGTCCCGAAACAAATTTACAATGACAGATTCTTCACGGAAAGGGAATGTACCACACACCGGAAGTGACGCGGTAAAAGGTGTTGTTGTTGTTGGTGAGCGCGGTAAATTCGTGTTGTGGTTGTGGAGTAAATGGCGTAAATAAAGTTTATGGTGACCGAACATGGACTGCGGCCGAGGGATGTTTTGCCCGTTTTGTGGCAAACACGTGAGCAGCTTAACGCGGTTTTGCTTTACGTGTGGTCGGTGTTTGGAGTTTCTAAAGGACGCGGACCAGACGGAAACACAGGGAACGTCTCGACAGCCGGACAGTGCTAAGCAAAGTAAGTTGTTATTTTTTAGTTTTCAGTGTAGCAAAACGCTAGCTATCAAAGGCCATTTGAATAAAAATCAGTAATGCTAATAATGATTTTTTGAGCAGCTTATAACTTTCTGTTTTGAAACGGAACTCTTTCTGTTTTGAAACGGAACTCTGTCCATTTCAGCAGAACAGCCATGCCCATCATACAAACAGTTCATGGAGTACAGAAACTCGAAGTCAAAAGAACGGCAGTCTTTTAACTATGGGCCAAAAGGAAGATTTAAGCCTAAAGAAAGAAAACACGTCCAGGTAAGTTGTACTGACCGTCCTATACAATTTTGCAATGCTCTATATGTATTTGTGTGTATGTGTATATTTAATTTACCTATGTATACATTAATTATATATCTTTGTTATTTTACTAGATAAATGTAGGATTGATGGTGCCACATGAAACTGATGGAACCGATTTAAAACCTCTAAGAGGGAAAACACTCCCGTTATTTATAGACCCGGAGGCAGCAGCACCTGATCTACTGAAACAAGCTGTACAGAAAATGAGAACATTTAACAAGGACATGCACGAAGGACCTTACATCCTTTTGTATCCAGACTGCTCAGAGGTGGTCCATGTGCCTGGGTCAGAAAGGCCATTCAAATTGGCAGAATATAAAAAGGAAATAGGAAAGGCATATTCCAGGATCACTTTTTTCATTTGCCTAGAAAAACACTATAAAAGAGGTTAGTGGATCTCATGATTCAATATTTTTACAAATTTGATACTCTGCTGGAGGATAGATAATGTTTGTTTGATTTATTTTTTTCAGTGGATGATACCTCAGACTCTGAAATTGTCATCACAACAAGGAGCACTGCTGAATTCAACCGAGCTGACACTTTGGTACATCAGTTATTTCTATTTTTTTTTATATTTATGTATGTTTGTATTTATTTATTAGATGTACATTGGATTTTATGCATAAAATCTTTGTCCTGGTCAATAATTTAGTTGAAAAAGGTTTGTTTTGATTGTTTAGCAGTAACTATTATACAGTAACACAGAAAACCATTCAGCATTGATATATGCTGTATGTGGTAATGGAACAATAATGGAAGCTGTTAAAAATTGTTGATAATTTTATCTGTTTCCTCTCAGGTGTTTGAACCACAAAATCTAAGTACTCCCAAACTCAAACTGGAAGATGAAAGGTAGGTGTTGCACACTTACACAAAGGAACTTTCAGGCGTGCATGGGTTGAAATTATTTTCTTAACTTCTTTACTGGAAATAATAATAATAACTCATATCTTATTGGGCTACAGGGCTTTCACTACCAGGTAAAGGGCAATTTAAATTTTTTTTCCATTTAACTCACAAAATTGTGATAAAACTACTAGCAGATATTTCACTACTTATTCACATACACATTATACATTTATATTGCTTTTTTGGAGATGTTTTACCACTTTTGTTCACCTGGAAATACAGCAAGACCGCACATAAGCTCAATGTTGCTACATGCTTTTCTTCTGTTTCTGTAACTAACTGAGGTGCCCCCTCGCTCCTTACCTAAAGGACCCACAGCTGCTTGTGTGAGCTTTACTTAATTCACCTGCAAGAGCTTATTGGTGTGTCCTAAAACATAACATAAACTCTTGCAGGTGAATAAACACAAATTACAAATTAACCAAACCATTAAAAAAAACATTTGAGAATGAAGTGGGGGGATGTAATGAGAGACAATGTTTTTTTTTTCTAGTGGTAATCAACAAATAGGAATCTTGGCTGTATGGTGTATACATAATGTTTACATGATTTGACTGTAGGCCTGAAGGACACCTGCTGGTTTTAAGATGTCTAAAACCCCCACTCTAGCCCAGAACACCTTGGCCACTAGAAAAGACCCATTGTCTCTCATTTCATCCGTTTGACTCGCTGACGAAGGCTAGATGCCAAATTGCATTAGAGTACTTTTAAATAATCTATCTTTAAGTTGTTGATGTGATCAGAGAATTCGCTCTGATGAACTTGAAACAGAAAATAGCATATGTGTAATGTGATTTATAACATTTTTTTATAAATCTTTCTGTTCCCTCTACTACTACCTTTTACTCAAAACTACATTATAGCCTTTATCATGGAGCTAATCATTTTTTGTTTTCATGTTTCAGAGATGCACCAGGAGATTCATTAACAATTCAGCCAGGATGGGTAATAAGGCAGACTGGCACCAAGACATTTCTTGCTTTCAGTGTTGTTGTTTCAGACATTTTAATCTTTTTTTCAGATAGTAATATCTGATTCTGAGGATCAGGATCCACCTGAAAAAAATCCAGAAAAAAATCTTGCTACAGGTAAAAAAAAAAAATCATAATGACTGACATAATTTAAATTCATTTAACTGATTACATGGGGAGGACATTTTTGTTTGTAAGATGTTTTAACATGGAAATGATAATTTCCCAACAGGAAATACACAGATTCACCAAAGCAAGAGGACGAAGAGCCGCTGTCAATGTGAAGCCAAGACAGCAATGTAATATGACAGCTTTTGACTAGCACTCCTGTTTTTTCACTATACAATAGTTCTGATATATCTGGAATATCCACAAATCAAGTCACTTTTTCTCATTACAGGGAGGAGACGGACATTACATTACCTGACATCGTAGCAAACCTGTCACTTCCTATTGATCATAAAAGAGTCTGCCGGTTCAACATCTCAAGGGCTAATGTTTGGGATGGGGCAGTCAGAGGTTTCAAGCGTACAACATATTCTGAAACCTGTGACATGCTGGTTAAATTTACTGATGATACTGGTGTTCTGGAAGAGGGAATTGACACTGGTGGTCCAAGACGAGAGTTTTTAACTCTACTAATGAAACATCTAAAAGACCGGCCCATTTTTGACGGACCAGAAGGACATCGTTTCTTGGTCTACAATGCAAATGGTATGCATATGGGTTAGATGTGTACTATAGGATACTAATGGTTGGTTAATGATCATTGACCATATATATCACATGACAAATGCTTGTATTTTACAGTATATAATGCATTGTTTGTTTTAATTTTGCAATATGAATTCATTCACAGCTGTTAGGGAGGATGAATACTGCCTGGCAGGAAAGATGATTGCTGTGTCAGTTGTGCATGGAGGTCCAGGACCCTATTTCCTGTCGAAAGATCTTGTACATTATCTTGCAGGCCAGCCTTCATTCAAAGCACCAATTAATTTAATAACCGATGAAGAAATAGGGAAAGCTTTGCAAGAGGTGAGAATAGCATAAGGCTACGGTACGGTAGGGCAGAGTTTTACATAGTTCCTGCAGTGTTTTGAGACAGTTTACTTCCTATATCCAGTACAGAATTTGTTTCATTAATTTATTAGTTTTTTATGGTGTAAGATTACACTATGCTGTGTATGTATCTCATTAAAAAAAATTTGAAACCAGTATGTGAGCATGTTTTTTTTTCTCACCGTTAACATTTTGAAAATGTTTTAGATTCGTGACTCTCAAACTGGGATCCCTTTGTGAATCACTGTTTTAGATAAAGAAACAAGTAGTTCAAGAAGTTTTGTTTTCTATACTACAAAAAATTAATAAATACTTTATATACTCTTTTTGATTAATTTACTCCACACTTAAAAACAATTAAGCTGTGGGTGACAGATTCATAAACATTGTGTTCAGACAGGCAGCAATATTCCACCACTACAAAAACCCCTCCCTTTTTGATCATTTCATAGCTGAGCCATTTCTTTTAGGTTCATGTACAGTTCTGATGCAGACTCCCAGTTCTCTGGCTTCTGTAACTGATTGCGTTCCATGGCAAAGTCCAAGTACTCCTTATGTTGTCCTCACTGCATTGTAGCAACTGCAGCTATACAACTAGCTAAACTCTTCCTCTCAAATGAATACTCGAGTAGTAGTAAGTTTTAGATGCTCTTTACTGTGGCTCTTTTTATCATTGTACAAGGTCAGAGTGAAAACTGTAACAAAGAAAAATATATAATTACAATTTAGCTCTGTAACATGAGCTTTTCCCATGTAAATAATACTTTTTATCGCTAACTATAGACTATAAATTAATGCAACTATAAACTTATTTACTTACGACGTTGCCTCTGTGGCGTTTACAGTTTGGAATACATGCAGAACACAGAAATGTAGCGGAGTAAAATCCCGCTAGCCTCTTTAGAATACAGACAAAAACCACCCGTGAAACAGGAAATTTCCGACGAGATAAAGCCCTTCAAATTAAGAGTCTCTTCAAAATAAAAGTTAATTAGAATTTATACCTGAATGACAACACACTCCCCGTCTGACCTCTGCGAGGTCATTAATTGCCCTAAGAATTATGAGAGTCTGCGTACATCAGTCTTTTGTAAGAAGTAAGACAACTTGTGAGATTGGCCTGAAGAAAGTTTTTGAAAATCCCTGATCTGTGGTCCTCAATTCCACCTTCCTCACCCTTCCGTCATCTCCGGAGAAGGCCTTTGTGATCATAGCCATGGGCCAGTTGTTGCGGGTAGCTTCACTTTGTTTGAGAAGGACGATATCTCCCACTTGCATGTTTTTGTGGGATTTGGTCCATTTCTTGCGACGCTGCAAGGTTGGCAGATACTCTCGACTCCAACGATTCCAGAATTTGTTGGCAAGAGCTTGTACTTGTCTCCACTGCTTGGTGAGGACGTCTTTATCTGTGAAGTCTCCTGGTGGAGGTGGAAGTCCAGTTTTTTGGGTTAGGAGCATTGATGGTGACAGAATGAAAGGATCTTCAGGATCGTTTGAGACTGGAATCAGTGGCCTTGCATTTATAATAGCTGTCACTTCCGCCATTAGCGTGCACAAAACCTCGTGGGTCAACCGAGTGTGCTGTTCGAGAAACATAGAGTCCAGGATTCTTCGGGCCACCCCAATTAGTCGTTCCCATGAACCACCCATGTGTGAGGCATGAGGAGGGTTGAATTCCCATGAGCACCCTTGTTGGTTTAGATACCTCTGAACAGCGCTCATTCCCAGTTCCCTGGATGCTCCTATGAAGTTTGTGCCGCGGTCAGATAGTAGTTGTTTGGCAGGTCCTCTTATGGCAAAGAGACGCCTTAGAGCATTAATACAGCTTGAGGTGTCCATTGACTCAATGACCTCAATGTGCACGGCTCTGGAGCTCATACAGGAGAACAATATGGCCCACCGCTTGCTCTCAGCTTGTCCTCCTCTTGTTCGTCTGGTGGTAATGCACCAGGGCCCAAAGACATCCAATCCCACATATGTGAAGGGAGGGCAGGTTTGGAGGCGCTCTTGAGGCAAATTTGCCATGCGTTGTTCTTGCATTTTGCCTCTAAGTTTGGCAGGTTATACATTTGTGTATGACTGAATTGATGAGCCTTTTTCCTCCCTGGAGCCATAGTCCTGCCGCTCTGACGGCTCCTTCTGTCAGGTGACGGCCTTGATGTTTGACCTCAGCGTGATGGTGTCTGACGAGCAACAGAGAAATGTGGTTATCCTTTGGGAGGATTATGGGGTTCTTCTCTCCAATGTCCAGGTTAGCGTTCTTCAGTCGGCCTCCAACGCAGATGAGATTATTCTCCAAGGTTGGACTGAGGCGTTGAAGGCTGCTGTTTAGAGGGATTGACTTATTTGCGGTCAAAGTTTCAAATTCCTTTGAGAAGGCTCTCCTCTGTACAGCTGCAATGATGACTTCCTTCGCTAGTGATAGTTCATCTGGGGTACGAGACAGATCACACTTATGCCACCCCTTACACTTGTCCGTGTTTTTAGAGAGCTTAAAGGACCTCACAATGTGAATGAGGAGTGCTATAGCTCGAACAAGACTGTCGAAGCTTGAGAATCTTAGAAAGCGCTCTGTGCTAAGGCTTTTCTCTTGCAGCTTTGTGGCATAGCTTCTCACTTGTGCACGGATATCTTTGTCCAGTTCTGGTTTGACCAAATCAAATGACCCAACTGGATCTGGTTTGTCGAGAGGGTTGAGCAGGAAGTTAGGTCCTTTTAACCACGTTGTTTGTGCCAGGAATGAGGCAGAGATAGACCTTGATGCATGGTCCGCAGGATTATCTTCTGTACGCACGTAGTGCCATTGTTCAGGTTTTGTGGTTTGGCGAATGCGCTGAACTCTATTGTGGACGTAGACATAGAATCGTCTGGATTCATTATGGATATAGCCAAGGACCACTTTACTGTCGGTGTAAAACTTTGTGTAATCCAACTTCAAATTTAGTTCGTCGTGAATCAGGTCTGCCATTTCCACTGCTAAGACTGCTGCGCAAAGTTCGAGTCTTGGGATAGTTGGTTCCGACTTAGGTGCAAGTTTGACTTGGCCATGACAAATCCAATGTGAGCTTGTCCATCTTCTTGTACGGCCTTCAAGTACGCCACGGCGCCGATGGCCTTGATCGAAGCATCGGAAAACACACAGAGCTCTGTATGCACTGCCTTTGCTAGCGAAGCTGCTGTGTATGTCCGTGGTACATGAAGGTGTCTCAGCTCCTGAAGCGAGTCCTGCCAAGCTTTCCATTCGCTGAATTTATTTTCAGGTAGAGGTACGTCCCACTCGGACAGCTCGGTGGTGAGTTCCCTGAGGAGGAGTCTGCCTTGGATTGTGACGGGGGCCAGGAAACCCAAGGGGTCGAAAACACTATTCACCGTGGAGAGGACACCACGCCGAGTAAATGGCTTGGTGTCGTTTGCAACAGAGAAGGTGAATGTGTCGCTTTCTATCTCCCACAGGAGACCTAGACTGCGTTGAGCGGGTGCAGCCTCTCCACCTAAGTCCACACCTTTCGCGATTGTAGTACAGTCTTCGGATGGAAAAGCTTCCAGGACTGCTTGGCTGTTTGAGGCAAACTGTGGAGATTGAGGTTTGATTCAGCCAGAGATGTCTGTGTTCTGCGTAACAGGTCGATAGCTTCGGCATCAGTCGACACAGAACGAAGGCCGTCGTCCACATAGAAGTGGCGCTCCACAAAGTCAACTGTGTCAGTCCCATGTTCTTGTGCGCCCTCTCTGATAGCTCTTCTGAGTCCGTAGATGGCCACAGCAGGGGATGGGCTGTTGCCGAAAACATGAACTTTCATCCTGTAGTCTATGATTTCTTTTGTTGTATCGTTGTCTTTGTACCACAGGAATCTCAGAAAGTTTCTGTGGTCCTCTCGCACCAAAAAGCAGTGAAACATCTGCTGTATGTCTGCCACGATAGCCACTTTTTCCTTCCGGAACCGCATCAAAACTCCGAGGAGAGAATTGTTAAGGTCAGGACCTGTAAGGAGTACATCGTTGAGAGACACACCTAAGTGTTTGGCACTTGAGTCGAATACCCTTATTTGGTCAGGTTTTCGAGGATGGTAGACTCCAAAGGAGGGCAGGTACCAGCATTCTTCATTCTCTCCTAGTAGTGGAGCTGCCTCTGCGTGGTCGTTCTTCAACATTTTCCCCATGAAAGCCACATATTGTTGTTGCATCTCTGGCTTCTTATTCAAGCTATGTTGGAGTGATGCGAAGCGCCTGACTGCTTGTTCTCGGTTGTTAGACAAGCGTTGTCTAGGTTGCTTAAATGGGAGAGGGGCTACCCAGCTATTTGACTCATTTCTGTAGACTTCTTTGTCCATTAGTTTCAGAAAGATGTCGTCTTCGATTGAAGATGCCAGCTTGTGGTCCTGTTCAGTGTGACTAAAACAGTTGCCCCAACGTTTCTTCTGCAGACTTGCTAGTCTCTGAAAACCTGTCTCTTGCCTCTCGACCGTGATGAACCTTTTCTTTGATGTGCAAGAGGTTTGTACAGGGATTGAGTAGGGAGGGCCGGCCATTGCCAAGCACAGTTGTCTTGAAGATGTTGACTGTAGGCTTATGTGCATTCCCCAAGCAGACTTCCCCAACTAGCACCCATCCTAAGTCTAAACGTTGGGCAAAAGGGGCATTCTGAGGGCCATTGACTTGGTCCCGAACTTTGTGCACCCTTATTACATCTCTACCAAGTAACAGGAGGATCTCAGCACCAGGGTCGACCTCTGGGATGTGCTCTGCTACCTTGACAAGATGTGGATGATGGCGAGCTGCGTTAGGGGTTGGGATTTCGGACCGATTGTTGGGTATACCGTTGCATTCAATAAGTGGTGGGAGAGGGATCGTGGCCGTTCCATCAAGTGACTCGACCACAAAGTCTTCAGCCCTGCGCCCATATGTTTCCACTATTCCTGAGCATGTCTTTAGATAGTAAGAGTACGGTTTGCACTTGATGTTAAACAGCTCGAAAATGCTGGACCTTGTCAGAGACCGGTTGCTTTGGTCATCCAGGATGACGTAGGCCTTGATAGCTTTGTCTGGTTGACCTTTAGGATATAGTTTCGCAAGGCATATCTTGGAACATGACCAGCCGATGTTTCCCGTGCCGCAGACCTCGGTGCAGCTTGAGTTAACAACCGCATTAGTGATGCTGCTTTCTTCCTCCTCCCCGCCGTTGTGTGGTGGAGTTGAGGGGGCTTTGACTTGAGGTGCAGGCCCGGGGTGCATGGCAGAGTCGTGCCAGGTGCTTTCGCACTCCAAACACTTAACTGCGTTAGGACAGTCCTTAGCGAGGTGAGTAGTTGAGCCACAACACTTGAAGCAGATTCCTTTTTCTTTGAGAAAGGCCCTTCTTTCCTCCAGCTTTTTGGCTCTGAAGGCTTTGCAGCGCTTGAGAGGATGTGGCTTGCCATGTATTGGGCAGCTTTTGTTCAGGTCATTGACACCTTTGTTTATGCTAGGGCTTGTTGAGGCGATGTCTGTCTTGTGGACCGAAATAGGGTACTTTGTGCCTTTGAAGAATGTTTTTTCAGACCTCACGGGCAAGCTGCTAGTACCTGGAATGGCAAAGCTAGGGTCGTTTCTTTTACGAGCTTCGCTGCACACGAACTTGCTGAAGAATTCAAATGGAGGAAACTGTCCCTTATTTCCTTCCTTGTGCTTTGAACCGACTGAAATCCATTTTTCTTGAAGCCCATAAGGCAGTTTTGCAACTATGGGTTCAATGCCGCGTGCAGTATCCAAATAGTAGAGAGCTGGGAGGTAGCCGTCCTCCTTGGCACACTGTACTTCCATTAACAAATCTGCTAGTTCTCGTAGCTTCATGTGTTCTTTTCCTGAAACTCTTGGGAAATTTTCAAGCCGTTCGAAGAGAGCCTTTTCGATTATTTCAGGAGCTGCATAACATTCCTGGAGGCGTTCCCAGGCCTTCGTAAGTGCTATGAAAGGGTTAGTTATGTACACTGACCGTAGACGTTTGACATGGTTGCTGGATTCTCTACCAAGCCATTTTGTCATTAAGTCTAATTCCTCAGTAGCTGTGAGGCCTAGCCCTTGAGTGGCACTGTTGTACGATGACTGCCAAGCACGATAATGTTCAGGCTGATCATCAAATTGATATAAACTTGAACTCACCAGATCTCGACGAGCTAAGTACTGTGCCAGGTGTTCAGTCGTGGGTCCACTGTGGGAAGCTGTTGGTGCGCCCTGGGGATAGAAGGGCTGTGTCGACCTGTTAGAGTTGGTGTGGCTCATCATGGAGTCCCTTTGCCTGTCAGATTCTCCATGCGGAGCCTGGTTTTCTATCTTGACTGATGGTGGAACGTACGCACCTGGAGGCTGACTTGGTGACTGGCTAGCTTCAATGGGTGCATGAGCTGGGGAGTCAGTAGAAAGGTGGCCTTTATATGATTGAGGGTTGAAGTGAGATGTAATGTATTCTTCTGTCCGTTCCATTTTATCCTCTTCTGATGGGCCTACTTCACTTAACGCCACGTAATTTTCTGTAGCGTCTGCCGCTTCCCACACTGCTGCTTCCGCTTCGGCCATTGCTGCCTCTCTGCGAATAGTAAGCGCTTCTAGCTCGGCATCCTTCTTTGCTTTTTCCAGCTGATATGTAGCTTCTCTGTCAGCCTTTTCTCTTTGGTGCTCTGCTTCCTTAGCAGCTCTTTCTATTTTAGCTTTAGCTTCCTGTTCGGCGAACGCAAGACGTGTTCTAGCCGCCTCCGCTTTGGCTCGTGCACGTGTTAACGAGCTAGTGGATGCTGCGGATGTCCGCGAACTTCTTTTACTGCCTGCAGAAATCTTGTCACTTCGTTTAGCTTCCATCTTAGCACCATGTATGACGCCAGCCTTTTAACGTCTTTTCACTATGTTGTCCTCACTGCATTGTAGCAACTGCAGCTATACAACTAGCTAAACTCTTCCTCTCAAATGAATACTCGAGTAGTAGTAAGTTTTAGATGCTCTTTACTGTGGCTCTTTTTATCATTGTACAAGGTCAGAGTGAAAACTGTAACAAAGAAAAATATATAATTACAATTTAGCTCTGTAACATGAGCTTTTCCCATGTAAATAATACTTTTTATCGCTAACTATAGACTATAAATTAATGCAACTATAAACTTATTTACTTACGACGTTGCCTCTGTGGCGTTTACAGTTTGGAATACATGCAGAACACAGAAATGTAGCGGAGTAAAATCCCGCTAGCCTCTTTAGAATACAGACAAAAACCACCCGTGAAACAGGAAATTTCCGACGAGACAAAGCCCTTCAAATTAAGAGTCTCTTCAAAATAAAAGTTAATTAGAATTTATACCTGAATGACAACACACTCCTGCATGTTTGGGTCCCCACAAGGAGTCATTGACAGGCTAGCCTCAGGAAGGGCATTCAGTTCAGCCTGTTCAATTTGAAATCCGCAGTCTCTGGAGCCAAACCTATGTTAAATAGAAAACATAAGCATTTCTTTATTTCTTTAAAACGTTAGAATAATACTTTTATCTGTTTATTACCAATGTATCACCTGTGTGGTAAGTAGTAGAGTTCATTGGGCACTCCTCCTGGACATGCTGCTGTTCTGGAAGGGCGAATCCTGTGACTGTTCCACAGTCTCACACACTCATCCAAGTCCTTCTGAATAACATCACCAAAGCAATATCTCAATAGGCACTGATGCTCATGACTCCCGTTGAAGTATCCGGCTTCTCTAAGGTCTGCAAATAACTCCATCCAGAACTGAGACCTATAGAAATTGATACAAATTGTAGTTATACTTTTAAGCATATACACATATGTTTGAATAATAAAATCAAAGGTAAGTCGTAATGAAATTTATGGTCTGCATCTTTTGGTCATTTGATTTTCTTTTCAGGAACAACTACTTTTCCTGGCGGGCTGTATTTGTTTTACATTTTGTATTAATCTTTATTGTGCTCATTTTTTGTTTTTCATTACCGTTCCTGAGAAGAAAATCGAATGACCAAAAGATGCAATGACCCTTTCTGAAGACCACTCACCTTCCCTTTCTAAATATAGACCACCAGGACTCAATACGCTGGTTATTTATAGATGAGCCGTACATGTGGCTGGACGCGCCAGAGTAGTAGTCACTGTGATGGTGGCGTAGCGTACATTGAATTGCAGCCATTATGCCGTTCTCAGTGCCGCAATCAGTCCTCAGTCTCATGGGGATGACACCGAGGTTTCGCACACATGACATGAAATAGTGAGCTATCACTGTTGGGTTATTATTTGTTGGTCCACATTCAAGCCACAGTACTTTACGTGAAAATCCATCTATACATCCCGATATGGCCAAACCGAATGGCTTGAGTTTATCATAACCATCTGCGTGCCACATATAGTTAGGTCCCATGGAGTGGTAGGTTCTTCTTGTAAACCTTCTGCGTGTTCTGCTCTCACACCCTCGAGGATTAAGCTCCCCTAGCAAATTCATCACATCATCTCTCTTCACTCGAAAATTGTACTTCTGTTTAAGTACCTGCCACATCGTGCGGTAGCCAAATAGTTGTCCAGGTCCACGAAGTTCCAATCTGATGGCATTACTCACGGAGTTTGGAGAGGAATAATCCTTTCTGCGGTACAACCCGGCTTTGTTCAGTTTACTTTTAAGAGTCCTCAAGCTGATGTTTACACCGTGTAGACTTGACATCATGTCCACGATTACAGCGTACGAGTGGCCCTCGTTAAAATATTAAACACATTGATGCAGTATGTCTGGTGGTTCCGTCTGGTCCGCGTTCTTTAGAAACTCCAAACACCGACCACACGTAAAGCAAAACCGTGTTAAGATGCTCACGTGTTTGCCACAAAACGGGCAAAACATCCCTCGGCCGCAGTCCATGTTCGGTCACCATAAACTTTATTTACGCCAATTACTCCACAACCACAACACGAATTTACCGCGCTCACCAACAACAACACCTTTTACCGCGTCACTTCCGGTGTGTGGTACATTCCCTTTCCGTGAAGAATCTGTCATTGTAAATTTGTTTCGGGACTGGTAAAAGTGTTTTGCGTCTTGTTAATTTGTTTTCTAAAATGTAAATTTGTTTCGTCCTTGGTAAAAGTGTTTTTCCCATGTAATTGTGTTTTATGATAGGTAAAAATGTTTTCCAAAATGTAAATTTGTCTCGAGCTTCGTAAAAGTGTTTCACACTTGTAATGTTGTTTTGCACTTCCCGGCCACCGTACCTTCCACCCACACTGACGCATTGTTTTAAACGAAGACGTCTTCTGAGCTCTGAGGTAAACTGTATGGAAGCATATGTGGTGCAAAATTCAATTTGCAATGTAATATGCAAAATGGCAATGCAGTATGTAAATTGACAATGCAATTGTGTATCTAAATATACATTTCAAATAACGTATGTGCAACATTATGTGCAAAATGAAAATAAAAATTCAATTATATCAATTACATTTGTCAGTTCCTACACTAGTTTTAATAAGTTATTTAAATGGATATTGTTAACGCTCTTTAAGTTGCAAAATTAAAATGAAAATGCATTCCCCGATTATTTATGTGTTTAAGATAGTCAAGCAAAACTGTAGCAAAAAGAAAATTCTAATGTCATTTTCCCTTAATGCATTAACATTAACAGGTTGAACATTGGGATTGCATTTTCATTACACACAGCGCGTTGAGTGTTGCAAAATTCAATGTGGACTTGAAAATGCATTTCGAGCTGACCACGCCCCCTCCCCGCCACAGCGTCATTGCGTGAAGGCGGAGCCAGCATAGCTAGTTACGTGTGTTGTTTTGAGGCGTTGAAAACATGTTCGACTGCAGAGATAATAAAGCGTTAAATCGCTTGCACATACACGTTTTCATCATAAACACGTTCAGTATTTGTTGTCTTTGTTTCTGAATGATTATGTTAAGATATTAAGATATAAATATACTGTTTTTGTGGTGCAACGTTTCCTTAACTTCAGGAATCGAGTAATACTTGGATCTGTCACAGTCCAAACTGCAGCATACGGATGAATTAGAAACCAAGATTAATTTTCGTAAGGGCAGATCTCCACTTTGGCAATGTTTATGTATATTTGCGCATAATCTCTCCCCTTCACGTGGATATATCGCGTTTCTGATTGTACTGTACAGTTACTGAACAGTGGTCTCACAAAACGACCATTTCTGAACAATTGTATGAAGATATTGTGACAAAAAAGACAGTTATCAAAATACTGAATGTGTTCATGATGAAAACGCGTATGAGAAAGTTTAGTGATTATGAGACATTCAACAGGCGAGCTCACCGCTTGATAAGGCAGAAAATTCTAGCAATGTAGCTACTAGTTCTGTCGTCTACAGAGACGTACTAATCTTAAAAAAACACCCAAGTAATTTTTTTCTTTGTGCTCCAATTCGTCTGCATGCAATTAAATGTTTTTATCAGCTTTGCAGCCGCACATCCATACACGTAACTAGCGATGCTGGCTCCGCCTTTACGCAATGACGCTGTAAGGTCTGGAGTCAGTCCAACCGAGATCGTAGTTACCGTGCTCCAGGGGCAAGCAGTGAAGCTCAGGTTGTGTCGCAATGTGTTACAGCCCCTCAGTCATCAGAATTCATTGAGCTAAAAGACTTGGTCCTTAAGCAGCAAGCTCAGTTGGACATGCTCATAAGGCAATTAGGACACCCTAGTGGTAGATCACAGGCCCCTCCACCGCACCGGGGTGGGCGATATAAACGGGCCTCTAATGGTCAGCCCATTTGTCTGCGGTGCGATCAACCAGGCCATATAGCCCGCTATTGTCAGGCAGCTCCCCCTACCCATGATAGTAGGTTAGCTTCGCGTTTGCCCCCTGATATCCCCCCTAACCAAGCACCAGGCCCAGAACACCTCCCTAGCCAGTCGGGAAACTAGCCAATCCCAGTGTGCAGAGCCACACGCTGGGAAGGAATGTGTCGGGCTCAATGTATTCTCAATCATATGATAAGTTAGTCAAAACGTGCCCGGTATGGTCTGTTTCTATGGGAGACGTAACCGTTCCCTGCTTGATTGACACTGGGTCAATGGTGACCACCATCACCGAGAGTTTTTTTCGAGAGCACTTCCATCATTTACGAAAGAAAGACTGTAGATGGCTTGGGCTTAAGGCCGCTAATGGTTTGGATATCCCCTATATCGGTTACTTAGAGTTGGACGTGTGGGTACTGGGGCAATGCATTCCGGGGAGGGGAATTTTGTTAAAGACCCAGAGTGTGGCACTCTTAAAGATCGTAAGCTCGTAACACCCGGGATACTGGGAATGAATGTAATTGGGGAATGCTATCAGGTCCTTTTTAAACAACATGGGTCACAGCTCTTCCACTCCCCTCCCGTTAAATCGGCGGCACCGGCAGCCCGACGTGCACTGAGACACTGTGAACAGATCCAGGCCATTGTAAATGCACCGAAGCCGTTTAAAGTGAAAGTGCAGGGGAAAAGGGCAGTTTGTCTTGAGGCAGGAGCCCTAACCATGGTCCCGGTTACAGGCCCCCAGTTTGAGTCTGCAGCGTTTTTACTGGAGCCCTTGGGCTTTGACGAGGAGCAGTTGCCCGAAGGCCTATTGGTGTCCCCTACTTTGGTGCCAGTTAGAAAGGGTTTTCTATATGCACCTGTAGTGAATGTTGGTAATACAAAGGTATGGTTGCCCCCACGTCATCCCATTGGCACTGTACAAGTTGTGGCGGTGACTGCAACAGGAACAGCGGCCTCCATATCAGTCGACCCTTCATGGGAACAGTGTCAAGCTTATGTCTCCACGCAGGAGGTAGCCGAGTGCGGTAGTTTCCCCGAGCTCGCGGCGCCAGACTTCCCGGGTTTGACCCAGCAACAAGCTGCTGAGGCCAGGGCCCTCCTTGTCCAGTATAGTAACATCTTTTCCCAAGGGGAGGGGGACCTAGGATGTAAGTCCTTAATCAGCCATGAGATTCCCCTGTTGGACAATACTCCTGTTCGGCAGCCATACCGTAGAATCCCACCCTCCCAGTATGAAACTGTAAAGGCACACATCCAACAGCTCTTAGATAATAAAGTCATCAGAGAAAGTAGCAGTCCCTATTCTTCTCCGATAGTCTTGGTGACAAAGAAGGATGTGAGTTTGCGCCTCTGTGTAGATTACAGGCAGTTGAACGCAAAAACTCGGCGCGACGCATACCCCCTTCCTCGTATAGAAGAATCATTGGATGCACTTTCTGGAGCGAAATGGTTTTTCCACCTTGGACCTCGCAAGTGGGTACAATCAGGTTCCAATGGTGGAGCAGGATAAGTCAAAGACGGCCTTCTGTACGCCGTTTGGCCTGTTTGAGTTCAACCGAATGGCATTTGGACTGTGTAATGCGCCTGGAACGTTCCAGCGGTTGATGGAGCGTATGTTCGGCGATTGCAGATACCAGTCCGTTCTACTATACTTGGATGTGATCGTCTTTTCCGCCACGGTTCAGCAGCATCTGGAGAGACTGGGAGAGGTGTTTTCTCGTCTGCAAAAACAGGGACTGAAAGTAAAACTGTCAAAATGCCGTTTCTTCCAGCACCAGGTTGGTTATTTGGGGCACGTGGTCTCTGCTGAGGGAGTTGCCACGGATCCCGCCAAGATAGAGGTGGTTAAGGAGTGGAGACGCCCTGGACACTTGGCCGAATTACGATCTTTCCTTGGTTTCGCGAGCTATTATCGGCGATTCGTGGAGGGATTTTCAAAGTTGGCAGCCCCACTCCACTATCTGGTAGGAAGACTCAGTGGGCCTCGAAGGAAGGGAAAGACCCCCCAGTCCCTCTGGCATCGGCCTGGGATGAGGGATGTGAGCGAGCATTCCTGTCTCTGAAGGAGCGACTCACCTCGGCTCCAGTGCTGGCATATGCTGACTTTAAGAAGCCATTCATCTTGGAGGTAGATGCCAGTCATGGAGGCCTGGGTGCCGTCCTCTCCCAGGAACATGGAGGGAAGGTGCGTCCAGTTGCATTTGCCAGTCGGGGACTCAGAGTTGCTGAAAGGAATATGGAGAACTATAGCTCCATGAAGCTGGAGCTACTTGCGGTAAAATGGGCAGTAACGGAAAAGTTCCAAGAATATTTGCTGGGGAACCATTTCACAATCTTCACTGATAATAACCCCCTGAGCCATTTGCACACTGCAAAGCTGGGCGCAACCGAGCAGCGGTGGGCTTCTCAGTTGGCATCATTCAATTTTACCCTCAGATATCGACCGGGTAAAAGCAATCAGAACGCGGATGCTCTTTCTCGCCAGTATTTGGAACGCTTCACCTTCGGGACAGAGGTCCCCGCATTATGCCCGTATGCGGGGAGGTCGTGGCCTTACCGGGGCGTACACCTCAGGATCTCAGCTCGCTTCAGGAAGCTGACCCAGTCATCGGGCCTTTGAGGAAGTACTACCAAGAGGGGCGACGGCCAGGCGCAACGGA
The DNA here is from genome assembly GCA_006030095.1 of Triplophysa siluroides. NCBI lineage: Eukaryota > Metazoa > Chordata > Actinopteri > Cypriniformes > Nemacheilidae > Triplophysa > Triplophysa siluroides. The sequence continues at coordinate 25,830 of VCII01000434.1, forward strand.
GCGTGAAGCGTTACCCAAGTCCAGCAGAGCCCCACCGACACTGGGATCGCCTGGTCGGTGAGGAGGGAGTTCTGTATCGCCTGATTCACGCACCAGGGGGAGGTCCAGAGACTTTCCAGCTATTGCTGCCCCAGTGCCTGCAAGCAGAAGTCCTACGGAGTATCCACGATGAACAAGGGCACCAAGGCACGGAAAGAACACTCCAGCTACTCCGGAGCCGATGTTTTTGGCCCAGTATGAATAAAGATGCTGAACAGTGGTGCCAGCAGTGCCAGCGATGCGTTTTGGGGAAGGCCGTCCAGCCCAAAGTCCGTACGTACTGGAGCACGATGCACGCCACTCGACCAAATGAAATCTTGGCTCTTGACTTTACTCTGCTAGAGCCAGCCAGTGATGGACGAGAGAGAATGTTCTGATCCTCACGGACATATTCACGAAGTACTCGCAGGCTGTTCCTACAAAAGATCAAAAGGCTCCCACAGTGGCCAGGACCTTAGTGCAGCATTGGTTTCATAGGTTCGGTCCCCCAGCTCGTATCCACTCCGACCGGGGGCGAAACTTTGAGAGTCTCTTGATCCAGCAACTTTGCCAGATGTACGGTATACAAAAGAGCCGCACCACTCCGTACCACCCTCAAGGGAACGCACAGTGCGAGCGGTTCAACCGCACACTCCACGACTTGCTGCGTACCCTACCCGAGACAGAGAAGCGTCGTTGGCCACACCATCTTCCCCAGCTCACCTTTGCTTATAATATTACCCCACACCAGACCACAGGGCATACACCATATTACCTAATGTTTGGCCACCATCCCAGACTACCAGTTGACTTCCTGCTTGGTACCAGGGAAGCTGCCCCAGATACCAATACCCTAGAAGAATGGGTCGAAAAGCACCAGCAAAGTGTCAGGATAACTCATGAACATGTCAGACAGAGATCAGAAGAACTGGCCCTTAGACGGAACCAGAACCATAATGATCAGGTGAAACGATGCCGGCTTCCAAGAAGGGGATTTGATCTATCTGCGGAACCATCCACATGGGAGAAATAAAATCCAGGATTACTGGGACTCTGTGGCCTATCGGGTTTTACGTTGCCCTTCTGGAGTAGGAGCGGTATACACTGTGACCCCTGCAAATGCGGATGGACCTGTTCGACAGGTGCATCGTTCTGAAATGCGTGCCGTCCCTGCGGGATTGAGGCCCAGGCCAGGGGGTGTCCCTGGTCCAGTTCAGGAAGAGGAGGCCCCCAAAGACCCTCCTGCCGGGAACGATGGTGATATCCGAGATATGATCATTTGGTATGGTGCAGAACAAGAGCCCCAAACTGCGCCGGCACCCCAGCGTTTGAGGAAATTGACATTGAGGGTACGGCTGAGGTGCCTGAGGACAACACTGTGGCCGTGCGGCGTTCAGCGAGGTCTACGGCGGGGCAGCACTCCAACCCCCACCGTCTACCCCGGCCGACTAGTGGCATCGATGGTCCATCAGGAGTAGAGGATGTAGACTCGCAGACATGAGGTGTCATCGTCGGGCCGCCGATTCATTTGGAGGGGCTGGATTGTGGCCTGTGGGTTTGAGGCACTCTTTTCTCTGTCTCTCATCTCCCTCTTTCTTCGCCCCCCGCTCGCTTTCACTCCTCCTCGTATCGCTACGTCATCTAATGTGGGTGGGAGAGGTCGGTAATTGTTAACAGGCAGGTTATAGATACCTGTGGTCCTCATCCTGTAGCGATAGACTGAAGTTAGCTGCTAACGTGTTGGAGTGCAGCAGTGTTCCGGGGTGCGTTGGTAGCGCAAGGGGTTGCATAGTGATTGCCAACGGCGCTACTGTTTGTGTGTGTGCGCTTCCGAAACGCATATGGAATGTCTGGACTGACGAGCACAGAGGAGGTACACTTTTATCTAGCTCTTTTAGCGTATCCTGTTCGTTTACTGCTTTGGGTGTAATAGGGCTCTGTTGTTATGCTCGCCAGCATTTGTGACGGGTGAATGCGTGAAGCGTCGGAACACTGTCTACTCACCCAATCGCTATTGCAGAAAGGTATGTTATGGTTCTGATTATAACGTATTGGGCAAAAAGTAAAGCGTTCATTCGATTAATGGGCCTGGTGTTCAGCGTGTGTGTGTTAGTAGCTATATGTATACTGATTATGAATTTTAGGCGTATAGAGCACTCAATTAGAGCTCTTGTTTCTTTTTCTTTGTTTTAGAGTCTTCAGCCAATCCGATTGTCTGCTGCTGTTCTCTTGAGTGTGTTTTGAATGAATGGGTGCTGCTTTTTAGACACTCATTTGTTTTGTTTCTTTCTTTTTTTTTTTTTCCACTAGCCGGTGGGCTGCAATATCTGTGTGTAGTGAACTGACTGTGGCCACCGGCTAGCGGTTTATATATATATTTTTGTTGTTTGTTTGTTTGTCTTCACCCATTACAGTAGCATCGTGTGGGTTGGGCCCACTGGATATACTTTCCAACGGGCTCCTGCCTGGTTTCCTTAGCGTGTTTCACTCATTTAGCACGACGTGTGCAGTGTACTGCTGTGAAGTGTGTATTCTTAGAAATAGCTCAAAGAGCCTGGTTGTCATTGTTGTGCAGAGTTTGTAGTGTTTGTTCTACTCTAACGTGGTGTGCCCTAGCTCACGTGTGGTACCGAAACTTAGGCCTGATCAACTTGTACTTCGGTGGCCCACCCCCTTATGGCTTAGTGTTATGTCAAGTGATGAATTTGTGTGTGTTATGTATTGAAACCCAAAAGCGACTCAATGTTTTACTGTAACAAAAATAAAGAGATCGTACTTTTCTACTTTGTTAGCCAAGCCTGTGCGTGCTTCTTGTAAAATATTCCCCTTGCTCTTACCAGTCTGGTCCAAGGGGTGGCGTAGTCACCACTGCTATAGCCATCAGAGGCTACACTAAGATAATCAACATTGTTATTAATGTATTTTTCATAGAATCAGCAAATTTCTCTTTGCTTACCTGAAAGTCGAAGTAGCTCTGAACCAGTCGTCCGTCCGTTAGTCCCACTGTTTGAATGCGCACGTGGCGTGCTCTCTAAAACCACGCCCATACTATTAAGGTCAGCATCGTAAATCCTTGAAAGTTTTTCATATGTATTTATATACTTTTAAATTAATGTACATTTATAATACTATTTTTGGTATTATACTACCTTTGTATCAAATTACAAGAAAAAAAACTAGTTAATGCTAATGTGGGGGTGTTTCTAATGCAGCTTCTGTAAATTTAATATCGTTCTCTCTGCTGACTGCCTATTTTTTCCTATTTTGTGGCTATTTTTGGCTATTTGAGCAAATGGGAATGAAAAATATATTTGTGGTACTCTCCCATTCACTACAACTTCCCTGCTGAGAAATGTTGTGGAGTTTGAATAAGTAGTTTTGAGAAATGTATTTCGGATCTGAAATATGAGCAAGCGACTGAGGGAAAAAATCTCCTGACAGATTCGCTTAATAGGACTAGTTGTTATAATCGCACTATTACAGCACAGTTGAATTGCCCAATAAGACATTTCCCATGCCTTATACAGGGGGAAGCAGTCAAGAATATGAATAGAGGATGTCTGAGGATGTCTGTTTGGGCATAAATGATTATAATACATAGCATACTTGCCTTTCCTTGCCATTATCAGAGAGACATCTCATGAGTTGTGTGTCCCAATTTCATCACAATACCATGCCTTTTAGTGAGATGCTGCTGATAGTGCCCTTTGTATGGTTCCCATCAATGCGACACATTGTCAGTTGTGCACCTCAGCCTCATTGGGTGTTTCAGCCCTTTATTACTAGACACCCTCAGCCAAGGTAGGCCCACAGGAGATTAATCAGACCTGGGTGTGTGTCGCATTGTTACAAGGTCATCTGGCAGAAGCAGTGGGCAGCTATCACAGCAGCTCAAAGGCACCACAGTCGTTACCTGCCGGCCCTGAGAAATCGAACCGGCAACCTTCTGGTCACGATTCCGACTCTCTAACCATTAGGCCATGACTACCCAAACCGTTAATGCGCGCTCAGTCCCCCCACAGTCCTGTATGGCATACCATTACAACACATTACCAAAATCAACGCAACCATATGCACCAATCCATTGGCTAAGGCTGTTATAGCCCCACTGGCTCCGTTAATGTTAGCTCAGAGCCCCTGGTCCCATATGGCATCACAAAACAACACTATTTTCTTACGTGGTCACTTGGCAGCCCATATTCCGTCATTCTGTTTCAACCACAGCCAGTGGCTTCTACTCTCAACGACAGTGGCAAGTTCTTTGACTAGTGTTCGTTTGGTCTGTTCTCTGATCCCCACTTTCTTAAGCAGCCTTATAGTGGAATTGGAAACACAGCCCCTGCAGCCCACTTCCACCAGGAACACTTTCGATGTCCATCTCCGATCTTCAGCCTCCGCTGACAAGTTGGCATTACCGTAGATTCTTTCTTTCAAATGCTTTGTTAATGACCTCATCCCAAGGTACAGTCAACTCAACTATGAGGAATGTCCTACTGGCGCTGGACCACAGAACCATGTCCGGCTGATTGATGGCACTCATTGCTAATGTTTTTTGAATGTCCCCCTTACAATGCAATTATACCTTTTGTAATGCTTAACCCACCCGGCAAAAAGTCTTTTGAAAAGACGTCTGGTGTTGGGTGGGAAGTTTTTAGAACATTACATTAAAAAACGCAATGGTAACGTTTTCAATGCTAATGTTTTAAGAACGTCCTGCTAACAATGCATTCATAACGTTTGTGACGCTAACGTTTTTAAAACGTTTCTCTAACAACGAAATGGAAATGTTTTTAATGCCAATGTTTTTAGAACGTTACATTAACAACGCAATGGTAACGTTTTCAATGCTAATGTTTTAAGAACGTTCCGCTAACAATGCAACTGTAACGTTTGTAATGATAACATTTTTAAAATGTTACATTAACAACGCAATGGTAATGTTTTCAATGCTAATCTTTTTAGAACGTCCCTTGAACATCGCAATTATAACGTTTGTAATGCTAACGTTTTAAGAACATTACATAACCAACGCAAAGGTAACGTTTTCATTGCTATTGTTTTTTGAATGTTCTGCTAACAATGCAATTATAACGTTTGTAATGCTAACATTTTAAGAACATTACATTACCAACGCAATGGTAACGTTTTCGATGCTAATGTTTATAGAACGTTCCGCTAACAATGCAATTATAATGTTTGTAATGCTAACGTTTTAAGAACATTACATTACCAATGCAAATGTAACGTTTTCAAAGCAAATGTTTTTAGAACGTTCCGCTAACAATTAAATTTTATCGTTTGTAATGCTAACATTTTAAGAACATTACATTACCAATGCAAAGGTAACGTTTTCAAAGCAAATGTTTTTAGAACGTTCCGCTAACAATGCAATTATAACGTAATTAAACGTTTTAAGAACATTACATTACCAACGCAAAGGCAATGTTTTCAAAGCAAATGTTTTTAGAACATTCCGCTAACAATGCTATTGTAACGTTTGTAATGTTAACGTTTCAAGAACATTACATTACCTACGCAAAGGTAACGTTTTCAATGCTAATGTTTTTAGAACGTTATGCTAACAATGCAACTATAATTTTCTAATGCTAATGTTTTAAGAACGTTACATTAACAACGCAGTAGTAACGTTTTAAATGCTAATGTTTTTAGAACGTTCCGCTAACAATGCAATTATAATGTTTGTAATGCTAACGTTTCAAGAACATTACATTACCAACGCAAAGGTAACGTTTTCAATGCTAATGTTTTTAGAACGTTTTGCTAACAATGCAACTATAACGTTTTAAATGCTTACGTTTTAAGAACGTTACATTAACAACGCAATAGTAACGTTTTCAATGCTTATGTTGTTAGAACGTTCCACCAACAATGCAATAATAACGTTTGTAATGTTAACCATTTTAGAACGTTTATAAATTGCAGATAACGTTAACAAAACGTTCTACAAACGTTATTTGAAGAACGTTTTTGATAACTTTGAGAGTTAGCCAAAGTTCCCTGTTAGCTGGGCTTGCGTTGTTAACCCAATGCTGTTACCACTGAGCTACAGGAAAGACATAAATCATATAAGGGAACTAAATATCCTGCTGTCATGATATGCAGTATGCCTCTTGATTGATGTCATAGACTGCATCATAGGCCTCTGAGGCCTCAGATTATTTTCTGATAATAACTGATAATCTGAATAACTGATAATATTTTCTGTAGCTCAGTGGTTAGAGCAACAGCAAGGTCATGGGTTCAATCCCAGGAGATTGCACACAGTGAGAAACAAAACGTATAGTACAAAGTCCCTTTGGATAAAAGTGTCTGCCAAATGCGTAAATGTAATATTTGCACGTGATATTCATTTTAATAGTAGTAATATGCAAAAGAACAATATTTCCTGACCCAAACCTGTGACACGTCCCACATGGAAAGAACCTATATAAACATATATGTTTTAATATAGGTTTTGATATATGTTTTTAATATATGTGACATATAAAATTGGCCATTTTCCTATATTATATGTACATATATGCACATATATGTACACATATATGCACATATATGTACACATATATGCACATATATGTACACATATATGCACATATATGTACACATATATGCACATATATGTACACATATATGCACATATATACCTATATATGTACACGTATATGCACACATATATACGTGCATATATGTACCTATATATGCATGCATATGTCCACCTATATGTCAGTAAAATTATTAAAATCCATAGCTGCTAGACAACAAATAAAAGCCCAAAATGTAGAAATTTAAAAAAATGTATTTACTTACAAAACAATCAAATAGTACAAGTACAAAAATAAGACAAAAAATTATCTTGATGATCTTCTCAGCTCCGTGAGCTTCGAATTGATAGACGTGCCTATCTGCCCTCGGGTGGCTGCTGGCCACTTCTTCAATGTAGCATCTAGAGAAGACAAACATAATAAGACAGTATAATAATAATAATATAGTGCTTCATCAGGAACCGAAAGTGCTTACAGTACAGCCGCGATTGAAGGATAAAGGGCTGATCATAATAAAAAATGCGTCATGTAAACACGTCAATTGGAAGATTCTGAATGGATTCTGCTAAATCTGAAAGAAATTCTGATTGGAAACATCACCCCCCCCCCCCTTTTTTTTAGCGGCATCTTTCTTTCATATGCACATGTCCGTCATGGGTACTGCATTGTTAACAGTCACACGGTCAATCATGTGCATCCAAAGCAGAAAAAATTCATGGATAAGAAAAATTTAGCCACTCCCGCGTTTTTTGGTTTGCTTAAAACAAGTGAGGTACAACTTCTGCAGTTGTTTTAGGGAAATTAATATAGCATTTTTCTGCACCCAACAGTACCCAAAATACTTTACAATGGCCTCCCATTGACCCATTCACACACACACACACACACACACACACACACACACACACACACACACACACACAAGCTCACCTCACTTAAAGGGGAAGTTCACCAAAAATTCTACTTTGTGTGATTTTTTTTTTTTACTCACCCACATGACGTTAAACATGTTTAGACAACTTCCGGCATCTTCGGAGCACAAATAAAGATACTTAGGTGACATCCGAGAAATTTCCAGGCCTCCTCATAGACATGGTGTCAGTTTTTGCTAAGGTCCAGAAAAGTACTAAAGACATCGTTAAATTGGTCCACCCGTGCATAGTGGCTAAGTTGAATTTTTTTGAAGCGACGAGAATGCTTTATGTGCGAAAAACACACCAAAATACAGACTTTAATCAATACATTCTCCTCTGTCTTTTCAGTGTATTCACAAGAGCACTTCTTCATCTTTTTCTTGGATGAGAGCACTTTGACGCATGCGTATTAGGTTTGTGTGCCGAACAACGCATGGGGATTGCCCCTATTGGACATTCTGACTCATAACGCGGAAGCGCAACTCTGTGTTTCTTCATGCAGAAGAAGTGCTCTTGTGAACGTGTGGCATACACTGACATTTGTCAGACACTGACACAAAACGGTAGTTTGGATGGTTTTTCAAACATAAAGCGTTCTCGTCGCTTCAAAAAAATTCAACTGAGCCACTATGCACGGGTGGACCAATTTAACAATGTATTTAGTACTTTCCTGGACCTTGGCCAAAACTGACACCATGATGTCTATGAGGAGGCCTGGAAGTCTCTCGGATGTCACCTAAATATCTTCATTTGTGCTCCAAAGACGCCGGAAGTTCTCTAAACCTGTTTAACGTCATCTGGGTGAGTAAAAAAATCACACAAAATTGATTTGTGGGTGAACTTCCACTTTAAATACAATACTGTTGTCTTTTTGTCGTTCCAGTATCTCCCGACATTCTCTGAAGCTTAGGTCCACTCAGATGTCCCGGTGATTGAAGCTGACATGGAGACACAGACATCCTTAAAAACAGTTGTCATGTATAATATATCTCTGCATCTTTAAATTGTTTTTTATTTTTGTCTATGTTTAAAGATTTAATTGTTTAAGCGGTTTTCATGAAAAAATATTGCCATGTCTACATTTTTCATGAATGTTCTAAATATTTTGAATAATTTCAATCCATTTAAAAATCTTAGTTATAATTTTTTTCTGATTGTTTTGTTTTTCATGTTTTATATTGATGTGAACTGGAAATACTGTTTGATCTGCAAGTTAATTATAAAATAAACTGAATATAACTAAAATATAAAGTATACATTTAATTGATTCTTTGTACATGTCATTGATTTTGTATCCATACTATCTATTCATTTGACAGTACCATACAATGTATTGTTGGCTGTTGCTACAAAAGAACCGGAATAGTATTTTTAATTTCCTAATGTTTTATATAACGTTCTTAGAACATTTTTATAACAAGAGACTGGAACGTTCTTAAAAGATTTTAATAACTTTCTTATAACCAAACAATAACGTTAATACAATGTTTAAAAACTGGTAGTTTACGTTCTAAGAATGTTTAAACATATTGTTTTTATAACTTACTGTGAACGGTAGGAAAACGTTTTTAGAACATTAATATGATGGCAAATGGAACGTTTGAATAACGTTCTTTCAACCGAACAATAACGTTAATACGACGTTTAAAAAACTGGACGTTTTCAACGTTCTAAGAACGTTAAAACATAAACGTTTTTAAAACTTAATGTGAACGTTAGGAAAACGTTCTTAGAACATTCATATAATGGCAAATGGAATGTTTTTGTAACGTTTTTAAAAACGTTCTTAGAACATTAATATAACAAATGGAACCGTTCTAAAAACCAAACAATTACGTTAATACAACGTCTAAACTGGAACGTTCTAAGAACGTTAAAACATAAACGTTTTTTAAAACTTAATGTGAACGTTAGGAAAACGTTCTTAGAACATTCATATAATGGCAAATGGAACGTTTTAAAAACGTTCTTAGAACATTGTTATAATGGTAAATGGAATGTTTTTATAACGTTTTTAAAAACGTTCTTAGAACATTAATATAACAACAAATGGAACCGTTCTAAAAACGTTTTGAATAACGTTCTTATAACCAAACAATTACGTTAATACAACGTCTAAAAAACTGGACGTTTTGAACGTTCTAAGAACGTTAAAACATAAACGTTTTTAAAACTTAATTGAAACGTTACAGGAACGTTTTTATAACGTAAAATTGTTAGCTGGGAGGTTGTGGGTTTGATCCCAGGGGATTGAACATACCTATGTATAATGTATAGGATAATTCAATGAAATTCGCTTAGAAGTTTTATTTGCTTAAAACCTATTTGACTGCGTCATGGCTGCGATCTAATCCTGTTTACATGAAATAAACCTGCTCCCGAGCAGGATTGAGCTGACGGACCTGTTGCTAAAACAACAAGTCCAGGAGGAGCGAAGAACCGAACATTCCAAGATCATGCGAAATCGTCAACATTCAAATTCAGTTTACTGCGAGGTACGAAGAACGGGCCCCTGGTCCGTTGACGAAGCCATGTCTGTAGATTGATGATCACGGAGGTCCAATCATAAGTGACTTCCGGAAAAGGGGAAGTAACCAATGACGTTTAAGGTTACAACCAAACTGCAAGTCCCGCCCCGCGACTGCCAAAAATAAAAATATTCGCGCGAGCAAAAGCAGCAGGTGAGAGCGCGAGACTGTTTATGCGCGTCCTTCGCAATTGCGCGCACAGAAGATGTTATGCGCGCGCGAGGGCTAGTATTGCGCGCACATTGGATGCAATGCGCGCGCGAAGGTTTCAAACGAGCTCGCGGGATCCCGTTTCCTCGCGTGTAGATCCGTTGTCCTCTCGCGGAAGTTATTTGCCGCGCGCAGCCAGCATCAGCAGTGCGCTCGTTTTTTATTGGCATTGTAATGCCGTCATACACTTAGATCTTCACCTGTGTCTCGGAGCAGTATGTACCAAGGCGGCACAAGAACATATTGGCATGTGTATACACACTCTCTCTTAGACACGCATGCACGCTAAATATAAATACATTATGTACATACATTCTGTGTAAATGTTCTGTAAAAACTAGTGCTGTCAATCGATAAAATAATCGTTTGTGATTAATCATGATCAACATTGAAACCGCCCAAAAGACATTTTTAATATTTCTTTTATGCCATAATTCTATGAATGAAAACCTGTATCGCTGATATCAGTACAACTAGTGATGTCTTTATGAAATATTTTTTCTTCATTTTAATTATAGCCATTTAACGTTGAAGTATAATTTATTTCATATTCTTCCTTTTTAAATAGAATAGACGGTTAACGCTGACACAGTTGCGTATACAGCATTTTTATCGAACACAACATCCTGTGAACTTGTGTCATCTCTAATTCAGTCCGTACTGCAACAACAACAACCATCCCAACATCATTTTTTTTTTTAATGTAAGTTTCAACATTAATGGCAATTATTGATAACTGATGAACCACATGAAATGTAACTCACAATTTCACAATAAATGTTCTTACTGTTTCAACCTTTACTATACTTTCTGTCTGTATTGTAACCCTTTCATTAATGCATTTGAATAAACTCTTAGCAAACTAAGTGTCATCTTAACTGGTTATATTTTCTTTCTCTTGTTTTAATCATTTGGTACATATACAAATACTCTGCAAATGCAGGTGAACAAATATAAGACTTAGCCCCTTTTCTAGATTTACCTCAGAGGAAAGTATGTATGTATTGGTGGGTTGCATTATATAGTAGATCACAGAGTCTCCTTTTGCTGTTTCACATCCATAGACCTACAATGTCACACATTTCTACAAATGTCTTTATTTGATATAAACTATGCAATAAACATATTCTCTTGCCATTCTTGGGTATCCTTCTATGGACAGATGTGAGGAGTGAATGCGCAGAACAAGATCACTTCAGAGCAGTGGCGGCCCTGGGGGTTTTGTTGGCTTGCTGGGGCTATAGCCCCGTCAGAAAACTGCTTAGCCCGTGTCTATTTACACTGATCGAAAATAGCCCGTCTTGTAAGCAGAGGCTATTCACCAGTTGCTGATTGGATTAAGATATAAAAATGACACTGGTCGGCTGATGTCTTCCGTGGCGTAGAGCGTGAAGCGAATGGTGTTGCTTTATTAGCGATCATGGCAGGTTCGAATTCGCATCCTGACTACTTTTTCCCATTACATATCAGATCATAAAACCATTTATTCTAAATTAAATTAAAAAAAGATTGAAAAGTGGCTAACGAGTGTTTAATAATGAAGTTGAGGGGTAAGGTTGGGGGGAACAACTGGCAAACGTAACTAAACAGACCTGACGGGCATTGTCCCTCACACCAATGATGAATATTGATATATGAATATTACTACTTTATTGTTTTTAATATAATTGCAAACAATCTTATATCATCCGAAATCAATTTAAAAAAAAAACGTATTTTTGGATGTTATACATCTGTTATCAAGACTAATTCTGTGAGTTGGTGGTTGGCTTCCCAGTCGAACTTTTCCAGTACTTCAGTGTAAGAAAATGTGACTTTCAGATAGCAGCAAAGTCAATAAAACATTGCTTAAAATAAATCGCATTTACCTGGAAGAGAAGCTCTCCATCTTACAGCAAAGAGAAGAGCAGCTTAAGACCAGGTAAAGCGGATTTTTATGCCTGCCATGGCAAATCAGATGTTGTGTTGTTTTTTTGTTCTGAGAAGGTTATGATGTGGAGTTCTTTAAAGGTTAGGGGGACGTTATGTGGGGACATTTAAATAACTTTCAGGACGTTCTTGAAACGTTTAGGGGACCATACTTTATTAGGAAATTTAACGTTCCCAGAACGTCCCCACTGGTGTTAAGGACATTGTCTAGTAACATTCCCAGAACGTTCTGAGAAGGTTATGATGTGGAGTTCTTTAAAGGTTAGGGGGACGTTATTTGGGGACCTTTAAAGAACTTTCTTGGAACGTTTAGGGAACCATACTTTATTAGGATTTTTTACGTTCCCAGAACGTCCCCGCTGGTGTTAAGGATGTAAGGGTAAGGACCTTCACAAGACAATCAGGACATTTTTAGGACTTTCCCTGTAGATTCCTATTACATTTTCAATATGTTCTGGGGACCAACCTAAAATGCTATTTCCTGGTTCTATTTAGGTTCCTATTAATATCTGAATGATATAAAACCTTTAACATTACAAGAAACTTAAGGGGATCAAACTTTACTGTTACTGCAGCACTTCTTTTATACTGGTACTGCAGAACCTAATCACGAATAAGGGGAGAATAGACAGAGATATCAAAAATAATTATATTTATTTCAAATTGGCTTTGTTGCCATGAAAACTTACACTTAACAAAACGTGTGTGTGTGTGTGTCAGTCAGTCAGTGTCTCTATCTTCAAGAGATGTGCCAAGATTTCCTTCTCCTTCCTGTCAAAAAAAAAAATAACAAAAAAAAGTATTTTCAAATCACTTCACTTATGTTTGGTATGGATATGTTGGATATGTAAAACAAAAAAGTCCTGCATGTTAACAAAGCAAATCCAAACAGAAGATAAAAATATATACTTATTTGGGTAGTTTATTTAATAGTACATTAAGAAGTGAATCTCTAGGATTAGTAGTTAATTTAAAGGAGAAATTTGAGCGCTGGTAGTATCATGGACAGCTGGCTATCATGGATGGAATGAATTCCATTAGCTGCAGTTATTTCTGCAAAAGTGGGTCAGATCAGGTACTGAAAACAGAAATTCACATACTTTTGCAAGATTTTTAACACTGGATTATTTTGAGAAAGTACATATTTTTCTCCTTTGTTTGGTTTGGATTCTCTTTGTCTACCTTAAAAATATGATGATGTTTTATATAGGTTTAAGCAAAAACATAGAAAATTCTTCAGAGTGAATATATAGCTCAGTGAATATAACAACTTACAGGTGTAATGGCCACCTTGGCACGATGAGGTGCATGTTTAAGGGTTTCCCCAATGCAAACATCAATTTGCTTTTCAGTTTTTTTGGGAAACTGTTTGGCACATGCACCTAGAAAAGAAGTTACAGTAATAAATGTTAATACATTGATACAACACAGAGGTGTCACAGTTCGGTATGTTTTCAAAACAGCAAAAAGAATGAAATGTCTGTAAAATTAGAAACCAGACCATTTATTTTCCCTTTCCCTAGAGCGGATAAACGGTCCTTTTAAAGTAAAAGTAAAGTGCACACAGGCTGTGTTTTACAAAGATGTAAAACTCTAACAAACGAGCTCACCATCACAATGTTATATAAGACATATTTCACACACTTTAAGCTCTTATTTTCCAAATGTAATAGGGTTAGTGCAACAAATCTTTTTGTTTGTAATTCGTAGGCCTACAGAAGCGTCAACCTTGTACCGAACGGTTCAATAAGAATTAATGTATTGTTACACTATTAGCAGAAATGGTTTATCATTTTCTCCTTAAAACAGTTGCATGAATAAGACGAAAAGAGAAGCTTTGAAAAGCTTACTTAAAACAATGTGGTGGAGTGATGTTCCCATGAAGGGCAGCTTTCCTTTTCTGCCTTTCAGGCTGTAATTGGACCAGACCTCATTCGAAGCGATTTTACGGAGAATTCTTCTCACAACGTCCCCGATGCTGCTGCCTCCGACCATGCTCAAAAACTGGATCTATGTAAAATATAAAGAAAAATATTTAAAAGCAAGTGTTAGTGTTGCAATTTAAAACATTATCTTTAAAAGCACAATGGGTCTTTAAAGTACATTTTATTTCACCCCAAAATTAAATTGTTGTCATTTAACACTTACCCAGTGTCGTTCCAAATCTGTAAAAGTTCATCTTCGAAACACAAATTAGGATATTTTTTATGCATTCTGACAACTCTATGGCCCTCCCATAGACAGCAATATAATTAACATAATCGACGTCCAAATACGTAAGGAGATATATCCTTATATAGGAAAATAATCCATGACATCAGTGGTTTGACCATAAACTACAATTTTGACAATTTTTTGCTACCATTTGGGGCGAAGCACTGAACGCCTGAAATTGGAAAAAAGTCAACTCGGAACTCAAAAGTGCTTGAGGTCATGTGCCTGGATAGCTTTTTCAGTGGTTCGGTCTGATCGTCCACTCAGAATGCATAAAAATATCTTAAATTGTGTTCCAAAGACAAAGCTTTTATGGGTTTGAATTGACATTAATGGCAAAATGTTTATTTTGGGGTGAAGTATCACTTTGACATACCATCTTTCTTTTTTCCTCTGTGCCCTCCAGTTTTAAAAGCAACACTTGCAGCTCCTAGGTTGTTTTGCAGGGCCCCTCAATGGTCTCCTGTGGTGGTGTTGAGGTGGATGCAGGGACAGGACGGTTCTGCTGAATGGCCTGAACTAGGCGCTCAATAGAATTTGCAACGTCTGTCTGCACCTCCAGATATATAATCGTACACAACAGGTCCGTTCGAAGAACCGTATCATACAGACATGATTTGCGGGATTATGTCATCTCGGATACTTTATTTGATCTTGGATGTAGTAAGCGACCGAAGAACGGGGCCCAGGTCTAGATTGATGATGATCACAGATGTCCAATCACAAGTGAATTCCCGAAAAGGGGAAGTAACCAATGACGTTTGACGTTACAACCAAACAGCAAGTCCCGCCCCGCGACTGCCAAAAAATGTTCGCACGAGCAAAAGCAGCAGGTGAGAGCGCGAGACTTGCTGTGTGGTTGTAACCTCATAATCTCGTATCACCTCGTAATTTCGTGTACAGACGTTTTGGTTTAAACCAATTACAAGTTCCAAAACCGGAAAATTTACATAAAATTGATTGAACGTATAGTTGTGACGTCATCGTTTACGTAACCACGTTTCATTCATACGTGGTGTTGCACGTGGTCCTATGTCATTTGTTTTTCCATATAGGTAAGCACTATCTAAATACACATCATAGTGACATAGACAAGGAAGATGGCATTTCAAAATACAAGAGGAAGAGAAATTATGGCTTTAAAACTGCAGACACGTTCTTAAAAACGTTCACTAGCACACATAAAAAATACTGTAATGCACTCAAATGTTTACTATAGTATAGCCTATATTAATGTACATAGTAATAGTAAGCAGTAGTAGGCTGTATTATTGAAATTATATTTTTTATGGTCATCGCAGTATTCTGTTGTATTAAATATTGTAAACTGACAAGCTGTGGTAAATACTATAGTATAATTTACTATGGTTATGTTCAAAAATACTATAATATCTAATAATTTCCCTACAATTTACTTCAGCAAATGCTTAGCATACTACACAATTTTTTCATGTGGAAATGTAAAAGATTACAATTGACACCGATTTTCATGATGTTTTTTATATTTTGGGACAAAATACACGTCTGCAGTTGTAATTAAATTGTCTGGGATCATTACACGCTCACTATTTGGAAAGGCATATAGCCTATCAATAAAAGAACTAGTGATCACCAGCGCTGCTATTGGCTGGTTGTTACTCAAAAGATGTATTTACGTCCATAGTTTTTTTTACAGCTGCTTGAAGATGATGAAATTTTAAAACCTCATTAAAATGTCAGGAACACTTCAAACGATGCACAGACCACTTTCAGAGATATTTATAACATTTTAAAACAGTTATAAACTGTGCTATTTTATTGCTTTTACTGTTTTGTGAACTATTGATTTCTCTCCACAAAAGGCACAACCATGTATACACTTTTTAAAGTCCTTAAAGGTTGAATATACGCAAATTCAAAAACTTCAATACATTGACCTTGACAATATAAAGAACACACACCCGAAACTGTAGATTTAGTTTTAAGATGATTTTAGATTTAGAACCTATTTCTATATTGTTTACTGACTTAACATGGTTGACTCTTATTGCAGGTAAAAGATGACACTGATACCTGCCTATTACCTATGGCGATTCAAAATTAAATGCATGTGGGCCTAAGCATGTTTGTGTAGGTTTTTTTTTAAGAATAACAAAGAAATGGAATTACAAAATGTATATCTCATGAAGATCAGTCTAAGTGTAGTGGTTTAGAGATGATTATCAGGCTGCTTCTTCATCTCAGGTCTCCTCTTTTTTCTGATGATGTGTGTAGTGTAGCACTTGCAACAATACAGGCCCTGTCAGGTTCATCCCTTACACTTTTTATACACTGAAATCCTTAATTCCTATCAGTTGCCCAAAGGTCATTTCATGATCCTGTCTTGAGCTGCAGTGTAACAGGTTTGGGTCAGGAAATGGTGTCTTCAAACAATCCCATCATAAATGTGACTGAAGATTGTTGACTCATGCAGATTCAGGTCATTTTGCTTCTGTGCTGGTGGTCACACACCATCTAAGAGATTTCATCAGTCAGCTTCCTTATTGATTCAATTGTTCTTTTGCATATTACTACTACTAAAATGAATATCACGTGCAAATATTACATTTACGCATTTGGCAGACACTTTTATCCAAAGCGACTTTGTACTATACGTTTTGTTTCTCACTGTGTGCAATCCCCTGCGATTGAACCCATGACCTTGGTGTTGCTCTAACTACTGAGCTACAGGAAATATTATCAGTTATTTTCAGAAAATAATCTGAGGCCTCAGAGGCCTATGATGCAGTCTATGACATCAATCAAGAGACATACTGCATATCATGACTGCAGGATATTTAGTTCCCTTATTTGATTCATGGGTTTCCTGTAGCTCAGTGGTAAGAGCATTGGGTTAACAACGCAAGGTTGTGGGTTTGATCCCAGGGGGTTGAACATACCTATGTATAAATGTATAGGATAATTCAATGAAAGTCGCTTTGGATAAAAGCGTCTGCCAAATGCATAAGTGTAAATTATATTAATTAAGCTGGGGTCTTAAATTGAGATAGCCTACCACACATTTGCAAATGGCAGGACAAACTAAATTTTTCATAAATTCCCTCCATCATATGTGCTTTTATATACTGTATATTTAATATGAAGGTCCAACAAATTAATATGGCAAATATCTCCTTCACAAGGAAAAAAATGTTCGCAACGCTCTTCGCAAAGCTCTTTATATTAACCCTGTAATTTGCGCAACAACTTGCTTTCGTATGAAGCCGACTTGACTGCGTCATGGCTGCGATCTAATCCTGTTTACATGAAATAAACCACAGTTTATGTGCACACAGATGTTATGCGCGCGCGAGGGCTTGTATTGCGCGCACATTGGATGCAATGCAAAGGCTTCAAAACGAGCTCGTGGGATCCCGTTTCCTCGCATGTAGATCCGTTGTCCTCTCACGGAAGTTATTTGCCGCGCGCAGCCAACATCAGCAGTGCGCTCGTTTCTTTTTGGCATTGTAATGCCGTCATATATTTCAAAGGTGAAAATAGAAGCCAAGACAAACTGATGGGGTCCGAGTTTTTATTGGACCTGTAGGAAACACACACAGGGCACGGTATTATTTCCAGGCAATTCTCTCCACTCACATGCAGTACTCTCGCCAGAGAAGTGAGAGGACACCTAACCCCATCGGCACACAATGTGCTTCTCAGGAGAGCCTATAGGAACCGCAGCCAGAAGCCGCTAGTGTTCCGCTATTTTGTGCGCTATAAAACGTCAAATATAACATCAAAATATAACCACAGCTGAACATAGAACATTACAATAATTGGGAACAAGTTGACTAAAGTTCACAAAATAAAATAGAATACAATACATTTAGAAATTTTTAATCCAGCTACATTCACCCCCCTGAACTTTACAAACTTGTTCATAAGAGCCGGAGTCTACCACAACTCTTCTTCCTTTAAGGATACCATTAAATTTCACAAATGTTACTAGTCATAGCAGCATAAGCTTCCCACTTCACAGGGAAAATGATCCAAGGAGGTTGATCAGGCCTACTAAGACACACTTGCATGTATGGTGCCCCAAACACCATATATATATGACTTCAATATAACAGCTATCCACAAGATTCTGTAGCTTGTTCTTTAACTTTATGATTTAAGTTTGATATAATAGAACATGTCATATTTTAACTTAATTGTGTGTGTCAATAAAGATTTTGCAAACTCACTCACGGAGCTGGTATTTACATTCTGTGCCATATTCTGAATTAGTCTGTTGACAGGCTTCACAAGTCTACCTAACCTAGTTCTAACTTGAGCTGGTATTTGGTTAGTAGGTGGACTCACAGAATCAGAAGGCATCACATTTTCCACAGGATCAGATTTGATCTCATCTTCTGGAGGATCAGAGGGTATCTCTTCAACAACTGAATCTCTGTCTGACTCCGGTAATAATGTGTCACAATTTGACTCTCCATCAGTCAAGTGGGCGTCAGCATCACAACGGGAAAATTTATCCTGCACTGCCACAGACTCAGTCTTAGGTTCGAGGTTTAATGTACTTGAAAAAACACTTTCTGTCTGGGAGGATAAATTGCTCTGGTTATCGACTGGGGGTGTAGACTCCGCTACCCAACTGGCAACCCGTGCAACTGCATCACTGCTTTCGACCACTGGCATGACAACATCACAAAAAGCTTCTCCATCAGAACCATCAGAGAAATCATCATAGTCGCTGAATGAAGGTTCAATTTAATTTTCCCTAACTGGCAGGACGTTAATTTGAAGTAGTAGGTTTCTGTGAACAACCTTTTCTTGACCAGTGCTAACATTACGCACACGGTAAGTGTGACACTGAGGATTTGAAGCAACAACAATGTGAGGGGTAGAGTTCCATTTGTTAAGCTAATTTCCTCCTTCCACGTTCTCCCTTGTTTGCCAACAAGACCCGGTCGCCAACTTCAATTCTGCAACCTCTTTTATCTCCATCCACAGTACCACCTCTGCACAGACCAAAAGTCTATGCAAACTATTTCTAGCGGGCTTAATGTTATAGTGCTCTCCAATGGTGCTCTTCCCTCAGGCTCTGGCGTCTTACTTACGACACACCGCTCACAACATCTAATGTGCTCATGAACATCACGTTCCAGCTTTGTCCAGAAGAACCGCTGTCTGGAGAGGGATAATGTCCTGCCCTGGCCTTGATGTCCAGCCTCGTCGTGGACTCCCTGCAGAACATGCTTCACCAAGGAATCTGGAACAACGTACTACAGCCTCATCTTGCCGGTAAGATTATCTTTACTCACTCTGTATAGGACTCCATCAACCCTCTTGAGCTTTCCCCACTGTTTCAGAGTTTTAAGCACTTTAAATGTTTCTTTGGCTCTTTCACACCTGGATGGCCTCTTCCCTCTATCCACGTAGAATAGCACTCTCGATAAAATGGCGTCACTTTGCTGTCTCTCTTGCAAATCTCTTGTAGAGAAAACTGGCAGGGCACTGCAACCTGGAGGCAAGAACTGCATAGTATCCTGAGTAAGCCACTTAACAGCTCTGTCGTTAGCACCAACTTCCCATTCTGCATGGCCATCAAGGACTGCTGCAACTTCAGCTATGGTAAGAGAGCAATGTTTCGTCACTTCAAAGGGGAGATTTTCAACTTTACAGGTATCTGCACTTAGTCTGAAAACATCTTGGATGACACCTTCCTGCACTTGCTTTGCCTCGTTTAGCAAGACACTGTACGGTTCAGAAATCAGCCTCTGACTAACACATTGACGGACGAATGGTTGTCTACTCAAGGCATCTGCAACAACATTTCTGGTACCAGGTTGTGGCGAGTCACCTATTGCCCAATCAGCGTCGCCATGGCAACGGAACGAATTCAGCCGCACGCCGGCTGATTGTCAACACCTGACCCCTACTTCCGGAAGACATAAAACCCGGAAGAAGGGGAGAGAACGGTGAGCTACAACTCCACACAAGATGCACGTACTGACGGTGTTCTGTTGTGTTTGTTTCCCTCTCGAAAAGATACGAGTGCACGACAACCAGCCGGGGAAGCGGAAGTTCATTCACGGACACGGACCACGACTGCATCACTTTTCCCCTGGAGGATTCTTACGGACATTTGAAGACCGTTCCTCATTTACACACCTTTTTTTGTCCACGAGTAACTTTTTGTTCAAGTAATAAAGAACCCTCCGGGGTTAAAACTACCATTTGTGTTCGTTTCGTGTCTGACCTGCCACACAGGTTTATAGTGTATACTGAAGTTGTAAGGGGCGAGTGTGGACACCAACCTCTGTTCACATGCGTCGAGCCTGGGTTTGGTTAAGATGTGTGTTAACAGATTGTTGTCCGTCTGCGACAAATTCTCTCACTGGCTGAAGGGACACGATTTCACAGTTTGGACGGACAACAATCTGTTAACACACATCTTAACCAAACCCAGGCTCGACGCATGTGAACAGAGGTTGGTGTCCACACTCGCCCCTTACAACTTCAGTTTTGAGGCCAAAAACTCCAGTCGGTGTGCAGGATACTTGGCTTGTGCTTGTCTGAGGGCCCTACTAGCAAAGGCGATGGGACATGCCTTAGCTTCACCCACTGGTATTTGCGACAGTACAGCTCCCAACCCATCCATGGACGCGTCTGTGCACAAGATAAAAGGCTGAGTGAAGTCGGGGTTAGCCAACACGACTGATTCCAGCAATGCTCTCTTTAACTTTCTAAATGCTTCAGCATGTTCTGGCTTCCAATCTTCAGGGTTTAATTTTTTAAAGAATGCCGTGCCTTTGGCGGGGACATTTCTCCCTTTCGGTGCAGCCGTTAAATTAAACAAGGGCTTCGCAATACTGGAACAATTCGGTATAAACTTTTGATAATATAGTGCCATCCCTAGAAATGATTTGATCTTTTTTTGCGAAGGTGTTACACCATCCAACATCATGAGGTCCTCTTCCGATACAGCAGTTATTGCTTTGACTTTATCCAGATCTGTTGCCACTCCATTCTGGTTGATGACGTGTCCCAGGAACTTCACGCTCTTCCTTAAAAAGTGGCACTTTTAGGGGCCAACTTTAGTCCATTTTCGTTGAGCCTTGATAACACCAACTCAAGCCGTTTGATAGCTTCCTCTTCATTCGGGGCATACACGAGCAAGTCATCAAGGTAACATAGTAGTGTGAGAAAATTCTTATCTCCAAAGATGCTGGTCATGAGCCTCATGAAACTAGCCGGACTGTTGCAGAGCCCTTGTAGTAGGCGATTGAATTCGTAAAGGCCCATAGGAGTTGTAAAGGCGGTGAACTTCTTATCCTCTTCTGACAAGACGATGTTATAAAACCCAGAGGTTAAGTCCATAGCACTGAAGATGACGTTACCTCCCAAGGCCGCTTAACAATCCGCCTGGTGAGGCAAGGGATGGGCATCCTTAAAACTCCGGGCGTTCAGCCAGCGATAATCCACACATACCCTGAGATCTCCGTTTTTCTTCCACACCAACACAATCGGCGAGGCCCACTCGCTGTGTGATTTGCGTATTATCTCCTGTTCTTCCATTTCAGAAAGCACCCTCCTCAACTTCTGATAGTGAGACGGAAGTACACGGCGGTATGGGAGCCTAAATTGACGACTTTCTGACAGATGGATGCGGTGAACAAACTCATTGGCATAGCCACAATCCAATTTGTGCTTGGAAAATACATCCTCATGCTTCCCAATGAGCTGCACCAACTGGTTCTTCCAATAGGAGGACACCTCACATGCATCGATATCCAGGGCCCAGTTTTTCAAAAGTAATCCAGTGGGATTTCGGATCACGGATTGTATCAAATCTTGGAAATGGGTTTTTCAAAAGCAAAAGAGGGATTCCGAACTAAGATCAGATCATGTAATCCGATTTTACATTCGATCTGGATCAAAGCTCCCCTTTGGGTATTTCAAAACTTTTAACTCGGTTTGGGATCTATTTGATCCAAAAAACAGGATTATACTGATCCCATCAGAAGGGTGGATTCAGTTGTTATATTTCAAACCAAATAAAATCAGAGAGGTCTTTTTTAAGTGAATGATCAGAAAATCAATGTTTACTGTAGATATATACATCATATAACGTTCATCAGCTACAAACCTGGATGGTGCCAGCTATGAGTTCATTCTGAAACGGGAAACCGAAAGGGCAGAAGTACAAATTGAACTGGGTATAAAACGAATCTTGCTTACCCAACTGCAACTGATACATCTCATAAAGGCAGAGATGGAAAGAGCTAGTATATTTTCTGTAAATTATTTTTGACTATTGGATAGATTGTTGTGTTATTTAACTTTATAACAAAATAAGGAATGTAAAATGTTTCTGTTTCTTACAGTTAAAACAAACAATGGCTTTATGTGGCCACCGGTATTTTGCCTACCTGTTGTTCTTTGCTCAGCCAGTAGGCTACACTGTTGGTTCCATTTAAGGCTCTAGTAAACAGGATTCGGTAATCCTGAAAAGTGGTATTTGGATCACAGTGATCCAATTCAATGTTTCTTTAAAAAACTGGCATAAAAGTAAGATGGATTGGGTGATCCTGGATAGCAAAACATGGGATTTCCAAATCCGGATCAATTTGATCCAGATACATTTTTTTTTAAAACTGGGCCCAGGTCACTGAGGTTGAGTTTACGCAAGCTTTCATTGATGTTGACACCAGACCATGTCTCTTCGCCTCCAACGGCACTAGTAACACTCTGATTCTGCCCATGCATGGTTTCATTACTCTCCATGCAGGAATATGCATCAAGGTCCTCAACTGCGACAGCATGAAACACGTCAGCTATTTTTGTGTTCCTTTTCAAAGTGACAGGTTTGTCCAGAGGATTAATGACCCTGACTGGGACCCATCCGTCACCAGACATGTGTGCGATGACTCTTCCCACTAGGATGCCTTTCTTATGGGTTTGTGCTTTGGCTGGTTCTATGACTATGGTGCTGCCCATTGAAATGGGGCAAACAGAAGGAAGCTTCGCCCATACAAGGTGTTCTTGACAAGCCGAAAAAGTCACAGCCTGAGACAGTTTTGCAGTGCCCACAATGTTAGGAATAGTGTCACCTGTCCATCGGATGGAGCCGGACAACATGTTCAGAAACTGCTCAATGTCAGGTTCACCGGTTGTTTCAGGCCGATTCATAACATTCCAGTAGCTGGGAGTTTTCTTAAGTTGGGTAAGCAAATACTTAATGACAACAAGAAGGACATCTGTATGTAACTGGTCTGATTGAATAAGGAGCCCTGTGCTCAGCAGCTCACGTTCGATTTCCTCGTTAATTGTACATGCCATAGATCCACTATCCAGTAACGCTTTAACTGTGACTTTGTCATTTATAATAACTGTAGTATAGAACAGACTATCAGCCTTTTCCAATTTCATGGTATTCTGAAATAAGACCGCACTGTTAGCACCGGCAGACTTACAACACTCTTCGTAAACAGACATGTCATCTTCCACAGTGAGGGTTTGACTGTTAACACTCACATAGTCCCCTCCCGTACGCGAGCTTGCTAGTTTCAATGTGGGGGCTGCCTGTTGGGGGACAAGGTAGCCGGAGTGACGACTTTGTGACAATCCTTTTGCTGGTGTCCGATCTCAAAGCACGACAAGCATCTCCACTCTCTCATGCAGTGCGAACGGGTGGAATGATTCTTATCACCACAGACTCTAGAGGAGAAGTTTCGCCATTGAGAAGCTCTTGGTTGTGGGACAGGAGTGTTTTGGCTCGTACGTTCCAGTACTCTTTCCAACATACTTAGGACACGCTCAAGGGTGCCAGCTTCAGAAGTTGTAGGTTCAACGGCCTTTGTGGAAGTGTTAGCAACATAAACAGGCGCATCTACATTCAAACTCGCTCCCTGAACATCAACATGATGGGGGTTGGCTTACACTTTGGCTGCTGCGACTTGAATTGTGTTTCTTGAATTTGGCTTTATGCAATGTAGACATTTTTTTTAACTGGGTTTCTCTTTGGTGTTCATCTATTGCCTCCTGAATCTCATTGACGGACCATTTACTTATAGGTTTACATTTGAACACGCTAGATAATTCAGGGTCAGGACAGTTCCGGATGAACATGAGAGCAATTTCAGAGCTCATGTTTTTCAACTCTCCTCCTTGTTTTCGGAGATGGCTATCTGCCAGTTCTGCAGCTGCATTAAATCTGACCCAGAAGTCAACAGGACATTAATTTGCTTTGGGACAGGTTGCATAAAAATCAGCGAGCGACTGACATAAAGCAGGGCTGTCACTAAAGTAATGCTTCAACACGTAGTTAGTTTCAGAGGAAACATGTGTGCTTGGACTACTCTTAAGTCTGACTTTGACAATGCTCTTAGCTCTGCCTAACAGGTGGCCCATGATCTCATTAGCTTGGTCAGCTTCAGGGCAGTCTTTTTTCCACAAATACAAATCCATTAGTTCAATCCATTCTTGGACATTGTACCTGTCTGTCCCATCACCTCTAAACATGTACCTCCTCAAATGTCAGCAAATTATAGAGGGAAAATAACAGTTCAATAGTCCAATTAACATATAAGTAGACTAAAGTTCAATGTGAGCCTCTCAAGAATTGTTCTTTTTGGTTGTTACCACCAGAACTTTGGCGGCCTTGGTTCCCTTGCCTTCATGTATGGCTTTCCCACGCCACAGGCACGCTGTTCGGCTGCGGCTGATCTAGCTGATCCGGGTCACAGCACCAATTTTATGTAACCGATTTACTCTGGTTGTGTATTTCAATGGTGAACATAGAAGCCAAGACAAACTGATGGGGTCCGAGTTTTTATTGGACCTGTAGGAAACACACACAGTGCACGATATTATTTCCAGGCAATTCTCTCCACTCCACTCACATGCAGTACTCTCGCCAGAGAAGTGAGAGAACACCTTACCCCATCGGCACAAAATGTGCTTCTCAGGGGAGCCTATAGGAACCGCAGCCAGAAGCCGCTAGTGTTCCGCTATTACGTGCCCTGACGGAAACAACATACAAATGAATGATTCTTACATAAAACATCAAATATAACATCAAAATATAACCACAGCTGAACATAGAACATAACAGTAATTGGTAACAAGTTGACTAAAGTTCACAAAATAAAATAGAATACAATACATTTAGAAAATTTTAATCCAGCTACATGTACACGTTATGTCTAAAGACATATTTGCCCAAACGGCCTTCCATAGGATGCAGGTTTACCAGAGCAAGCACAAATCACTTGAACGGCGACATAAGAATGTACGTTACTTGGTAACATGATTTGACTTAAAACCGCCCAAATCTAAACGCAAGTAAATCTCATTGTATCGTCATCGCCGCAGCCATGTTGAAAAGAAAAAAAGAAAGACTCTTTGTTTGCCATGCCCAAAGATGAGACAACTAAAAACGAATGGTTACATTTTATTTACAACACTGTTCCAGAAAAGTAAAATCCTAATTTTCAAGTTTGTGCAGCGCATTTCACAGATGATTGCTTCACGAATGTTGGAGAGAGATTAAGACCGGTGGGGCTATGCGTGAATGCTTTGGATAAAAAGTGGGGCCGTTCCAACCATTACAACTTCGCTGGCGCTTCAGATTGGCAGCCTGTAAGTATATTTTCATTGTAAAAGACTTTGTTGCGGACTAATGCGAGTTGAGTTTGTCGTTTGTTCGTGATCTGCAAATGTGATCTGCAAATGCAGACACACGTGCAACGTGATAAAAAGACAACATAAGTCCTAATAGTCAGTAATAATGTTCCAACTGTAATGTTAGGATGGTACTACCTTATTTGTTCCAATAATAATACACACGGATGTCTGTGTTAAACCGTAGTTGTATTTATTAGCATTCCGACATGCGTTAGCAGGCGAACAACATGTGCCCCGCTTCCCTGCACACTACCATAGTAACTACCTTAAATGGGCAGTTCATAACAAGACTCTTGAATATTTACTGACTATCATTTCATCTTTCCCCTTTTCAAACGATAATGCCTTTGTTAACATATGAACATTGCATAATGACAACAACAAATATAACCAAACATTCTTGAAGGTTTTCTTCAGAATAACAAATAATTAGCTAGGGATTCCGGGTAGACTACCGGGCACCCACATAGACGCTGAGGATTATTCTGCCTCATATAGCACTCTATGTACTAACTATAAAGTCTTGCAGGTACGCTGGCAGTTTGACCACACTCACTCCAGCTGTAACCAGCGTTGTAGGTTGTCCTGGATTATTTTGAACTCCAGTTTGATCTTGAGTATTTTCCTGCTGCTCAGCTCATACCTGATCTCCATCCACAGCTCTCTGATATTCCGTCACTCTTTCCGGTGAAGACGAGTTGAGAAGACAAAGATGTTTTCTGTTTCTCCTCAGATCTCCAGTCTCTGTACGAACGATGTAGGACTGAGGAGCTGAGTGTCTGTGAATGACAGTAGCAGTCATGTTTTAGCCTTTTCGATCATCCAGTTTTACTGTAACAGGATCTTCCAGTCTGAGTACAGGCAATGGTCGGCAACCATAGCATCTGTCATAGTACCGCTTTGTAGTGGGGTTTGTTGTAGCGGAAGGAAGGAGACAGGGTCGGTGTGGCTGGCAAGACTCTTTTAATGTTCAGAGTATAAAACATAAAGTAAAAATATATAATATTTAATTATGGCCTCCTGGCACATAAGTTTCTCTTTCGTGGTTTCGGGTAAGCGTCCCCTCGACAGCGTCTCGTCCTCAGCCAAACGAATTTCGAACACAGCATTCACCTTGCGGTAGTCCACACAGAACCGAACAGAGCCGTCGCTGTTGGACTCCTCTATTACCCCCATATCCAGCATAGCGCCTAATTCTTCCTGAACCACTTTCTTCTTGTGTTCAGGTAAACGATACGGCCGGCCACGTACAACCACTCATGGTGTGATCTCAATATGGTGCTCAATGAGTGTAGTTCGGCCAGGCAGAGGCGAGAACAGTGTGATTAGACGGGCAGCCCAGCTCTCAGCGGGGCCAGACAGATACTTCCGCGGACCTCTCGAAGAGGTCTAAGAAGGCCTCCGGGTCGTCCTGTGGCCCCATCTTATGGAGCAGCAGAGGAGTCGAAGGGGCGTCGGCCACTGGTACTCCCTCGGTTTGCTCACCTCTCGTAATCCAGCTCCGGAAGTGCTTGCGGTCATCCGTCTGGGCCTGGAAGAGCCTCTGGAACCTTGTTTCCTGCTCTCCCTGCAGCACCAGCAGGGCCTGATGTTGCTCCTGGTGGAGACCGGCGAGCGCGTGGATGACTTCCGCAAACGGTGAGGCTGGCGGTTTCTGCATAGCAGCGGTCCGGCACCAATGTAGTGGGGTTCGTTGTAGCGGAAGGAAGGAGACAGGGTCAGCGTGGCTGGCAATGTTTCAAAGTATAAAACAAAGTAAAAATAAATTATATTCAATTATGGCCTCCTGGCACATAAGTTTCTCTTTCGTGGTCTCGGGTAAGCGTCCTCTCTACAGCGTCTTCTCCTTAAGCCAAACTCTCCCTCTCGATCCTCCCCTCGTACTGGCTTTTGTACTCGTATCACCAATCACTGTAACAACAAACAGGTGTTTACAATCGGCCTTTGACCTACTTATTTCCCGCCGATTTCCTGTCTCTCCTCTCTCCAGACTTTGCCAGGCCACGCCTCCCCTGCCACACGCTTGTAGTTGTATTTCGTCTCTCAGTCTGACCTTTGAGAAGTCGGGCCACTTAGGTACCAGTCTCTTTTCCAGTACAGGCACCGGTGTCTTCAGCTGGCGTCCTAGCATCAACTGTGCAGGGCTACAACCTGTGGCTTGAATCGGAGTTGATCTATAAGCTACAAGAGCCAAGAAGGGGTCATCCTGTCTGAGGATATGTTTAGAACTTCTCACTGCTCTTTCCGCCTCTCCGTTAGACTGCGGGAAATGAGGGCTTGTGGTGACGTGGTGAAATCCGTAGACCTTTGCAAAGTCCATACATTTCTGGCTCGTGAACGGCGGTCCGTTATCCGTAATGAGGGTCTCCGGACATCCCCACCTTGCAAACATGTTACTCAATCTCGAGATCACAGTCTTTCCTGACGGATATGGAAGGTAAGCAATGTCGATGAATCTTGAGAAATAGTCGATGACTACTAGGCAGGACTTCTTGTCGAATTCGCACATATCTGCTGCGATTCTCACCCAAGGTCCGTTTGGCAATGGGGTAGTAATCAAAGGTTCTCGGTGTTGTGTTGGTTTGTTTCTTTGGCAGAACTCGCAGTTTTCCGTAAACATCTGGATCTCTTTGCTTATTCCAGGCCACCAAACACTCTGCTTTGCGCGTTCTCTGCACTTGACGATTCCCATGTGACCATCATGAAGTTTGATCTTGATCTGTTCTCAAGACAGTAGGAATGACAATCCTGTCACTGTAAATCAAGAGGTTATGACACATGGACAGCATATCCTTCACAGCAAAGTAAGGTTTGATGTGTTCTGCAACTTGAGAGGGATATTTTGGCCACCCCTGTCTAACGTATCTTATGACTGCCTGCAGTTCAGGGTCTTTCTTTGTACTTTCAATGACCTCGTCCAGATGTGAGCATGACATCGACCAGGCAGCTCTTGTGGATTCTTCCAGGGCTTTAATGTCCTCAGCAAGCTCCAAGGAATCCAGTTGTGGTGTTGGGAATGGATGTCTAGAAAGAGTGTTGGCAACGACCAGTGATATCCCTGGAACATATTCATCTTTTGCGTTGAAGTTCATCAGCCAAATTAACAATCTCTGACACCTCAAAGGAACCATGTCAATCCACTTGCTGTTGATGAGCGGTACCAACGGCTTGTGATCTGTTTGGATAACAGTACTTGGAGAATCTTTCACAAGCCCACACCAAGGCATTCTCTCTCGATCTGAGCATATTTTGTTTCAGCGTTGGTTAACGTTCGAGAGCAGTAAGCTACAGGTCTCAGTCATCCATCACGCTGCTGCTGGAAAATAACTCCTCCGAGTCCATAGCTGATGGCATCAGCACTTGCGATGGTAGGTTTGTTCACATCGAAGTAGAAAAGAATTGGTGCTTCAGTCATGAGCTGCTTAACTCTTGTGAGTGCTTGTTCCTGTGCATTTCTCCAGGTCCAGACCATATCAGCCTTCAGTAGATCATTTAGTGGACGGGTTATCTCAGCCAGGTTTGGTAGATACCGACCTAGAAAGTGAACCATTTCCAAAACTCTCTTCACCTCTGTCACATTCTGTGGGGGCTGAGTGTTCAATATGGCCTTGATCTTTTCCTCATCAGTTCTGACTCCATGAGCATCAATGACGTGACCAAGAAACCGAATCTGCGTTTGCCTCAACAGACATTTGCTGTCATTGAGCTTCAGCATCAGAGAGTGTTTTCAAGACTCTTTGTAGACGACGATCATGAACCTCCGGTGTAGACAATTATGTCGTCCATGTATGCTTCCGTACCATCGTGGTCTTTCAAGAGTTTGTTCATCTCTCTCTGGAATACTTCTGGGGCAAAGGAGATTCCGAAAGGGAGTCTGTGAAAAAAGTACCTCCAGAACAGCGTTATGAAGGTGGTGAATTTGGCGCTCTCTGTGTCCAGCGGAATTTGCCAGAACCCGCTTGCTGCGTCTAGAAGTGAAACATTGTTGATCCTGAGGGAGTATATCATCAAGGGTAGGCAAGATGTACCTCTCTCGTTCCACTGTTCTGTTTAGACGGTTTAGGTCCACACATATTCTCACTTGACCATTTTTTCTTGGTACTGGGACCATTGCCGCGCACCATTCCCTCTGTTCTGTTATTTCCTCAATCACGCCATCCGATCCAGTTCATCTTTCACTTTAGGGAGAAGAGGAACAGATACCCTCCTGGCTACTGCGATTGCAAGTGGAACTGCATCTTCTTTTAGCTTTATTTTTCACAGGAGTAGTTTTCAAAAATCCAACACTCTCGCCAGGCGAACTCACCAGATTATCAATATGCTGAACTAGTCCAAGAGCTGCAGAAACTTCGCAACTCAACAGGTTGTTGACAGACTGCCCTGCCATAACAAAAACCGTAAAGCAGTACGTGTTACCTTTGTAATGAGTGCTGGTCTCAAATCTTCCTTCGCGTTTCAGTTTTCCAACTGGGCAATCCAGCGCTGTATACACGCGCATCAATTCAGGTTTTGTGTTAAGAGCATTGTAGGTTTGTTCCGATATGACACTAATGTCTGCTCCAGTGTCTATCTTAAACTCCACTGCTGTATCCTGAAAGATTCCTCCTCACCCTGCACTACATTCACATCACTGACATGTAGAGTACGACACACAACAGCATAACGGCCTCTCTTACCACACTTTCGGCACTCTGCTCCTCTTGCAGGGCAGTTAACACTCTTTGAATGCTGTTTGCCACATCTCATGCACTTCTCGTCGTTTGCGTCGTTTGCGTCGTTTGTTCGTGTGTAACTCTGGTTGTTTGGTCTCTGTGTCCCTTTTCTCTCTCTCCTTTCAGGCTTGAAAGCTTCTTTCGGTTGAAATGACGTGCTGTACTTGGGCCGAACAACTTCGTTCAATGCTAAAGAACCACTCTGTTCAGAAACATGTGTGTTGATTAGACTTTTAATAAACTTCATATGCTTTCAACTTTCACTCTAATGCAAAGCTCAAAAGTAATTATTAGCTCAAAGTTACGCTTTACAAAAATGTTTGTATTTGGAAACCTTAGTTAATGCATGTGGCTCAGTGTTAAGAGCATGGCGTTAGCAACGCCAAGGTCATGATTTTGATCCGAGGGATTGCACATACTTAGACACAAATGTATAGTATAATGCAATGTAAGTCGCTTTGGATATAAGCGTCTGTCGTAAATGTAAATGCAATAAACAATGCTGCTATAGCATATAGTAATCTTCGTTCATGTTAATATCCATGTTTACAAATTCATTGTTAAGTCAAAAGTTTGAAATGTGAACAGTTGTATTGGCACTAACTTGCAAAGATTACTAAATGCTGAAAACTAATACAATATATTGTTAAAACCGATAAACCCAATAATTATAATGACACGTTAAAAACCTCTCAATATGAGTAAGAAGGATGAAATAGTTTTGGATATATATAACGTACCAATAAAGGGCAGGGAAAATAAACATATAAACATGCATGGAAATGTCAGCTACAATAGTGTTAGATGAAAAACTAAATAATTGATGGAAGAGAAAAGAAAAATATTATGACTAGTACTCACTGCAAAGATAAAATGCATTACACTATACACAAATCCCACTTTGTTTATATTCAGAACTAGAGGCAATTTTTATTAATAGCATAGCAAATAAAATGGGAGTGAGAGTTTTTGTTTTGTTTCATTTTCAAATGTTAGATGAAACTGCTGTTCATTAAAGGCTGGGTCTCCTCTCTGTAGAGTGACTCCGGTGCCAGGATGCACTGTATTCCCATCAGCTGCCTCTGGAACTCAGGACACAGCATCTGCTGCTAAATATAAGAACACATAATTTGCATTATTGAAACGCAGTTTTTAAGACTAATTGACACAGATCCAACAAACACAAACATACACTAACATTCTTAATTGTTCGCATTTATCCAACAAACAATAAAACTTACTGTAAACGAATTGTCTATAAAATCTCTATGTAATTCATTTTTTAGTTTAAATTTAGTTAATTACAAATACATCAAATTTAAAGCAATAATGAAAAAAGGACGAGTATCAGGAATAATTATGGTATTGAACAAATATGTTTTGTACCAAATGAGAATTCAATTGTGAAATAAGTTAAATTGTCTGCACTGGCAGTAACATGAAAAAATAAATATGCATATATACTGTATATCAATGTGCCATATTACCTATTGTGGCAATTCTCATTGACCCAACTGAGAAAAAAGAAAGTGATCTGTTGTGTGACCAGCAGAACAGTTAAGAAAGCACAGTGCAACCACAACGCATGCAGGAATCAGGGAAGTGCACTGTCAGCACTTTAAATTTAACACAGAAATTGTCTGTTTTCAAAATGTTTTAAATGTTTATTTTGAATTAACCCTGAGGCCCCTTTGGAAGTCAGCAGGGGGCTCTTGTGGGCCACGGCCCTACTTTTGAGAACCACTGCTATAGAGGGTATGCATGCACGTGACGTCACCACCAGGCCCGGCGCCAAGGATTTGTGCCCCCTAAGTTTTCTTAAAGGTCCAGTCAGTGAACTTTAGCGGCAAAGTTGCAAATTGCAACCAACCGTTCACCCCCCCACCCTTTTGAAACACTAAGGCAGCTGACAGAACATGGGAAATTATATGCAAGGGGACCCGCGGTGTATGTAGATAGAAATAGTTCATTCTAAGGTCAGAAATAGTTCATTCTAAGGTCATAAAAACGTAACACTTCATCGTGTAAGCTCTTTATACACCTCTGAAGACATAGTTAGGTATAATACAGTTGAAAGAAAAAGTATGTGAACCCTTTGGGCTTACTTGGATTTCTTCATAAATTGGTCATAAAATGTGTTCTGATCTTCATCTAAGTCACAACAATAGAGAAACACAGTCTGCTTAAACTAATACCACACAAACATTATACGTTTTCATGTTTTTATTGAACACAACATGTAAACATTCATAGTGCAGGGTGGAAAAAGTATGTGAACCTTTGGGTTTAATAACTGGTTGACCCTCCTTTGGCAGCAATAACCTCAACCAAACGGTTCCTATAGTTGCAGATCAGACCTGCACAACGGTCAGGAGAAATTTTGGACCATTCCTCTTTACAAAAGTGTTTCAGTTCAGCAATATTCTTGGGATGTCTGGTGTGAATCGCTCTCTTGAGGTCATGCCACAGCATCTCAATCGGGTTGAGGTCAGGACTCTGACTGGGCCACTCCAGAAGGCGTATTTTCTTCTGTTGAAGCCATTCTGTTGTTGATTTACTTCTATGCTTTGGGTCGTTGTCCTGTTGCATCGTCCATCCTCTGTTAAGCTTCAGTTGGCGGACAGATGGTCTTAAGTTTTCCTGCAAAATGTCTTGATAAACTTTGGAATTCATTTTTCCATCGATGACAGTAATCCGTCCAGGGCCTGAGGCAGCAAAGCAGCCCCAAACCATGATGCCCCCTCCACCATATTTCACAGTTGGGATGAGGTTTTGATGTTGGTGTGCTGTGCCTTTTGTTCTCCACACATAGCGTTGTGTGTTCTTTCCAAACAACTCAATTTTGGTTTCATCTGTCCACAGAATGTTTTGCCAGTAGTGCTGTGGAACATCCAGGTGCTCTTTTGCAAACTTCAAACGTGCTGCAATGTTTTTTTTGGACAGCAGTGGCTTCCTCCGTGGTGTCCTCCCATGAAGTCCATTCTTGTTTAATGTTTTCCTTATTGTAGATTTGTCAACAAAAATGTTAGCATGTGCCAGAGATTTCTGTAAGTGTTTAGCTGACACTCTAGGATTCTTCTTCACCTCATTGAGTATTCTGCGCTGTGCTCTTGCAGTCATCTTTACAGGACGACCACGCCTAGGGAGTGTAGCACAGTGCTGAACTTTCTCCATTTGTAGACAATCTGTCTTACCGTGGACACATGGACATCAAGGCTTTTAGATATACTTTTGTAGCCCTTTCCAACTTTATGTAAGTCAACAATTCTTGATCGTAGGTCTTCTGAGAGCTCTTTTGTGCGAGGCATGGTTCACATCAGACAACGCTTCTTCAGAACAGCAAACTCAAAACTGGTGTGTGTTTTTTATTGGACAGGCCAGCTTTAATCAACACATCCAATCTCATCACATTGATTGGACCCCAGGTTGGCTGACTGCTGGCTCCAATTAGCTCTTGGAGAAGTCATTAGCCTAGGGTTTCACATACTTTTTCCACCCTGCACTATGAATGTTTACATGTTGTGTTCAATAAAAACATGAAAACGTATAATGTTTGTGCGGTATTAGTTTAAGCAGACTGTGTTTCTCTATTGTTGTGACTTAGATGAAGATCAGAACACATTTTATGACCAATTTATGAAGAAATCCAAGTAAGCCCAAAGGGTTCACATACTTTTTCTTTCAACTGTATATTGCATTTACGTCAATAGACCCTCCAAAAAATTACACACTCGACTTTTAAGACCCAGGAGTCGATGGCGCCAATATTTTTAATCACTGTTGAAAGAGACTTAAAATATTACAGTAAATTCGGCATACAAATAAGTCATTGTTTAGTCATCTAAACAAATTTTGAAGTTTCTGCACCTGCTCTTATGTTTGGAATGTTCTCTGTTCTGACTGGACTTTCCATCTCGAACTGGACTGACCAGGGCCAGATTATCCAATGGGCATTATGGGCACAGGCCCAGGAGCTCATGCGCGCTTGGGGCACAAGCAAGTGGGAGACAATTTCACATAACAATGTTTCTAACGTACGCAAGTCTGTCTCTTGATTAAGTCACTTTTATGAGCCCTGTAGGAGCTTTTGTTCAGGAGAAGCAAAAACCAACAAATCTAGCGACTTTCTAATATACCTTAGCTTTCATTCAGTGGGAAAATGACGCTAGTGCTGTCCCTCGAGCGCAAGGTTTCGCTTTCCCTGCGCAGGGATCGTCTCAGTGAGCGGCAGGAAGGAGCAGCACATTGGACAGGTGACTCCTGAATGAAATGAGTACAAAACAGCATTTCCAACGACTTATCGACTATTTGAATCTGTTTTTGAACCACTTTAATTTTAGAAATTTTACGTGTATGATACATGTATGGCCAACTTATAACACACCAAATACGCAGAAAAACACATATTAGCAGCAAATGACCCCTCTAAGAGTTAAACAATTCTTGGCTCAAAGCTGCGCCTAAAAGTTATGTTCTTTAGCAGCTCAGTCGTCATTTAAAGGGGTCATATGGCACGAATACGTGTTTTTCTGTGTCTTTGGTGTGTTATAAGTTGCCCATGCATATTTTAGACACGTAAAATTGCAAAAATTAAAGTGTCGGAACAAAAGATGCATTCTACCATGCTCACCCAGGCCTGCCTGAAACGCCTCGTGTAACTACACCCCCACGAATCTACATCATTTCATGGTATGACTTGATTAAGACCGCCGAAATCTATATGCAAGTAAGGTGGGCGTACTTGTAAATGTCATTGTATCGTTGCCGCCCCAGCCATGTCGTGGAGTTGCGTGTTTCGTTGTGAAAAGAAAGCATCTTTGTTTGCCCTTCCAAAAGATGAGACAACTAAAAACGAATGGTTACATTTTATTTACAGTACAAACTGAATATTTAAGTGTGTGCAGCGTATTTCACAGATGATTGCTTCATGAACCTGGGAGAGATCAAGGCCGGCCTGTGCACGAAAGCTTTTGTTAAAAAGTGGGGCAATTCCAACCATTACAACTTCGCAAGGACAGTCTGGCGCTTCAGAATCACAGCCTGTAAGTATATTTTCTTTGTAAAATACTTTGTTACGGACTAACGCGAGTAGAGTTTGACGTGTGTTTGTAGCGCACGTTGTTTCTTTGTGTGATCTGCAAATGCAGACACGCACGCAACGTAAAAAAAGACAACATACGTCCTAATAATCAGTAATTATGTTCCAACTAGAGGCAACAAATGTCGTGTTTATAATGGGGTTTATTGTTTTTGTTGAGTCGTGACGAGACATGGCGTAACACTGGTTGATCACTAATGGCAAATCTTTATAACGTAGTATTAGTATATAAAAGGTAAAACAGTTAGCTTTAGTTTTTAACTATTTAACATAATATATTTTTTTAAAACCTTACCAATCCTTTACATCCTGCTCAAGCCATGCTGGCAAAGTTGATGTATCGGCTTGATCATCTTCATTTTCCGGATCAAAATACAGCGTTTTTAACCTTAAATCGGATATACACATTGCATTACATATAAACCAAACGATAATATTAATTTTAGCCGTGTCATTTGACCCCTTTAAGTGAAGTGTAGGACTAAATCTTAAGTGTCATGCTTACAGATGATTGACGACACTTTGCTGTGCCGCAAACAGGATTTTGGATGACAACATTGGCATGGACCAATGACTGAATAGATTTCCTTATTTAAGAATACTTCCTCCGGTACAGTCATGTTAAACGGTGAAATTTCGAAAATATGGTTTATATACAACACACATATGACAACAAAGACTTTTCAAGAGAATACATTATGATATAGATAAACACGTTTCCACCATTGATTCATTACACATTTTAAACCGGTGCTGAAATTAGTTTTTATTTGCGAGTAGTTTCGCTTTAAATACAATGTTATTTTCGGTATAAATCTTTTCTTGCATGTGAAATCACACATACCATTGAGAACAAAATAAGGGAGAACGAGAACGCGCAACAGTACAGTACATCGGCTGCATCTCCGTCAGTCGGCCCTCTGGTGTTGCCACAACTACCTCCATCAACACCCTCGTGGGTCTTCACCCTGGCTTGTCTCTAGACCTCCAACAGGCTCCCACCTGCGATTTTCGATTTCAGCTCTCAGGGTTCACAAACTGCACATCTGACTTTGGTACATTACACTTAAAGGGCCGCTATCCCAAAAAAATGCATTTTTAAATGTTTATCTACCAGAAATTGGTAATCCCAAAAATCCATCTATTTTTCTTTTTGTAATCTCTTTTAAACCACAACAGTGACAAAAAACAGGCTGTTGGGAAAACCCTAACAATCTGATGTCACATTGTTTACGCCTGCCCATGACCGCTCACAGACTCTGCCTTATGAGTGCGTAGTTCCGACCTTGCCAGAGACACGCTGTAAGCCATTTTCAGGCAAGAGCAGATGTAGCAACTAGCCAGCGACAAAAATGTCTAAGAAAAAACATATGTGCTGTTATTGGATGTAAAATGGAACATTAAAGGAGGCCGGGAGGAGACCTTTACGACGTGCCTGGGTTCGTTCTGCTGCGACCTTGGCGGCCAGGATGCCGAGAACTCTGCGTCCAGGGAGGAAGCACTTTTTTTGGATCCACAATCCAACATTTACCGGTCTGGAAAGACTTACAGAAACGAACCAGGACTCGTTGCAAAGGTCTCCGCTGGGGCATTCGAATGACGCTGACCTCGAGTCGATGCGACCCCGTGGTGGAGAGCTAGAGCTCCCTGTAGCCGGAAAGGTTTACAAATTTGAAGCTCCGGGAACGGGTGGCCCAGTGCCAGGAAGACCAGGCTCCGGCCAGTCGCCTTCCGCCGAATGTATCTCCGGCTCACAGGGTCCCGGCGAGTCAACGCGGGTCAGTATAGCAAGGGTTTCGCAAAAAAAAATTCTCAAGTGTGGATCAGTACCAGCTGTTCGCGATCAAGTTTCATCTCCGGAAGAAATAAGTATTACACATAGTTTTTAAATCACCTTTTTTTAAATAATGTGTTAAGCATGTTAGCGGCTGTTGTTTACATGTTCGCGGCTAATCCTGAGACTTTACATTAGTCCAAAGAAAGGTGTCGTGTCGTAACGTTAGTGGTAAAACGCATCGTGCCCATCGGTTCAGAAGACTTGTGACCGACATAATTTCTGTAAAGCTTATTCACTACAACGTAAGGAAGTTATAGCAGTGTCTTTCTCTGTGAGTTCAGTGTTTTCTCGTATGTCCTAAGTGTGACAAACAGAGTATCAGAATCAATATTTAAACGAAACTGGACGGGATCAGTTACGTTGACTCGAAACGTGTATGCAAAGAAAGTGAAATCTTTGGGTTTTTTTTCAGTTTGTTCATTGTTTTGGATTAAACAGTGGTATGCACATTCATAGAGGACCCTTACAATGAAATGTATGCTGGTTTCTTTTGGATTCGTCTGAACTGATCCGAACCATAGGAGTTGAAAGATAAGTAGTGCTGTTTATTTTGATTTTGTTAGAAAGGCCGGTCCTTCAGAATTTTATTTAACCCTTTCCTCTCTGATGTTTTGATTGCAAAAACAAGTTCAGAACACAATCTTGAGTGTTTTAGGTTCAAAATGATGCATAGTTTATGACAGTTGATCGTAAATTAATGTAAAACAAAGTTAATAAAAAACGTAGACACGCCCACAAACGCCATGATGGCCCGTGCACGGTGCTGGTAAGAGGTTCTAACATTGGTGTATGAGTTTTAAATGTATTCTTTCTTTAATCATTACAGTACAGTAGCTATTTGAAAACGATTGTTTTATTGAATGCAAAATAAAATTCCCTTATCAAAAGTGCGGGGGTCGATTGCTGTCTTTTTAAAACTTTAGGGGTCATGACCCCCATGTTAAAGGTGCGCCTGTTATTCGTTAAAATATAGATTGGAAATAATTTGGTTTAATCATTTGTAGACATAATCTTATGTGTAAGGGATAATTCACAGCTAGCACAAGGTGGTGTAATGCACAGCTAGCTATTGATTACTTTGCTAAGTTAAAAAGAAGTTTATGCTAATACTAATGTTTGCAGTGCAATTTTTGATTGGACGGGTAAAATATGGTATTTCCATCCTTAGGTCTAGTGCTTTGTCTGTCCACTTTAAATCTGACACAGAGATAAAGTAGGGCGATAGGATTGCATGACTTATAAATTAAATTATAGCATTTATTTAAATTTATCGCACTGTGCAAGTCTCTCTACATTCCCTATGAAAGCTGCAAGATGAAGCTGCAAAATTAATACACCCATTTTTCAAGGAAGTTATTTATAAATGGTGGTGTATATATATTTATATATGTAAATTATTAGGGGTAGCACGAACTAGTCAACTAGACTGAATGCTCTCGCACGACATTTAAACCTTTTGATGTCGACTAGTCGCGGGTCACGTGTTGTTTTTGACACTGTACTTTTATGAAGGCTGCTGACTGTTCCAAGGACCTGCGTACGGGACGGATGTCATTCCCACCCAGTTCAGCGGGATTCTGCCATACTCCCGGTGATAATATATGTTACCTTGTCCTGCTTCCGCACACATCATTCCCAATGGCTGCGTCCAAAATTTCAGACGCAGCAATTGTGAATGATACGTATGTATGTTTTTAATGTATGTTATATAAATGTAATTTATATAGCTATACTGAATTCGTACATATTCATAATTTTTCTGTTGATCCTATTAAATATTTTTTGGTTTTACATGCTATCCCCAAGGAATTGCTGAAACTATTTGGAGGTAATAATTATTGTTTGCAAACAATAGAAGAATTTACTTCTTGTTGTATGTTACAGAGCATAGATTTTACAAGTTTTAAATGCAATAATATTTTCTTATGTTCCCTTTTGCAAAATAAAGGTAAACTTGCCGGTACTACTCAGTGGAATTCTATATTTCAAAAATGTTTTGATTGGAGTAAAATTTGGAAGACACCTGATAAATATTGCATCACAAAGAAGGTCAAAGAAGAAAATTTTACATCGAGTCTATCTAGTTAAATCATTGGTGATACAATGTTTTAAAGTGGATATTGTAGACCTCTGTGTGTTTTGCAAGACTTCCCCTGAGACTATTAATCATTTATTTTGGGAGTGTCCTAAGACACAAATGTTCTGGACAGAAATCAATAAATACTTAGAAATTAAAACTATGTGTTTTGTTAAACTTGTGGAATCTGATATTTTGCTTAAAGTTTTTCACTGGAGGATGATATTGATTTGATGTTTATATTTGATTTTATTATTATAAATGCCCGTTTTGCACGGTGGCTTAGTGGTTAGCACGTTCGCCTCACACCTCCAGGGTTGGGGGTTCGATTCCCGCTTCCGACTTGTGTGTGTGGAGTTTGCATGTTCTCCCCGTGCCTCGGGGGTTTCCTCCGGGTACTCCGGTTTCCTCCCCTGGTCCAAAGACATGCATGGTAGGTTGATTGGCATCTCTGGAAAAAATTGTCCGTAGGGTGTGAGTGCGTGAGTGAATGAGTGAGTGTGTGTGCCCTGCGATGGGTTGGCACTCCATCCAGGGTGTATCCTGCCTTGATGCCCGATGACTCCTGAGATAGGCGCAGGCTCCCCGTGACCCGAGGTAGAAAATGGAATGGAAAAAAATGCCCGTTTTCATAAATGGTGTAAAAAGAAACCCAACTTTGAGCATTTTAAAAATGAAGTTAAAGCATATTTGGAAACAATACGAGCAAGTAAAAACTTTACAGCAAGGAAAACGCCTTGGTTACGGATGTAACCTCAGTTTCCTGATGGAGGGAACGAGACGTTGTGTCGAACCGACAGATGGGGTTCGCCCTTGAGAACCTATCAACTTCGACTAGACTAGAAAAGGCCAATGAAATTGGCGAGTGAAATTTGCATGCTGGACTCCGCCCCCCGGATATCCGGGTATAAAAGGGAGACGTGGTCCTGCATTCATTCACTTTTAGTTCTGACGAGCCTGAGAGCTTCTCACAACTGCACGCGTTGTGGCAAGGAGGACACAAAGTCTCGTTCCCTCCATCAGGGATCTGAGGTTGCATCCGTAACCAAGACTTTACCTTTCTGTCGGCCTCTCGACGTTGTGTCGAACCGACAGATGGGGTTTCTATGGAAAACGCCACGGCGCTGTGCCGCGTCACAATCTCTAGCGAAGCGACGGCGACTGGCCTGGGCATGTAGGGGATAGGTAGGGGGTCCCAGAGGTTTTGGAAAGGTTGGAAGCCCCTACCACCGGCCCTCAGGGGCGGCGGCCTTTGTTTCTCTAGCAGCGAGAAGCTGCCCGGTACCGTAAGGCCACTGGGTAAGCACTATCCTCAGAGGGGGAACGCGCTACAGAGACCACTTCCTGCCGTCGGGAGGAGTTTAGTGGAGACACCAACATGGTCTCACCGTTAGGGGACTGTACGGACTGGAGTAGTTACCTGCATGGTGGAGGTCCCGGGGCCCTAGCCTGAGTGATGGTCTCAACCACCGCAGGAGGATCTCCTCGTCCTGTCCAGGGGCCAGACATGGAGGCTTCAGAGGTCTGGCCTGGGATGCCACAACGTAACCCTTCCCTTGGGAAAGCAGGTCCTTCGTCAGGGGAAACGGCCAGGGGGGAGTTGTCCTCAGAAGCATTAGCTCCGAGAACCAAGTCCGGTTGGGCCAGTACGGCGCAATGAGTAACACTTGATGCTCCTCTTCCCTGATCTTGCACAGGTCCTGTGCAATGAGGCTCACTGGGGGGAAGGCGTACTTCCGCTTGTCCCGCGGCCAGCTGTGCCCTAGAGCATCCTTGTTGAGGGGGGCCTCTGTCAGAGAGTACCATAGCGGACAATGGGTGGTGTCCAGGGAAGCGAACAGGTCTACCTGAGTGTGCAAAGATGAGCCAGTCGTCGAGATAGTTTAGTACCCGCACACCTCTCCCCCGTGGGGAGTGAGGGCGGCTTCCACGATCTTCGTAAAGACTCGTGGGGACAGGGACAGACCGAAAGGGAGGACTCTGTACTGATATGCCCGACCCTCGACAGCGGACCATAGGAACGGGCGATGACGAGGGAGAATCGAGACATGAAAGTAAGCGACCTTCAGGTCGATTGCCATGAAACAATCTTGACAGACGTCAAGATGCGCCTTTGTGTGAGCATCCTGAACAGCAGCTTAAGAGGGTGCCTGTTCAGGGTATGCAGATCTAGAATGGAGCGCAACCCCCTGCCTTTTTGGGGACGATGAAGTACTGGCTGTAAAACCCGTTGAACATCTCGGCTAGAGGCACAAGCTCGATCGTCCTTCGCCAGAAGAGTGGGGACCTCGGCCCGAAGCACGGGAGCATCCTTGCCTCTGACTGAGGTTGAGAGGATGCCCCGAAACCTGGGCGGGGGTCTGGCGAATTGGATCGAGTAACCAAGACGGATCGTTTCCCGTAGCCACCGTGACGGTTTCGGAAAGCTCTTGTCAAGCTCCCAGGGACCGAGGCAGGGGGGCTAGGGGTACAATCTGCTTCAGTTGGAAGATCTGCCATAATTTGTTGGCACTGCCTTGCCTTCCTCCAGATTACTGTACACAGCGATCAACAATATTCTGGGCTAGTCTGCGGCCTTTTACTACCCAAGCCTTCCTTCTCATTTTTAACAAAGTTCCTGCTACTCCTTCGTGATTTACTTCATGGGCTTCCTGAGCCAACAGCAGGGACACATAAGCTTTACCTGGTAAAATTGGGACTGCAGTTTTTCTTCATTGAATATTTGAATCCTACCACAACATAATAAAAGTCCAGAGTTTTCATCCTTGTAACTTACCCACCTATTGAGAGTGGTATTAGGGAAAGATTTCCAGGGACCCACCACCAGTCTTTAACAGGTGTGGCTTTATGGATCTCTCCAATTCTATTTGCAAAGAACGCCTGGTAACCATAGCTAGCTCGTTGAATAGCACATAACACTGTTTTACTGTCCACTAGATGAAACCACTGGTCAATGTCAATTTGGCAGTATATCTCAATGTACCTTCTCGACCTGGCTGCATAAACTGCACCACACATTTCAGCCTGGACTGCCTCTCCTTTCTTATCCAATGGAGTTAATTTGGCCTTTGATTCAACTAGCCGTACCTCAATGCCTTGGTTTTTTTCCAACCTGAAATAAGCTATAGCTCCAAAGGACATATCACTTCCATCAGAGAATGTGATTCCCCAAGGTTTTCCCTACCAACATGCAGGTGCAAGGCTTCTGAGGAACTTGATCTTACCAAGTTGAACATACTATTCAAATGCTTTGATGGCTTCTTCTCTAAGGCCACTGTGACAGTGGTTTATCCCATGTATCTTTTGTCAAATTTCAACGTCCAGAAATTCTCCTCTTTGCCTGGCAGGTGTGACCAGTCCAATTGGGTGGTATTCAGTCAGTTTTGCAGTTTCTCGCATAGCTAACTGCACTATGCACACTGCAGGTCGGTCTCCAATGTTGACTCTTGTGATTGCATATTCTTCCATTTTTTCACTTTTTCACTTTGATCATCCCTCCATAGAAACCTCTGGAGATGCACCTCTTTTCCCTCCAGCCATACAGAGTTGTACATCTTTTTGAAATCACCCAATGCAGCATACACTCCTCTTCAAAATCTCAAAAGGACAGCTCTTATGGGATTTAGAACATCTGTGCCTTTTAGAAGAATGTCATTCATACTCACTCCTTTATATCTCTGACTGCTGCTCCATACCAGGCGAACTGGAGCGGTAAACTGAATGAGGATTTGGGGCTATTAGGCGACTCACATACCATACTGGTCCATTCCAGTGATAAATCACATCCTCGGGTAAGTTTGATTGCTGCTACTCATTTCACCATCTCATGGATTTGAGCTGCATATCAATTTGCCTCTCTGGTTCTCTCATAAGTTGCTTTTCTGTTCTCAGAAATGTTGCCTCTACCACTCTCCTGTTTTTTGGCAGAGAGGCTGGATCTTCAATCCATGGATATTTGGCATGCCAATGAGGGGACTTGCTATGGGCATCTTATTCTACATATGTAAGACACTCCTTAATAATTTCAAGTTCTCTTTCCTTTGCCAGTGTCATCTCCTTCCCACCTGGCTGACTGTTCCCAAAGCGACAGGCTTCACATATGGGTTCACAAGCTGCCCCAATGCTATCCCACTTCCACCATTCTAAGAAGTCACGGTTGCTACCAACTGCCACGTTTGTCTCGGCTCTGGCTTCTTGAAGCAGAAAGGTTAGCTTGGATTTCACATGTACTTCAGGTTTTCCCCCTCTCTCCTCATATTTTACAGCTGCTGTTCTTATAAATGAGCGAAATGGGTTTTGGACTCATATGGAGCTACATCTATTTCTTCAAACAGGTCTGGATGAGCTCCACCAACTGTCTTCCCCAAAGGACTGTCCCACAAGACAAGATCGCCCACAACCTTCACCCTCTGTGGGGCTAGTCTTCCCTCTCTATGGCTTATAAGTAGTTCAATCCCTTTTGATCTTTTCAGCTCTTCCAGGTTGACTTTTGGGTAGAATCTCTGCAGTTGCTTAGGTTTTGAAGACTTTATACACTTTAGCAATTTCATCCAAGCCATAGCAGAGAAGTTCATGTCCTCTTTCCTTGCCCTCTCCAGTCTTAACTCTGACTTCGAGCAGATACCGCTTGGTTTTCGCCTTGATGGTCATTCC
Source organism: Triplophysa siluroides (assembly GCA_006030095.1). Lineage (NCBI taxonomy): Eukaryota > Metazoa > Chordata > Actinopteri > Cypriniformes > Nemacheilidae > Triplophysa > Triplophysa siluroides. The sequence continues at coordinate 70,235 of VCII01000434.1, forward strand.
AGCAACTCCATGCACTATTAAAGCTTTCCTGTAGCTCAGTGGTAAGAGCATTGCATTAGCAATGCAAGGTTGTGGGTTCGATCCCAGGGGATTGCAAATACCTATGTATAAATGTATAGGATAATGCAATATAAGTCCCTTTGGATAAAAGCGTCTGCCAAATGTAAAGTGACATCTTTACTTCTTAATCTAAGTCTCTCTGCAGCCTGGTGGGTTATATAGTGGGTGTCTGATGCAAGATCAACCAGAGTCCCAATCTTCTGCCCAGCATTTGCAGTAACTTGCATGATCATCATGATGACAGTCAGTTCCTTCACCCCACTTGCCTTTAAAAGTCCACCTTGAGGCTTCCCAGTGCAGGTTACTGTTGCTGCTTAATTTGTGAAGGCATTTCTACAATGTTCAGCCAGCTCTGGAGAAAGTTCAGCTAAAACCTCCTCTTGCTCTGCTGTCAGCACATTTACCTTTATTTTATCCTTCAGAGATCTTTTCTCACCGCCACTCATGAACTCTTTTTGGACAGAGGAAATAATGATGATCAGATCCATTTTCATTCCTGCAATCTATGCTCTTACACAGGAATGTGTCTCTGCAGTCAGCATTCACCTCATGACATCCAAGGCATTTCTTGCATGCTCCAATCTTCCTCAAGGCAGCTTTCTTCTCAGCTAGCTTTAAGTCCTTGAACTTTTTACAGAAGAAAATCTTGTCTTTATGATTTACAGCTCCACAAATTATACAACCACTGCCATAACCCTTCTTGGTGGTTTTTGTAGATGTATATATCTTCTCAAATCTTCTCTCTGATTTGTCCAGCTTTCCACCCTGTCTGTGCTTCTGAGCTGCTCAAGCTTCTCTAGGACATTTTCCTGTTGCTTTAAAAAACTTCAGCAGATGGTCAAAGGGATTTTCTGAGGTTACACCACTGGCAGGGTCAACGATGAAAATAAGCCAATCTCTTTTTACAAACTCAGGCAGCTTACTCTCAATAGACTTGATTACGAGAGGGTGCTTGATTTCACCAGTATTCCCAAGATCTGTTAGGTCAGATAAAGCTTTTTCAACAGCCTGGATTAAATCAATTACTTTCCTGGGTTGGTTACCCTTTGCAATAGGAATTATTTTCAGTTCCTAATTTCCATGGCGATTGTTAACCTGTTTCCATATCGATTCTCCAACACTCTGAACACATCTTCAGCAGTGCTGTAACTTGACAGCCTCAGGTCCTTCACAATTCTGTCCTCTAAGCTGTCTCGGAGCTGGTTTTTCTTGACCTCTATTGACCCAGTTGGTTCTCCTTGCTTCTGCAAACTTTCCCAATCCTTCCTCCATCGGAATAAATCTCTCTTGATCCCACTAAACTTAGGCAACCTTGTTTGTTTTATTCTCACAGCTGGTGTAAACAGCATAGTCTGGAGAGCTGCATTTGGTTAATCAGACTGAGCCCTTCTTTCCACATTACGTGCTATGATGAATTCACTGTTTTTGGAAACAAGATTATTATTCTGGACTTGTAACTGCGTCATCCTACTCTCAAAGTCCTTCTTCTCCTTTGTAGGGATCCATCTCTCCCAGCTAGCAAAAGCTTTCACTGCTTTCCTAACAAGCTTTTACAAGTGGATTAGCTGAAGCTCATATACTTCCCAATTGACACCAGCAACAGGTATTCAAGCAGAATGTTCACAAGCTCTCTCAGTTTATGGACTGCTACTGTTGATTCACTTTGGCCAAACCTCTGCCAAAGGTTAATTTGAACAACCTTTCGCACATCATCGAGCTTTGCTTCACAATCACTTATAGTCCTTTCAATTTCTGCTGCTTGATGTATTTTAAGTTCCAATTTCTCTCCACTCTTTGCTTTATCTTCCAGCTCTGCCAGCAATCCCTTTTGAGGTCATTTTGAGGTTTTCTCGTTTGGCTCTCAGCGGAGGCGGTCGCATTTTCTCACTCCCCGTCCTTGCCCATATTTTCCCTGCATTGTCTCCTGTCTTGTCTCGTCTCATCTACTGAGAGACTCTCTCTGCACTGCTCTCCAAACTTGGAAAATTATGGAAGTGATCAACTGGTCTCTCAACGCAATTGACACCATTTTCTCGATGAGAAAATTGGGTTCGGGGGAACCCGCTTGTCCTGACGGAACGTACGCAGCTGGCTACACGATGGACGGCTGGGAGAGATGGCGGATCGTGTGTCTGGCGGCTCTTTCAGTCGAGGATATCGAGGATATTTACCTATTTGGAACCATGATAACAGGTCTTGTGCTGATTGGATTAGGCTTTGCCCTGGGTTATCGAAAAATTCATAAAACGGGAACAGCTGTCATAAGGCTGCCCGTTTTGATTGAAGCTGTTGGAAGAGCGGTCAGCATTGAGACTGAGACTATTAACCGAAATATGGTTGCCATCAGGGAAACCCTAACAGCTCTGGGAAGGAAAATTGATAATATCGGAGGTCAGAATCACCATTGAACCACTTGGACTATGAGGGTTGCCGTGACATATTGGAATACGGTTTCCCGACTAAACAAATCACAATCTTATCTTTCGACTCCCCGGATCCAGAAACGGCCTTGGACAAGGCAGCTGGGAAATTTAACCCTGTGGGAGCACTGCAGCGAGACGCTCTTGCGTTCCTCCCCAACCAAAGACTTAGAACTATCACACACACACACATACAGACTTATCACTCCCACCCCTCCGCATGCTTTGAACCGCCAGCCTGGAAAGCAGATTCGTTGAGCGGCGCTATAATGGCACTGGATCGGATGGCTGCTTATCGGAGCTGGATTATCTTACCCTGTTGCAAGTCTTGTCTATGGTGTATTATTGTATCTGTGTTTTTTTTTCTCCCCACTTACCTCATGTTTTGCTGTATTTTTCTTCTTAAATCCATTTCGTTACACTGTACTTGTTATATGTGTAATGACAATAAATTGAATCAAATCAAATCAAATTAGCATCAAAAAGCACTTTTGCATTAGAGGATAGTTTGTGGAATTCTTTTCTGAGCTTAGATTCAATCATTTGGCTTGACTCTGGAAGCAGAAGGTTAACTTGCTTTGTAAATATCATCTTTGGAGTGGTCCTCTCTCTCTTGAGTTGGTCCACTGTTACCCCAAAGGCTTCATCCACCATCTTGTTTCCTGGTAAATGATCACAGTGACTTAAACTGTTCAAATGACTTTCTCTTGACTTGCTGAAATAGTATTGCTTCTTATGCTTCTGCCACTTTTAGTTTCTGGATCATATGAAGCCTTTAATCCTCATATCCAGTAGTGGTTTCTGGAATATATGAAGCCTTTAATCCTCATATCCAGTAGCGGTGGTTAATAAGTTAAACATCTATAGTTATTGGCTGGAAGATCTAATAAATCGGTATAATTGAGCAAGATTATGACGTTTTGAGTTATTCCTTCGACACTCAAGAGTTGATGAAGCCTATTTCAAGTTTGGGCAGACATTGAGGCCACAAAAATTCATGGGACACTTGACACTTTCTTTGGTATCAAACTGATTCTATTAAATCAATCTCCCCATAAATTAACAATGATAAACATTTTCCAGATTTAGTTTAACAATGTGTGTGTACATATACATATACAGGTGCAGGGCATATAATTAGAATATCATTAAATGTATAATTAATGTATACATTCATTCCACACAGACTGATATATTTCAAGTGTTTATTTCTTTTAATTTTGATGATTATAACTGACAACTAATGAAAACCCCAAATTCAGTATCTCATAAAATTAGAATATTGTGAAAAGGTTCAATATTGAAGACACCTGGTGCCACACTCTAATCAGCAAATTAACTCAAAACACCTGCAAAGGCCTTTAAATGGTCTCTCAGTCTAGTTCTTGTAGGCTACACAATCATGGGGAGGTCTGCTGACTTGACAGTTGTCCAAAAGACGACCATTGACAACTTGCACAAAAGGTCATTGCAAAAGAGGCTGGCTGTTCTCAGAGCTCTGTGTCCAAGCACATTAATAGAGAGGCGAAGGGAAGGAAAAGATGTGGTAGAAATAAGTGTACAAGCAATAGGGATAACCGCACCCTGCAGAGGATTGTAAAACAAAACCCATTCAAAAATGTGGGGGAGATTCACAAAGAGTGGACTGCAGCTGGAGTAAATGCTTCAAGAACCACTACCCACAGACGTATGCAAGACATGGGTTTCAGCTGTTGCATTCCTTGTGTCAAGCCACTCTTGAACAACAGACAGCGTCAGAAGCATCTCGCCTGGGCTAAAGACAAAAAGGACTGGACAGCTGCTGAGTGGTCCAAAGTTATGTTCTCTGATGAAAGTAAATTTTGCAATTCCTTTGGAAATCAGGGTCCCAGAGTCTGGAGGAAGAGAGGAGAGGCACAGAATCCACGTTGCTTGAGGTCCAGTGTAAAGTTTCCACAGTCAGTGAATGTTTGGGGTGCCATGTCATCTGCTGCTGTTGGTCCACTGTGTTTTCTGAGGTCCAAGGTCAACACAGCCGTATACCAGGAAGTTTTAGAGCACTTCATGCTTCCTGCTGCTGACCAACTTTATGGAGATGCAGATTTCATTCTCCAACAGGACTTGGCACCTGCAAACAGTGCCAAAGCAACCAGTACCTGGTTTAAGGACCATGGTATGCCTGTTCTTAATTGGCCAGCAAACTCGCCTGACCTTAACCCCATAGAAAATCTATGGGGTATTGTGAAGAGGAAGATGCGATTATGCCAGACCCAACAATGCAGAAGCGCTGAAGGCCACTATCAGAGCAACATGGGCTCTCATAACACCTGAGCAGTGCCACAGACTGATTGACTCCATGCCACGCCGCATTGCTGCAGTAATTCAGGCAAAAGGAGCCCCAACTAAGTATTGAGTGCTGTACATGCTCATACTTTTCATGTTCATACTTTTCAGTTGGCCAAGATTTCTAAAAATCCTTTCTTTGTATTGGTATTAAGTAATATTCTAATTTTCTGAGATACTGAATTTGGGGTTTTCATTAGTTGTCAGTTATAATCATCAAAATTAAAATAAATAAACACTTGAAATATATCAGTCTGTGTGGATTGAATGTATACATTATACAAGTTTCACTTTTTGAATGGAATTAGTGAAATAAATCAACTTTTTGATGATACTCTAATTATATGACCTGCACCTGTATATATTAACTGTTCACTTATATTCCAAAAATAATATATATAAATTACTTTAATATAAATTGGTTTTATATAAATAAATTAGGGAAACTGATGCAAGAATTGCCAAACTATATTATATTTTTTTAAATGTTTTTTTCACCCTTGATTATTTAAAACCAAAAAAGTGGCTTCAGTTGTGAGACTCATCACCTGATTGAGTTCCTTTGACAGTAACTTTGCAATTTGCTCACTGATGTTTCCAAAGGTTGGACGCAGAGTTGGGTTCAGGGTCCAGCACATTTTCATAATTGTGTACCTATAGGAGGTCAAATCCGAGTCACTTGCTATTAATGTATTACTTTATTTTTATTTTACAGTTTTATAAACTTACATCTCGGGAGGTGCAAAATCTGGTTGTGACATGTGATAACCATCTTTAATCATCGAGTAGAAATGTGCATCAATTATAACATTTGGATAAGGAGTCATACCTAAAAAAGATCATTAAAAACACTTTAATAAAAATTAATTTCCATATTTGTGGAATTATCTTAATTATAATAATTCACATCCATTTCTAAGTATTTGAACTTACCTAGGGAAAAGATCTCCCACAAAAGAATGCCATATGACCACACATCACTTTGCACCGTGTAAACACATTCAAAAATACTTTCAGGTGACATCCATTTTACAGGGAGTCGTGCCTGCAAAAATCAATAAAACAAATTATAGAAAAATACTTTCTGAACACAGAACACTTGAAATAGCAATTTTATACAATTATTAGCTGCCTGTCTGAACAAAGTCATAGTAATGGTTTTTATTTTATTTTATTTGAGTTCTTCCAACTAGTCACTGCCTGATTTATTCAATGAACATTGTTCTTACATAATTTCACCAACAAGTGGTTCCATACCTACTTTTAAAAAATTTACTTTTATTTTCAAACCAAACTTCTTCTCAGTACTTACGTTCCCCTTTACCACATAATTTAAGTCATTCATGATGTCTCGTGCCAGACCAAAATCACAGATCTTGACTACTTTGCAATCGGTTATAAGAATGTTCCTTGCAGCCAAATCTCTGTGAATACACTAATCATAAACAAATTCATTATAGTGCATTATAGACCCATTTTGCAAGTTGTAAACAATAAGCACTTGCCAGGAACAACACCACAACAACTGCATTTTTGAAACACTGTTTCTCATTTAGGGATTGTAAAAAAGGAGTGGGTGGAGTTTTTCCAGTACAGGGTGTTTGTTTAGACACACTGCAAACACATACTTTCAAACAACATGTACGTTAAGGCATAATAGGTTTAATTTTTGGAAGGACTGGCAAACATTTGTGATTTCAAACCTAAAGCTGCACATCAATGGCAATATTTCATTTGAGATATCGAAGGGAACTAATTATTGGTAATATTGGTAACTTAGATAGAAAGTTTTTAAGATACTTTACAGCCCTGTCCCCATTCATTAAAGGGAACTCTTCAGCACGTATTATAGGCTAAAGAGCTATGTAAGCACAAGAAAGAAATATGTCTGGCTTCATAATTGATTGAAATTTGTCTTTACGTTAAATTATTTGGAATATACCTTCAGTGGACTGGTGTGTGACTATGATCTGGAAACATCATGGACTCTAAGCTTAGACCCTAGACACAATACCTGCATATTTTAAAACTATGACTATGTGCAAGGCTAAAAGGTACAACTGTAATAAAAGCAAGACAGGTTTTAAATAAACAACTAGCTATTACAAGTGTGATCTGATTACTCTAGCTGATTTGGTGTCCTGGTTGGTTGCATGTAGAATCTCAAAAGGAATACTGCATTTTTTCCACAATGACAACTTATACCTCTATGTAATAAAGCTTCTACAAATAACCAAGAAATGTTACATTTTTAGAGGCAAGGAAGTCCATTCCTTGTGCCACCTGATAGGAGAACTTCAGCAAATTAATATTATCCAATGCCCATGTTTCCTCCATTCTTTCATTGCAGGACCCTAAGTACAGACAAGTGCAAACATTTTAATAATGACTCCCTATTGCTAGCCGGTCATTTTAAAGACACTTCTGTTATAACTTTACCCTGAAAAAGGTATTTTGATGTCTTCGTTGATTTTGCATTCTGGTAACCAGTACTGAGAGAGAAAAGATTAACAATTAAGAGAAAACACTCACCAACAGGTAAGTTATCACAGCATTTTCACTTATTGTTTATTCAATTTTGGTTTTGTTCCACATTGGACATGAGGGTCGAATAGGAGTCCTAATGCAGGCAAGGTTAAAGATCTCAATATATTCAAATTATTAAGTGAACAGGAACAGAATACAAACAAACAAGATCTAAGACTAACCACAAGACACAACATAAAACTAACAGTTCACACAGAGAACAAGGGAACACAAGGTTTAAATTAGGGCTGTCAAACGATTAATCGCGATCCAGGATAAAAGTTTGTGTTCACATAATACATGTCTGTGTTCTGTGAATATTCATTTTGTATTTATAAACACATGCACAAACATGCATATATTTAAGAAAAATATATAATGTGAAAATTAACAAAGGTTTATATTTAATTTCAATTATTGGTCAATAAATACATCTAAATATTTCCTTAATATACAGTACATTATATAAATTTATGTGTTTATAAATACAAAATTAATTTGCACAGTGCACCGACACAGATAGATATTATGTAAACACAAACATTTGATCTGGATGCAAGCCCCTGTGTCATAAACAATACTTACTGAATAAAATAAAGTGCCTACTTCTTGACCAATAAACCCTTTAATGTGTTATGTGTGGGTGCAGTATGCAGTGCATCCACTGTTTTTCACATGTTGTCATGTATGTTCATTCACCTATGATGCACCTAAAACAACCATGTAAATAATTTACAGGGGTGCAGCTAAACAAATAATCTTCTAATCTATGTCACTCAAAGCTACAGTCGAGAAGATTGGCCTCATCTCAGTTGTAAACAAAATTGCAGTTTGCAGATGTAGAAAGCCTGGCAATTGGACAGTCAGTATAGTCCCGTCCTCAGGCAAAAAAACATATGTATGCCAAGGAAAGATGTTTTTTGGACGGGAGGGTGTATTTTTACATAATGGCCCACACAAATAAATCATTTATAATAATCACTGCGGTATTACATGATAAAATATAAATTGTTTGTTTTGATTTCATGGTGACTTTAAGTTGAATTTTTCAAATTAATCTATGGTAGAATTCAACTAAAAAAGTAGTATTTTGTGACCCCCCAAAGGGGACTTGCATGCTGCTTTGAATTTGGTTACAAAGAGTGTGCATGAGGGAAATGTATGTGAATTTGAAATGTGGAGAAATGTCAGTAGCAGCACTGGGCTTTCTAAATATTTACATACCCCCTTGGGCATATTCCAGAAAGCAGAGTTAATTTACCGTCAGCTAAACCCTGAACTCTCGGTTGATTAACCCAAACCTTGCTTACTCGGGGTATGTTGGTTGCAAAACACCTGAGAAGAGTTATTTTACTCAACCTCCCGAAAGATACCCAGAGTTAACGCGCGCTCACAGAAACTACATGAAGACATTGTCAATGGATCACAGATTTAACGAGTCACCATGGAAATGGCCGGGAAGCTTAATGTTTTTACTGTAAAACAACGTTATAAATTTTAGAGTTTTTCTTCACAGAAGACTTAAATCTGCATCAGTGAAAGCGCGGGATAAAAATCATCAAATTAAATGATTTAAGTTATGTGTTTTTTTTAACTATAAACACTATGAATTAATTATTTCAAATATATGCACTATTTTTATACTATAATATTTTAAATATATACTCATCATGGCTATCTTTGTTACATAAACTGTAGATTTCTTGAGATGTTTGTAACTGTAATTTTAACGTGTTTACCATGGTATTTTACCAAAATTGTGTTGTGTACTGTATATATTTGATCACATTGGTCATTTTGAAGGCAGTATTAAACCTCTTTTTTGTTCCTTCTCTGTATGTTCCTTAAAAAATATACCTTTATTTGGTTTTCTGAAGACCGACTTTGCATTGTATCAGCTTTATTTGCAACAGATGCTGATGTAGTCATATTAATGGAGACTCTTTTAATTCTAGAAACTAATACATTGGTCATAATTTTGGAAAAAAAATGAGTAATGCTTTTCAGTACACTACACTGTACGATAATTGATTTGCACCAGAGGATGAAGGTCTGCTGTGTCATGAGGTAGACAATGTTAGACCCAGTCATATATACACATAATAATCATGTAGCCTTTATATATCCCAATTTTTTTTATACATCAAATTTTTGCTTATTTCTTTTGACTTTGTTTGCTAAAGGGCCATGGCTTTCCAGATGTTAAAAGAGGTGGAAACGGCCTATCCTGAAAGGCTAATTGTAATCTGGAGAAAGGCCTTTCAATACTAAACTGTAGGATGAGGATGAGGATCAGAAAGACATTTTTAAGGAGTACAGTCAGTATGAAAAACCTTAAGTCTAAGTTTTTTATGTATTTTTTTATGTAAATGGATTTAAAATTATAATAAGAATTTAAATATGTGAACAATATGCCATGGTGATCCCATTGGGGGTAACCTAATAAAGCCTTGGAAACCTGCCAGGCTGGGAATCGAACTTGCAACCTTTGAGTTTTAAATCTAGCTCTCCAACCATTAGGCCACAACTATCTTTGACCCAATGCATCAATTATTGCCTAATAAGCGGACAAGAGAAATGATATGCATTCCTCGGGAGTTAAAATACTTCACTATTAATTGTAAGGTGTATATTTATCCAGTGATATTTGGAGATGTTTTAATAAACCTAATTCAAACTATATATAATATTTATTATAAATACATAAAGTTTAACAATAACAGCTAACATTATTTTATTTAAAGATTATTAAATTTTAAAAGGTTAAATAATAAAGTAAAAAAAAATTAGTTGTGAATGCTATATTGCGATGGGTGAGATTGGAAATGTAACTGTAATATTGCTGTAAAGTTATAATATATTATACGTAATCTGTGCTTCCACGATCACTTGACGCTCATCAAAAGCGCACACATGCGTAGATAACCCATAAAGCTTAGTAACATTTCCTTAAAATGAACTAACCCTGAAACATATTTTCAGAGAGTAAGTTGCTATGAAAGTTATCTACGTTTTTGAAACCGAAAGTTGGGGTTATCAGCTAACTAACCCTTAAATTTACCCGGCTATGTCACATAACCAGCTTTCTGGAATACACCCCTGATAGGGAAACATAGCAGTATTTAATCACATAAGAATTTAAAAAAATTAAGTAACTACAAATAGTCCTGATAACAAAACAGTTTAAACAGTAAACAATAAACAGACCACTTAATTAACATCCTGTATGAACATATATTTTTAACTTACACATTCTTGTAGAGGTTGGAATTCTCAAAAAGACTTTGAATGCCAAGAATATTGTTTGCAAATATTTCAGCTCTTTGACGCAAGAAGTTTAGGAGATCCCCGTGGCAGCAGTATTCTGTGATCATTAGCATCGGTCCTATACCAGTTCAAAATTAAAATATTACAAAATAGTTTGTCAATGCAGTTTCAGATTAATTGTTTTAATAATATGGTCTCATGCAATCAAATGACCTCTTAGAAAACAGACGAATGGCTCAGTCAGACTGAAGGGGCTTTCACCATAATTGATCAAATTTAAACAAATCTAATGAGTTATTCATGAGTCGACTCTAGCTTTATGGTCACCTTCAATAGAAATGTCTCCAAAATTTAACTACATTTTTCTCTACTAGAATGCCTAAAAGTGCTATTTTGCAGTATGAAGCCCCCAACCCCACACACACAGTGAATATTTGTTGTAATGTTTGTGGTAATGTTATATAGTCATTCACTTGGGCATGTTGCACATCTGTTGTGTGTAATTTGTTGCCATGCCTCTATTAATTCAACTCAAAGGCTAAGCATCCATTTAATTCCAGACACACCTAGGCAAAATGCATACTTATACAAATATTTAAATAAAGAGCAAATACAGGCCCGGCACTAAAATGGCATAACTGGAGGGGCATTTTAATCCAATGGGGTATTGTGACGGATTTCCTGCTCCTTTTCATTATTCAGGGATTTTAGCCGGTAAAGAAAAAGGTGTTTTGTCAGACATGGTGACCCATACCCGAAATGTGACCTCTGCATTTAATCCATCCAGTGAGTAGTGAACACACGTGCTGCAAGTCTTCATAAACACATACACCCGGAGGAGTGGGCAGCAATCACTGCAGCAATCACTACAGCTCACAGGAGCAAACTTGCCTTGCTCAAGGGCACCTCAGTCATTACCTGCCAGCACTGAGGATCAAACCAGCAACCTTCTGGTCACGAGTCTGACTCTCTAACCACTATGCATGGTATTGCCCATGATACTGACCAGTAACAGGTGTGTTGCGGAGAGCCAATAATGCAAGGTAGGAGTCGGTATCTGACTGAGCAGCAACTTTCAGCATAGCTTTAACAGTCTTTGTGGCTCTCTCAGCCATACTGTTTGACTGAGGATAATTGGGGCTGGAGTACTGTGCTTGATGGTGAAACTCCAACTACGAGCAAATCGAGTCATTTCAGCACTGGCAAAGGGTACATGATCAGCAATCAGAATCTCCGGCACCCCATGTCTTGCAAAGACCCAGATGTTTTTATCTGGTGGCTGCAGGACTTCTGGATATTTAGAGAAATAGTCCACTGTCAGGAGAAATGCTTGTCCTTAAAAATGTCCAAAAACAAACTATGCCATAGAACTGAATGTGAGATAAGTGGTTCTTTCTGGTTATCAGGAAAGTTCTACTGGCAGGATGTGCAGGCCTCCACCAGTCTGCGTACGGAATCGCTGAAGCCCAGCCAGTAAATGCATGATCGGGCATGAGCTAGAGATTGTTGAATACCCTGATGTGCAGCATGGAGAAGATTCAACACATCTGATCGCAGTGCACGAGGGATAATAATGCGATCATCTTTCATGAGAAGCCCATCATTTATACTGATTGTGTGTCTATCTGGCCAGTAGGCTTGAGCAGCAAGTGGGACTTTTTTCTTTCTATTGGGCCATCCATCTTCATGCAGCTTCTATATCAGACAAACTTCTGGATCTGTCTGTGTGGCTTGTTGGATCATGTGCATAATGTTGCTACCAAGTGTCTCTGAATTTACTGCATTGATTACTTTCTCCTCACTCAGGTGAAGGCTCTCGTCAGTCTGAATGTATACTCTTGCCTGTGTCTGCAATCACCATCTGATTTCCTGGAGTGTAAACGATGTCATACCTTTGTATCTGAAGCAGCATTCTCTGGAGACGTGCTGGTGCTGCCCCAAAGGGCTTGGAGAGTATTGCCTCCAGAGGTTTGTGATCCGTCTGGACTCTGATAGGTACACCGTAGACATACTGGTGAATTTTTTTCAGAGCAAACAGAAGTTCCTTTTCTATCCGGGCATAGTTCTTTTCAGCCACATATAGTGCTCTAATGCAGCTCCCAAACCATATTTTAAAGCATTCGCCTGTACCTCAACAGGCTCCTTCAGATCAAAGAGCAGTCCGAGTGGTGCAGTAAGAGTGGCTTCATTGGGTATGTAATTAGACGGGTAGCGTTTTGTATATGTCCCTGAAGCCCTCTCTCTGTTCAAACGCTGAAACACTTCACTAACCGATTTGATGCCAAAAGGCAAGCGTTGAAAACGATACCTGCCCCACAGTTTGTTGAAAGCACATAGATCTGCTGATTCCCCTGAAACACAGAAGCATAGCATCTAAACGCTTAGTATTTGTCATGGGTGGTGATGTTATGAGGGCCACTACTTGTGAGGTCCAACTGAACACAACGCCTGTCTGCTAAGGAGGGCCGTGTCTGATAATTTCAGTCGCTTTATTTTTAAGCTGCACATGTAGCTTGACAACACCTTCTGGTTTGATGCGAGTGTCTTTTTTGCACATTCACAGGAGTTTGCAGCTGATCAATGATTTTATTTTGTAGGACATTCGCCTTTGTCGAGCTTAACCTTGAGCTTTGTGTGCCTGATGTAAAGTCCCTTTAAACAAAGTGTTTGTCTTTCAGCTCTGCATCTACATCAAGTGTGTCCATGTTAACTTTTGACGTGCACATAATTACAAAGTGGTTCTTTTTGCCACATTTTTTACATACTTTATTATCGACAGGGCACTGTCTTGACTGTCTTGGCATGTGTATGCGTCCGCATGTCCAACAATGCTTTATTTGTCCTCGTGTTGATTTTGAGGTTTTTTTAATGCAGCTTTGTTTATTTTAATTGCAGATCTCTTCTTTACAATGGCATTCACATACAGTGTTTCTGATGACGTTGCCATTGCCTGTGCTTTTGTGAACTCTTTGGTCCTGCATATACTGTACCAATGTATCTCAACTCTGTTACACACTTGTCAATGCCAGCATGTTCAGAGAATGTGTGAGCCCAGAACCAATGTCGTTCAAACATAGTATTCTTTCATGGTGCACAGTATTCTTTCATGGTGCAAAGTATTTCTCAAATGCAGCGAGAACCTCTGATAACCGTTTGTTTTGTGGATCCTCGTACTCAATTTCAGGTGAGTTATAAGAGTCTAGGGCCTCTTCTCCTTTACAACGTAACAACACAGCGATCTTTCTCGAGTGAGCTTTATCCACTAGTCCAGAGGCAGTTGGATATAAATTGAATCTTTGCTCCCACTTTTAAGCCAAGTGCCTAATTAGAGCTAACAATGGCGACGGATGCAGCATTTGGGTGTTGTCTCTTGCTCTAGCCGTGTTCTTCAGTCTTTCTTTCTGTTGAAGCGTGTGTCTTTTTAATTTATACATACAGTTGCTTCTGACACCATGTTGTATTCTTCATTCATCTAATGTTGTATTCTTCATCAATCACCTGTGACCTAGGTGATTGATGTTAATGTGGGATAAGAAGACCTGCTCTGAACTAAGAAGATAAATCAGACTTTATTAATTAAACTGATCATCAGGGATGATTAAATGCAGAGGAATAACAACAGCAGGGCAGATATAGTCAGTCCAGGAAAGAGTCAGTGCAGTCCGTGATTGGGATGTCCAGTCAGAACAGGGAACATACCAAAGACAAGAGCAGAAACTTTGAGATTGCTAAAAATCTCTTTTGTCTGTGTGGCAAGTATTCACTGAGTTTCAGTTCATTTTAGTGATGCGTTTCAGAGATGAACGCATCCTGTTTATTTTCTGAAATTTACAAAAGCGCAAAGTTTTGTTGGTATTATGAGAGTACACAGTAGACCTTTTACAGTTTTGAAAGATATATTGGTGTTATTTGTATGATCAAAATTACTCTAATATTTTAAGTCTCTATCCGCAGTGATGGGTCAATGGCTGGGTCTTATGAAAACTGTAGGAGGGATTCTTTATGGGGGGACCATGCCCCCCTTTTTACCCATTGGTGCCGGACCTGAGAAAATATGACAATTGTCTAAAGCTGGACATAATTTTTGGCCAACAGTTTGACTTACCTTCTTGAGTACATGCCCCCAGAAGATTTACTATGTTGTCATGTGGTCCAATATAACTTAATATTTTTAGTTCAGACATCAGTGCTTCTTTTTCTTCAAAGCAGGCACTTTCTGTTAGGTTGAGAAAAAAACATGTTTAATTTATGTGTTAATGAACTAATTTATAATTTATCTTAGTGCTGTCAATCGATAAAAAAATATGAATTGCACAATTAATCATGATTAATTTCACATGTCATTAATGTTTTTAAATACTTGTAGATTCTAACAATTTCACATTTAATCCCCAAATAAATAAAGACAGTTTATTTTTTATATTTCTTTTATGAATGAAAACCTGATGTATCTATAAAATATTTTTTTCTTAATTTTAACCTTAATTATAGAGGGTATGCATTGACGTCACTTTACCATGTGAACACACCCCCTTGAGTGGCAAAACATTAAGCAAAATGGCTACTTTCATTAGAAGACACAAAGGAACCGGACTAAAACACACAATTATTTGCTCAAAATTAAAAGCAGTTGGACTCAGTGGCGTAGCTTCTCTGTGTGCAGGTGCATATGGGCCCGGGGGATTTGGGGCCCGCATCCAAATTTGTATTGATGACTAGGGATGGGTACCGAAACCCGGTACTAAAAGATACTCGGTGCTAAATTATGAAAGACCGGAGTATCGATAAGCTCCGCCCTTATCGGTTCTGCTTTCGGTACTGGAGAAACACGCGACACGCGCAGACTGCTCCCCGCAGCGCGTCTATCCAAACATGGCGTCGCTCAAACTAAACAGATGAGCTGTTTAAATTTCACGAGCGCGCGCAGCCTGTGTTTGAATGCTTTTGAAACTCTTGTCCGTCTCCGTTTCGCGTTACCAAAACAGCGCGTTCCCAAAACTAAACGGATGAGCTGTTTTAACATCACAAACACGCAAGACTTGTCTCTCTCGAGCAGAGTCATGCTCGCAAGTCTCCATGCGCGCGTCTTCCAAAACAGATGAGACATGCGCGCAACTATGTCTATTCTCGAGGGTCTAATTTCAATTGGATTAAATAATGTGACATCACATTTTCTACTCGTTTAATTAATAATAAATAAATCAGCCCAAACAATAGGCCTGTTTGATAACACTGAGAGCTTCATAATTTGTCCCTTTACTTACATTCATAGGACAAACATAAAAATCTGTCCATTAAAATACACATTTAAATAATTTAAAAAAATCGTTGCAGGTAGCTATGAGGAACCAAGCCACTTATTTTAATATTGCTGGTTTGATTTTACATTGCAGAAAATAAAACAGTGTTATTCTATTCATAAATTCTTAATTTTTGATCTTATTTTTTATAAAAAAATATATCCAAAAGCACCGATAGGAAAACCGTTAAAGTACCGATAAGCAGTATCGATAAGAGTAGTAGTACCGTTAAAATCTTAACGATACCCATCCCTATTGATGACTGTACAATACTGTAGAAAATGACTAGATAAGTGATCTCAGATCTGTTCTACCCATGGGCATATACAAATGTAAAAACGATACCACTGTGCAAGCAGCTTCAGTGGTGTAGTGAGTAAGATGTGTGACAAGTAGCTTGACGCTACATTTACATTTAGTCATTTAGCAGACGTTTTTATCCAAAGCGACTTACAAAGAGTTTAGGGAGCAATAAGCGATATGTCATACAGGAGCCATAATACATTAGGTGCCAACACAAAGATACTGGTTTCAACAAAAGCTAGACCACTACCTGTTGAGAGAAAGGGTTAGTGTTTTTTTCTTTTCTTTTTTTCATTTGTCTGTCAAGTATTCACAGAAGAGATGGTTTTTAAGTAGTTTTTTGAATGTTGTGAGAGATGTGGTTGACCGGACAGAGTTAGGAAGAATGTTCCACCAGGAAGGAGATGTGAATGAGCGGGAGAGTGATTTACTGCCCTTATGGGAAGGCAATACAAGACGCTGCTGGTTTGCTGAGCGCAGGGATCTTGATGGGGTGTCGGAGTGCAGGAAGGTGTGAAAGTAAGCCGGTGCAGATCCAGTGATAGTCATGTAGGCAAGCATTTGTGACTTGAAACTGATACGGGCTTCGACCGGTAGCCAGTGGAGAGAGATGAAAAGGGGAGTCACATGAGCCCTTTTTGGGCTGTTGAAAGACGAGGCGTGCTGCTGCGTTCTGAACCAGCTGGAGCGGTATGATAGCCTTTGCAGGAAGACCAGCAAGGAGCATTGCAGTAGTCCAACCTTGAGATTACCAGGGCCTGGACAAGGCATGACCGTGTTGTCTTTGCAATGTGATCATTGAAGGACAGCTGTTCCTCAAATATGACTCCGAGGTTCCTGGCTGTTTTGGAAGGTGTGATTATGGTATTGCCAAGACGGCTGTTGAGATCGTGTTGCACTGTACACACACGCCGGAAACACGAGTAGTTCTGTCTTGGCAGGGTTCAGCTGGAGGTGATGCCCTTTCATCCAAGCTGAGATGTCCTCGAGGCAGGATGTAATGCGAGCTGCTACAGTGGTATCGTCTGGGTGAAACGAGATGTAGATGTGGGTGTCGCCAGCATAACAGTGATACGAGAAGCCATGTGCCTGTATGATGGGTCCCAAGGATGTCGTGTAGATGGAAAAAAGCAGCAGTCCAAGCACTGATCCCAGAGGGATCCCAGTGATCATGTGGTGAGCAGTGGACAGCGAGCCCCTCCATGACACCTTGAAGGATCTGTCGAAGAGGTAGGATTTGAACCAGTGGAGAGGAGAGCCTGAGATTCCTAGCGATGACAGGGTTGCTAGCAGTATCTGGTGATTGACAGTGTCAAACGCTGCAGATAGGTCTAGCAGAATCAGGACCGAGGATTTAGATTCCGCCTTGGCTAGCCGCAGTGCTTTTGTGACCGATAGCAGTCTCAGTGGAGTTGTTTGTTTTGAAGCCAGACTGCTTGTCGTCCAGTAGTTTGTTCTGGGATAGGTAGGAAGACACCTGGTTGAATGCTGCCCTTTCAAGTGTTTTTGCAATAAATGGGAGGAGAGAGACAGGCCTGTAACTGTCGGGAGTAGAGGGGTCCAATGTTGGTTTCTTCAGTAGGGGCGTGACCTGGGCCTGTTTGAATGTGGATGGAAAAGTGCCGGTGAGCAGGGAGGTGTTTGATGATGTGTGTGAGTGCAGGTGTGAGTGTGCTGGATATGGCCTGAAGGAGATCGGAGGGGATTGGGTGAAGGGGACAGGTGGTGGTGGGGTGGCTGGAAGTGGGGTGAAAGAGGAGAGTTCGATGGTTGAAGTGTGGGAGATGTTTACCGAAGTATGAGGTACCGAGAATTGTTTGCTGATGGATGATGTTTTGTCAGTGAAAAATACACCAAAGTCTTCCGCAGTCAATGATGAAGTGGGCGGGGGAGGATTGGGGCAAAGAAAAGAGTTAAATGTCTTGAAAAGCTGTTGAGTGCATTGCTCACCTTGGTGGTATAGAAAGACATTTTAGCTGTGGTAACATTAGCAGAGAACAAGGAGAGTAGTGACTGGTACTCCCCTAGGTCAGCAGGATTCTTGGTCTTGCGCCATTTCCTTTCAGCAGCCCTGAATGTACTCCGTTGTTCACTGATGATGTCAGACAGCCAGGGGCAGGAGGGGGTGGCACGAGCTGGTCTGGAGGACAGAGGACAAAGGTTTACTAGACAGGATGTAAGTGTTGAGCACAAGGTGTCAGTTGTAGTGTCAGCCTCTAGAGATCCAAAGTTGGACGGAAGAGAAGATGTCACTTTAGCAGAGAGTGTGCTAGGGGAGACAGAGCGAAGGTTCTGTCTAAAATAAACAGGTGGTGGTGTTGGTGTAGTGCATGTAGAAAGGAGCATGTTGAAAGTGATCATGTTGAAAGTGATGAAGAAGTGGTCCGAGATGTGAAGAGATGTGACTTGAATGTTATCTACAAGAGGGCCGCCATCCTCCGGGAATAATGAGAGCAGCACATCTAACTCTATAATGTAGTTGTTAAGAGGACCTGGGGGGCGGTAAACTACAACAACGCCGAGCCGAGTGGGAAAAGTGATATTAACATCATGGTATTCGAATGAATAGTTGTTGCATAGGGAAAGCAGTGTGGAATATTGTTGATAAGCAAACCTGTGCCTCCTCCTCTTCCGGTGTGGCGGGGAGAGTGAGAGAAGGTGTAGTTTGTGGAGAGAGCAGCGGGTGTTGCTGAGTCTTCAGGACGAATCCAAGTCTCAGTGAGACCAAGAATGTGAATGTCCGACTGGCTGGCAAACGCATGGATGAAGTCAGTCTTGTTCACAGCTGACTGGCAGTTCCAGAGACCCACAGAGAGAGACAGAGGTGTAGAAGGTGAGGTGTGAATGGGACGCGCGTGAGAGTGCACGCGTCGTGCTTTGTGTATTGGGTGAGAACGCTGCCTATGGTGGAGTACAGGAATAAACTTGAAACACATGATGTTAGTAGACAATTAAATGAAGGCAAAGGTATGTTAAATATACTGATGTGCCTTGCTGGTGTCCTTGCTCAGTGGAGTCGCGCAGGTAGAGTTGCAGGTCTTTACACTCGTTGGTCTTCACACGAGGAGGCTGAACACGATGTCTGACGCTACCGCTTACCGCGACAGCGCAGAGGCACTGCTTAAGTAGGTGTTGAGATTAGCGCGAACAGAATACAGCTGGAACACGCCTTCTCGATTAGCAAAACAAAGTCTGAACGACTTGAATGGGCCACGGATCAAACAGCGATCAACTAGCTCGGTGCTTTTAAGTGCAAAATTTTAATGTCAAGCCGTAACGAGCGGCTAACGGCAACTTAAATTCAGTACCAACGCAACAAAAATGCTAACAACTTAGCAATCAGTCAATGAATAATTAAATAAACAAGCTCAAACAATCAGTCAACAAATTATTAAATAAACAAGCTCAAATAATCTTAACTAACAACAGGCAACAGTCCAGTTCAACAGTTAAAACAAGGTAATAGGGTAAATAGCAGCGCACTACAGCAGACTTGTGATGACTCATTCGCTTCTCCTACGTTACTAGAGTAAGCGGGCAGTTTAAATGCACTTACGGTCGCTGGAACACGCCTTCTCGATTAGCAAAAACAAAGTCTGAACGACTTGAATGGGCCACGGATCAAACAGCGATCAAACAGCTCTACATATGAATGCAGGTTCGAATCCGCCTTTTGCCGACCTCGCTTTACACACACACACATATATATATATACAAGTACATACGTATTATGGCATGCCGTTTATATATTTAGTATTAAAAAATTTGCACATTCATTCTATATATTACGACTTATATTTAACACTCTCATTCCAAATATTAACGTTTCAATCCATATTTTCATACTTTTATTTAATATATTCTAGCTTCATTTCGTATATATTCAGACATTTATTCCATATATTCAGACTTTTATTCCATATATAATAATAACAATAATGCATTT
This sequence comes from Triplophysa siluroides, assembly GCA_006030095.1. NCBI lineage: Eukaryota > Metazoa > Chordata > Actinopteri > Cypriniformes > Nemacheilidae > Triplophysa > Triplophysa siluroides. The sequence goes on from VCII01000434.1 coordinate 90,379, forward strand.
TATTTATGGCGTCTTTCAAAACACCCAAGGTCCCCTCACAAGCAAAAATGAAAAATAAAAGTCACTGCATAAAACAAAATGAAAAAACACACAACAAACTCTGTACATATACAGGTAAAGTGCAGTAGAGACTCAATAATACATATCATAAAAAAGCCTGAATAAAAAGATATGTTTTAAGACGTGTTTTAAAAGTCAGCAAGCAAATACTATTGCAAATATCAAGGGGAAGGGAATTCCATAGGCGAGGGGCAGCATAATTAAAGGATCTGGCACCCATGGTAGTTAGTCGAATGCAAGGTATCACAAGAGAAATTGAAGATGAGGATCTAAGAGCACGTGAAGGGGTGTGGACATGAAGTTGATTAAGGTATTGAGGTGCAAGATTATGAAGAGCCTTGTAAGTAAGTAGTAAGATCTTAAACTCTACTCAATACTTTACTGGAAGCCAGTGCAACTGCTGAAGAACTGGAGAAATGTGCTTATTAAAAGGTGATCTAGAAAGAACACGAGCTGCAGAGTTTGGAACCAAGTGGAGCTTATGTAGCAATTTAGCAGGAACACCAGTGAAAAGGGCATTACAGTAATCTATACGAGAAGTAACTAATGCATGAACAAGAACTGCTGTATTATTGGTAGAAAGAAAGGGATGGAGACGGTTAATATTACGCAAGTGGAAGTATGCAGTCCGTGTGATATTATTAATTTGAGTTTCAAAGGATAGTGTGCTGTCGATGACAACACCCAAACTTTTAACCTGTGAGGAAGGAGATATTGCATTATTGTCAATAAACAAAGAAAAACAATTAGATTTAGACAAAACAGATCTAGTGCCAATAAGTAGGGCCTCAGTTTTGTTGGCATTTAGCTTCAGAAAATTAGCTGAGAGCCAATGTTTAGTTTCAGCTAAACAGCTGGATAAAGATGGTGGCGGAAAAGAACCAGTGGGTTTGGCAGACAGGTAAAGTTGGGTGTCATCCGCATAACAATGAAAATGAATACCATGTTTCCTCAGAATGTAACCAAGAGGGAGTATATAAATAATGAAAAGAAGCGGACCCAATACAGAACCCTTAGGAACCCCAGTGGTAACTGTTGATGTTCTAGATCTAAAACGTTTTAATTGAATACATTGAGTACGTCCAGAAAGATAAAACCTAAACTAAAACAGAGGAGTGCCAGTGATCCCAATAGAAACCAACTTGTCAAGAAGTATCTCATGTGAGACAGTGTCAAAAGCAGCAGTCAAATCAAGAAGGACAAGTTTAGTTAAAAGCCCAGAGTCAGCTGCAAACAGCAGATCATTGGTTATTTTGACAAGAGCAGTCTTAGTGCGTAAGGACGAAAACCAGATTGAAATTGTTCATACAAATGATAAGTAGAGAGATGTTCTTACACTTTTCTATTATGTTAGAGATAAACGGTAAGTTTGAAATTGGACGGAAATAATCAAAGCTAAATGGATCAGCCCCATATACATATATTCAGACTCTCATTTCGTATATTCATAGTATGGAGCCAAAGTAGGGTCATATATATTTGCAACAGAAAAAAAATAGTTGCAAACAAAACATAAGTTTTGCAAATAAAAATAGGCTATTAAGCAAAAAATTGCATCTTCGCAAATAAAACTTAAGAATCTGCAAAAGAAAAGTAAAGCACAGAGAGAAAAAATCAAGTTTAGCAAAGTAAAAATTCAGCAGCAATAATTTTGCAACAAATCTTTTCCTTTGCATCGCTCTTTTAAATCCGCGTTTCAGCCAATCGCTCCCTTGCGACACTGTTTTCTCTTTGCTCTTCACTTTTCTTTGCGCCTCGCTTTGTGTCCCTGATTTGACGTGGGGGAGGAGACAAGACATTGGGGCGTGTACAAGCAACCTGAACCTGCCTCCCCTAGGTAGCGCCATCAGCGTAAACTGCTGTGCAGACTGACGCCTGGGCCACACATACTCCGTGTGCAGCACGTATGCGGTGCGTAGAGCAACACGTATGCAGTACAGATCCGTCATGTGCCATTGTGTTTCCACACATACTACGTTACGTTTGCGTGCAAGCGGTACGCGTCTTCGGAGTGATTCAGTCAACAATGGTTAAGTAACTTCCCAATGTTCGGAAGATTATTAGAAAAATAAAAGGTTTATGAAACGCTATTTTCGTCATTGTGATTCTTTCTTTTGTTTAGTGCGAGTTGTCGATAAAAGAAAGGCTATCGCGTTTATCTGTTGCTAAGAATGTTGCGGAGAAGAACGAGGTGCAGACTTTGTGTTCACTTCACACTCTATGAACCAGTGCAGAAGTCAACATGGATCATATTACAACATGCTTGTCACCTGATTGTCACTATCTGCGTGCACCTTCCCCATTAAATATAAACACTGTAGGATATTTGTACGACACAACATTTTAATCCGATTTATTGTTTTTACAACTCTTGTTTTGTTTTTATTGCTTAAAAGGGTAAATAAAAAAGGTAGTAAACTTAATTTGTATGCATTTTTGGTGAAATTATTGCATTTCTATGTCAATTCGTGTTCATTTTGGGCATGATACGTGTGCAGCTGTACAGCAAAAATAGACTCGATGCGTAAACGATCGCTGCACTAACGCAACGCATCTGCAACGGACGTGCCGCACTTCATACGCGCGCTGTGTGAATGATCTAATCCGTTAACATGTGCACGTAAAAAAAATACGGAACGCACACGCACTGCACACGGAGTATGTGTGGCCCAGGCGTCAGTCTGCACAGCAGTTTACGCTGATGGCGCTACGTAAGGGGAGGCAGGTTCAGGTCGCTTGTACACGCCCCAATCTCTTGTCTCCTCCCCCACGTCAAATCAGGGACACAAAGCGAGGCGCAAAGAAAAGTGAAGAGCAAAGAGAAAACAGTGTCGCAAGGGAGCGATTGGCTGAAACGCGGATTTAAAAGAGCGATGCAAAGGAAAAGATGTGTTGCAAAATTATTGCTGCTGAATTTTTACTTTGCTAAACTTGATTTTTTCTCTCTGTGCTTTACTTTTCTTTTGCAGATTCTTCAGTTTTATTTGCGAAGATGCAATTTTTTGCTTCATAGCCTATTTTTATTTGCAAAACTTATGTTTTGTTTGCAAAACATTTTTTTCTGTTGCAAATATATATGACCCTACTTTGGCTCCATATCATAGTTTCATTCCGTATATTCAGACTTTCATTTCGAATATTCTAGTTTAATTCCGTATATTCAGACTTTCATTCAATATATTCTAGTTTCATTTCGTATATTCAGACTTTCATTCCATATATTCCAGTTTCTTTCCGTATATTTAACCAATCATAAAGTATAATAAATACTTTAATTTCCGGATTGCCATAACGTATACACACAAACATATATATATATATATATATATATACATATATACACATATACACACACATTTATATATAAATATATACACACACACACACATATATATATATATACATATACATTTTACATATACATACATACATATATAAGGGCTTGTTCATTTACAATCATCATTATCAAAACTGTAGCCATATCGGCCACATCTGAAAATACTGACACATATATTTGTGTACTCTTGTTATATTGACAACATGGCTAAACATTTTGACTGTCTTGTTCATAAACAATGACACAAGGACTTGCCATTTTGATAGGACTGAAATGTTCACTGATCCAAAAAAATTATTTTGAGAGATGAACTAAGGATTTTGAACAAGTTACACGTTTTTGCAGGAAATCCATGTGGTTGTGCAGTTTGTACGAATTGTTCTGAGAAATGCACACAATATTTAGCAAATTTTAATAATGGCGAAAAACTGTAATAATCAGGGGGACGTAATCTTTTGACCTTGGCTACTTTTAGAAATTCTGTTATTATTTTTTGGTGTGAACTTCAGGTCAACATAACATTTTTTGGGGGGGGGTTATTCATATGCACAGGATAGTGGAGGCAGACAGGAGCATGAGGGGTACGGTGTATTTCCACCTAAGCGGAGCGTGCCGCTTGCATCGCTGTAACGCGTTTGCTATGGTGCGTGTCACTACACTATGGTAGAGCATTCCTCTAAAAGAATGTTTCCACCTTGTTTGCCTTTTCTCTTCTTCTTATGATGGAGGTTTAGGCGCAATCTACCACCATTATAAAACAAAAACAAAGGGCATCGCAATCATATAATACATTTTTTCAGTCTAATTTGATATTTAGTCTTCAAAAAAGGGTCTGTTTAGGAATGAAACATGAATATTCATGAAATATTGGTGATGATTAATCAGTACTCTGCTGCGAATGTATACAAAAAAAACAAGAATTACATGCAGTATATTTTTTCTAAAATAAAATTCTTAAAATAATATCACTTTTATCTTTTCATTAACAATCATATGCTGTGCCTACAATACTCAAAATATCTGCGTATCAAATGCTTTTATTCTAGAATGAGTTGTCTATTAATTAACTCACCTAATTAATACTGTGTTAATTATAAAAAAACACAAACTATATTTTCAAAACACATCAACTGCAAGTAACAGTAAATAACGATCAACGGATGTTCTTCTTCTTCTCTCTTTTCTTTTAATGGCGAGTCGCAACCAACATGTTTAGGTGTATATCGCCACCTACAGTACCGGGGTTTGTAACATCAGGTTTTCCGGAACTTCCTGGATTAAATAAAAAATCTGATTTTCTAAACCTGTATCTTAAAGTAATTCATGCCACATCAGCTAACATTGGTGAGACATCAATATTGATCGTTAAAAATATATAAATCCATCCTGTTTATTCATCCTTTTTGGGTTATTTCACGGAAGCCATATGCATTGTGTTTGCATTGCACGTTAAGACAGCGTCAGTCTGCAAGTAGTGTAGGGATGCTGAGATAAAATTACCCGAGTTAAAGTTCGGAGAGCGACGCCATTTTGCCCCTTCTTTATTATTAAGTGGAGGTGACGTATTTCCTGTTCGAGAGAGGTTTACGACCTTTTGTGAATTTAAATGTGACCAAATTTCTGTACTTGTGCGTACAGTACGCATCGTTAGCACTGTACTGACGTTATTATATTATGTCTTTATGTGCCTATCAGTCAGCGCAGCGGAGTCAAACAACCTCTACCTTTGAACTGGCCCTCTCCTACCAAGCGCACAGCGCTTTTTGTTTGACAGATTTGTTTTGGTCGTCAGTCATTATAACTGTGTTGTAGGTGTTCATGGAGAAATACTCACCGGCACATTATCATTGCTCGTGGCCGGGAGTGTGCTGTGTCTGGCGGGAGAGAGAGGTGCTGCTGCTGTAGGAGCAGCGGTGGAGTTTGTGTGGCTGCGTTTCTTTGTCGCCTCTGGTAGCTTGGGGGCCCCAGGCGATTGCCTACCTTTGCCTAATGGGATAGTCCGCCCCTTCCTGGAGCATAACCTGCTAAGGAGCAGGTTATTTTCAGAGAGTAAGTTGCTATGGTTACTTACATGCTCTGAAAGTTATCTCCGTTTTCGGAAACCGAAGGTTAAAGGGGTCATATGGTGGGAATACGTGTTTTTATGTGACTTTGGTGTGTTATAAGTTACCCATGCATGTATTAGACACATTCAGCGTGTGTTTGTGATCTGCAAATGCGCAACGTGAAATAAGACAACATAAGTCCTAATAATCAGTAATAATGTTCCAACTAGAGGCAACAAATGTGGTGTTTATAATGAGGTTTATTGCGGGTTTATTTACAGGTTGATCAAGAAGGCTCAAAGCGCTCGCGTTATTTATTTTACCATTCCCTGCTGTAATGCGAGCTTGTTTCGATCTCACACAAACTCTGTATGATGTATATGGTTGTTTTTGATAGTCTTTATAACGTCGTATGTAAAAGGTAAAACAGTTAGCTATAGTTTTAAACTATTTAACATAGGTTTTTAATAAAACCTTACCAATCCTTTACATCCTGCTTGAGTCACGCTGGCAAAGTTGATGTATCGGCTTGATCATCTTCATTTTCAGGATCAGATTCTGGCTCGACTTGATATAAGGAAGTACCGATGACAAATTATCAACTGTCAGTACCATTAAGGGATTGCTTTGGAACCTGATGTTCCGATTATGGTAAGAGGCATTACATTTCCCTCACATGCTTGCAATATAAAACCAATCACTACGCACTGGTGAACTGGCAAATCATAGCACACCTTGCTTTTCAGAGCGATGAGCTTTGTTAAAAATCAGCACGTTTCATGAAGTCTGGGCAAAGAGTAGATTCAAACATGATCGGTATGTGGAAAATACAGCGTTTTTTAACCTTATATCGTGTATACACATTGCATTACATCTAAAACAATCGATAATATTTGTTTTAGCCGTTTCATTTGACCCCTTTAAGGTCATCAGCTAACTAACCCTTAAACTTACCCGGGTATGTCACATAACCAGCTTTCTGGAATACCCTTGTTAAACTCTACAAAACACACAGAGCAAACTGTTGTGGGAATATGAACATTGTCCGTTTAAGAAGCATGGGGTTTGTAGTCCTGACCGTACTGATTGATGGGTAAAGTAGTGCGGGACGGTGTATTCATGTGTGTGAGTACAAGGTAGCAGACGGGGAAAAGGGGAGTAAGCTGCTTTAGAGGTTTTATTATTTTTGAATAATGAAACCACCCAGAGTTCAAGTGATTGTGAAACGGTAAAGTGATGGATGGAGCTCTCTCTGACAAGATTAAACAACATGCCTCGCAATAACTTTGTCCTCTCATCATTGTGAGAAATGGACCAGAGCAAGCTGTTACAGCTATCCGCGATCGGAGAGGCCGATTACCGAAAAAGTAACATTGAGGGCATCGTCCGGGACCTCTCACATGTGGTGAGTCGTGTTGATATTTTCAACACGATATTTTCATCTCCTGCCTTTCTTTGTCCAATGGAACGGACTTGCGTGTTCTTATTTATTCACATTTTTTACTCCTATCGTATTGGGGTGGCTAAGTCGTTATGGCAGTAGGCCTTCAATGCCCCACGGGAATTAGGGCCCTTTCTACTACAGGTGTCGCCTGGGCATGGTCTAGCGGAGTCTTCATAGCGGATATTTGTGCGGCGGTCTGCTGGGCATCGCCTTCAACATTTACCAGATTCTACTGGATGTTCTGGCCTTACAGGCTCGGGTCCTTTCTGTTTAAGACTAGACTGCTGGACCGTGGATGCCCTCAACCACACCATCACCTAGCACACTATTGGGACAATCAACCGGATCAGGCCACCTATTAGCTTGTTTTTTCTGCCTTCTGCAGGGCTTCCCTGCCTCATACCTATCCTCAAGCCACGGCTCCGGGATTATATGGTGTTTTTTATTCCACTTGTAGCACGGAGGGATTATACTGCTTCCCCATAGCGTCCTGCTACGCAGTACTTGTTCCCGTTTCTCATGGAACCGAGGTTACGTTAGTAACCGAGTACGTTTTTATTGTATATTATACAAACGGTTAGGTTTAGGGGTTAGGGTTAGATAGGTTTGGGTTACATGTAGTCTTGTGTAGCCAGAACTTCATTCTGAAGGTCTGGAATTTATCGCCGCTTTCTTTGGCCAATGCCCGCCCAAGAGGCCATAAAACTGACAGGTAAAGCAACCAATCATGTTTCGTTTTGTGCCACATCATGTTTAGAGGCGTGGAAATGTCCCCGCAGTAACAGACCGGTGTAAATTCACGAACGTGTCAAAAGTTAACAGAAACAACAATGATTATAACTTTATGCCGTGAACCTCGCATAATTTGAAGAATTAAGTGTTTAGTCAATCGTGATGAATTCTTTTAGCAACCGTTGTAAACACACCAGCTTAACTTCTTAGATCAGACGGCTTAGTTTTGTTTCCAGGTGAACCATTGAAGAATGTGCTGAAGTGTTTCCAGAAAAGTGTGCCTTATGCATCAGATATTTAGCCAACGGTCCGTGGGCGTGACGCATGAGGCTGAGACTAGGTTACGTGCTCAAATGTGCGAAGGAAATAAACTAGGGGTGGGAGGAAAAAATTATTCACATATGAATCGCGATTTAGTCTTCTAGCGATTCAAATCGATTCACAAAAAAAAAAAATATTTTAAATGTTATAAGTAAATATAATAACATGATGTCATCGGAACAAAAAAGGCGGAAGTCAACCGTGAGAGAGGTGCAGCACCCGCTCCAGTTTAAAAGCACACACATCACAAAGAGATACACGGGTGCATACACGAGCAGTAGAGAAAGAGAAAACCATTCAGCGACGTAATGACGTTTTCTGTATGCTAATTAGTACGTCAAGAATCGATTCTGAATCGAATCGTGACCCTAAGAAACGATTCTGAATCGATCGTGAGGGACAAAACAATTCCCACCCCTAAAATAAACATACCCAAAATATGACGTCTACTTAAATTAACAATCAAACCCTACATGTCATTATGGCAAAAAATTACCAGAATATATAATTTTGAGTCGATGGATGCGCTTGAGTCGATGGATTGAGTCAGCGCTCAACAGACGTTAATTGGAAGGTTGAACTTTGGCGTATGCATTATACGCAATGGGAAACTGTAAAACCGTGTTATTTATATGCAGATTGATGAGATAATTGACTCATCGAAGATGACATGGCAACAGACCTTGGAATTGAAATGACAAAGAACCAAGAGCTCAGCACAGCAGAAGTTGGAACAACAGGACAGAAACTACAGAGATGCATTTGCGGCTGGACAAAGGTAACATCAGAGAAAGGTCTTAAAATCCATCAAGGCAGGAAGAAGTGCCTGAGAGAGCTTAGTGAGGGGCCTTGCATTGACCAATACTTCACATGAGGTAAGGCAAATCAGTCGGGTGAAGCCCAGTGGCGGGACAAGCACCACAGCCCACAAGGTCCAAGCCTGAGTGATGTCTCCACCTCAGGGAGGGGGGGATAGCCAACTCAGGATCTTCTAGTCCTGTCCAGGGGCCAGACATGGGGGCTCCAGAGGTCTGGCCTGGGATGCCATAACGTGCCCTTCCCCCGAGAAAGCAGGTCTTTCGTCAGGAGAATCGGTCAGGGGGGAGTTGTTGTCAATAGCATTAGCTCCGAGAACCAAGTCTGGTTGGGCCCGTCGGGCGCTCCTCTTCCCTGGCCTTGCACAGGATCTGTGCAATGAGGTTCACTGGGGGGAAGGTATCCTTCCGCTTGTCGCGCAGCCAGCTATGCACCAGGGCCTCCGTGCCGAGGGAAGTCTCGGAGGGAGTGCCAAGGCGGGAAATGGGTGCTGTTCAAAGAGGCGTCTGAGCCTGCCCGAACAGCACCCCGAGAGCTGGAGTGCGCAGAGGTGGAGTCGCCACTCTCCGCAAGGCATCAACTGACGAGAGAGGTCTGGTTCAGATTGCCTGGGATATGTGTGGCCCGCAGGGAGCGGATCACCTGCTGACTCCAGAGGAGGAGGCGTCGGGCGAGTCGTTCGTACGCGCTACCCAGCACGTGTACAACTCTAGGCACTGATATGCCAGCGCAGGCGGGGCCTCGTCCTCACCCCGATACTGCGTGCCCGTTGCACACTGCGCCCTCAACCCTGCGGGAAGGTGTCTGTCGACATGCCTTCCCGAGAAAAGGTCTCCAGGAGACTGCGCGGAAGCAGGCTTCCTGTGCCCCCGCGGGCGGGGGGTGACATATCACTTAAGAACAATGGGTGAGTCGGCAGAGAGGTGTAATCACCATCCGCCTGCTGCCGGTGTGCCACGCTTTCCTCAGAACTTTACTCTGTAGCCAGTGTTTTGAGCGGTCCCATGTGCATCAACCCGAGGGGTACCACCACCGTCGAGGATGCATGTGTCCCAGGAGCCTCTTCAGAGGGACCGCTGACTGCCTGGAATGCTCCAGGCAGCTCAACACCGGCTAAGCGCGCTCTGCAGAGTTAAGTTCCTTACCAAGAAAGAGGATGATCTCCATGCCGAAAAAGAGGATGCTCTACCTGGGGAGAGCCTACTCTTGTTCTCGGTTGACCTGAGGTCTCAATCGATCTAGGTGCCGGAGCACTACGTCCCTGTGTGCACATTACAAATCTCACGAGCGCCTCGGCTAGATATTATAGTGCCCGCACACCTCTCTTCCAGAGGGAAGTGAGGGCGGCTTACACGATCTTCGTGAAGACTCGTGGGGAAGGGACAGACCGAAAGGGAGGACTCTGTACTGACATGCCCGACCTCCGAGATCGAGACATAAAAGTAAGTGTCGGTTAGGTCACTTGCCATGAACTCATCTCGACATCCAGTAGACGTCAAGATGTGTTTCTGCGTAGCATCCTGACAGGCAGCTTGAGTAGGTGCCTGTTCAGGGTCTGCAGATCTAGCAACCCTCCTTTCTGAGAACGATGAAGTACGGGTCACCACCCGTTGAACATCACGGCTAGAGGGACGAGGTAGCCGAGACGGATCATATCTCCTAGCCGCGTCGCGGTTCGGGCGAGTCTTGTCAGACTCCCAGGGACCGGCCGGGGACTAGAGGTACAATCTACTTCATCGACATCCCGGGGGGGTTCGATGGCTGGCAGAGTGGATCTTCCGCTGTGGGGGGGCCCCCGGAGGGGCGATCGGCTCTGCTTACCTGCCGGGCGATGATGTTGCAACGTGCACTGTCTGTGAGAGTGTAGAGGGTTGCTGTTAATCCTCCACACTGTGTCTCGCCATGACGCAACGTCGAGTTGCCGAACACCGTCCTGTAGAAGGTGAGAGCGGCTGTGAAAACACCCAGAGAGAGAGAGAACCCCTTGGAGTGGGCTGTTGGGACGGGGCAGGACCGTGTTCTCGGTCTCCCTGGGGTCTGTCCGTGAGGGCCGCTTTGGCTCCCGCCGCGGCTGCTGAAGGGGTGGTGGTCTCCTCCTTGACGTTTTCTTCTGGAGGGCCAGCTGAATGAGAGGGCCGCAGTCAGGGAACATCGAAGAGGACCAGGCTGCTGGGGAGCAGACGGTGCACGGAATCTCGACAGCCCGAGGGGGGGGGTCGAGTCCCGGCATGGGAGGATATGCTTGATACCCTCAGTCTGCTTTTTACTGTCGAACTCGACAGTATCACCAAACAGCCCCCCTTGCGAGATGGGTGAGTCGAGAAGGCGTACCTTCTCGGTGTCACTCATCTATGCAAGGTTCAGCCAGAGGTGTCTGCCGCCCGTAAGCGGTTTGGTGGCAGCGCGGATCTCCTGCATAAGCGCTAGGTCGGTCTTGCCCGTTGGGACTCCCTCCACGGCGTAGCGTGAAGAGAGGGGCAGCTTCCGTCCCCCTCCACGCTGTCGCGCGAAGAGAGGGGCAGTTTTTGCCCACAGCAGTGCAAGCTCCCGGCATCAGGAACACCGGAAAGCCCACATGCTTTGGACAGGAGTCTAGATCGAGCCCCCCAGGACCGTAGCGGCACATTCCCTCTGGGGGACATCGACATATCCTCTATCTGACCCACCAACCGGGGAAGAAAGGGTGACAGAACTAGTTCGACCTGTACGCGCTGAGAAGGGGGCGTTTCCAGGTCTTACCGAGTTCCTCATGCACTTCCGGTATACACGGCACTGATGGGCGCAAACCCAGGATACCACGTATCCAGCCGCTAGCGTTGGGGGACAGTGCGTACACTACCGCCCCTTGCTCACGGCGGCCCGGGAAAGCATGGCCGGCATTTTCGACGTCCGATTTTTCCTGATATCGACCCCCTCGAAGGAGGGAGCTTCAAGGAATTATCAGGGTCAAAGATGCCAGTCAGTCACCCTCCAACGTTGCAAGGGAAATGTTCACATGTTGACAATCTTTGCTTTATTAAGTTAGAATTGTCTTTGTATGCGCATTCAATGATTTTAATTTATGTTGTTCCTGCCTGGCATAATAAATTGTTCTTGTTGATTATATCTGAATTCTTCAGAGTCTGTTATTATCAGTAGATTGAAAGGAGCCTGTTTTGTTACCGCAAATTCGATATGTCAGGATAGGATGAACTAATTTATACCAGAATTTAAATTATAAATGGGGCATTACTAAAGCTCACATATTACAGATTTCCACCTATCATCTGGCTTAGCAAGTTGCATGATCGTGACTAAGATAACTATTGTTATGTTTCTGAGCAAGCATGTAGCCATACTTAATGATATTAGTTTACCCTGCAACCTCTGACTGAAGATCAGAACTGACAGTTTTGTGTCTGTGAGATCCAAGAACCCGGCCGGTGTGAGACTCTGTGCGACTGCAGGTCCTTATCGAAATGATAACTATAAATAATAAAGTATGAAGATTTACAGATAAATTAACTATAATCAACAGATACATCTGAAATGTCATATAAGTTATTTTATATTATAATGAAATTGGAGTCAGATCGGTCTTAACCACAGAGTCATGTAAATTTAACTAAATTGTAACAGTTCTTAAATATCTTCATGTAGAAATCGCTGAGGAGAAGCAGAATATGAGATCCCTTCACCCACGCCATTGGATTCTGTCGTTGGGCCAGTGGTTGGTCTTTTAAAGTTCTGAGGTGCCTGAGAGCCTCTCACGACTGCTGCAGCAGGCTGCACGTGTTGTGGCAAGAAGGACACAATGTCTCGTTGAAAAGCTTTTTGAAAAGGTGGGACGCCTCTACCTTCGGTCCTCTAACAGCGAGAAGCCGCCTGGTGCTGAGGCCACTGGGTAAGCGCTACTTCCTCAAATGGGGAATGCACTACAGAGACCACTTCCTACCATCGGGAGGAGTTCAGTGGAGTCACCAGCATGGTCTCATCGTCAGGGGAGAGCTCATGGAAAAAATGTGCAGACCGAAGTAGTTTACTGCTAGGTGGAGGTTCACCTAGGGAAGGTCATGGGTTACCAAGGTGGGAACCAATCATGAGGATACATCAGACGGAACTGCCCGATTGGGGGAGTTACAACCTCCGGTAGCACTAGGTCCGGTTAGAGCTATTTGTGTATAACTCAGTAAGTACACGGCCTTAGGGGCAGGGCTGCTCTGCCCAGGCCGCCCGCAGGAGGTGCTTGCTTAGTGATGGATGGAATGCCTGTTCTTCACCCAGTGGGGGAAGAAGGGAGGCTAAAGTAGCATACTGACCCACCTATGGGAAGGGGGAAAGGTGCTTTCACAGGCATACGCCCTACCGGCTGCCGGTCCTACATGTTGCCATGCGGGACGCGGGCTGATACCGTTCTAACGGTTCTGTCTACCAGAGAGGCACCCTGAGCTAGTGCCCACGAGGAGGCTATACCCCGGGTGGAGTGAGCTCTCACTGCTAGTGGGCACGGGCAATCTTGGGATCGGTACTCTGTCGTGGGTGGGCATGCATGAAGCTGTGGACAAGTGGGTAAAAAATTGCCAACGTTGTGTACTTGCTAAAATGCCCCAGCCCAGGATACGCGCCTCCTGGGTTCCTTTTTTGGCTTCCCGTCCTTTGGAGATGGTCGCTCTTGACTTTACCACTCTGGAGCCTGCCTCTGATGGTCGCGAAAATGTTCTAGTGGTAACAGATGTTTTCACCAAGTTTAGCCAGGCGTTTCCCACGAGGGACCAGAAGGCGGAAACTACTGCCAAGGTCATCTTAAAAGAGTGGTTCCTTAAGTATGGGGTGCCGCAGAGACTTCACTCTGATCAGGGGAGAAATTTTGAGAGCGCGCTCGTGGCGGAACTTTGTAAGTTGTACGGGGTCCAAAAGACGCGAACTACTCCGTACCACCCCCAGGGGAATCCCCAATGTGAGCGATTTAATCGCACACTCCACAACTTGTTGCGCTCGCTACCTCCCAAGAAGAAGCGTAAGTGGCCAAAGCACCTGCCAGAATTGGTGTATGCCTATAATGTATCTCCGCATTCTTCGACAGGATATTCCCCGTATTACATGTTGTTTGGCACGCAACCGCACCTTCCGGTGGATGCGTTGCTGGGGCGAGAGCCTGAGGGAGTCCCAGAGTTCAATTGGTTGTCTGTTCACAGGGAGCGACTCCAAGACGCTCATGCGAAAGCACGAGAATATAATGCGAAAAAGGCAGCAGAGCAAGTTGCCAGGCATGAAAATCATGTGTATTGTCCTGAAGTCAGCATTGGGCAGCAAGTGTACTTAAGGTACCGTCCTGCTGGGAGAAATAAGATCCAGGATGCATGGGGTCCTGAGGGTTTCTCGGTAAAAGATGTCCAAGGAACTACGTATGTTGTGGAACCAAGGGGTGGAGGTGTGCAGAAACGAGTACACAGGTCAGATATTCGACCCTGTCCTGTACTACCCCCGCTGCCGGCTCCGCGTAGTAAAGTACGCCCAGTAACAGAAGTGGCTAGTCCACAGATTGAACAGCCATCGAACCCCCCAGCGGTTGAGTGTGTAGTTGTGGAGCAGACGTGGCAACATGAGAATATGCAGTCAATGCCTTTGGTGGGACCGCCCAGTCCACAGGCAGAGGTTTTGGTTGAGCCTGAGTTAGAGTAATGTGTGGAAGGGGTCCTGTCAGGGAAAGACGTAGAGGAAGGAGATTATGGCGAAGATGCCATTTCAATAAGCTCTGTTCTCGATGCTGTTGTGAAGCGTCCAGTCCCAGCCCCGAGAGGTAGTTCGGCTTCACCAGACGAAGCACAAGCACCTGTACCAGTGCCGCGTTAGTCACGAAGGGACATGGCGGGTAAAAACAGTAATCCACATAACTTGCCCAGGTCTGTTTGCAACACGGTGTCATTCAGTCCAGATGTCTTGTCTCAAGTTTTGGCAGGCATGGTAATGTACACCTCTGAAAGACTAAAGGGGGCTGGTGGGAATTAATTTAGCAGTCCACGAGGACGTAGACTTGAGGCAGGGGAGAAGGGACAACAGCCTGCGGTTGTACCTACCCGCCAATAGGGGGAGCTCTTGCGTATATGTGTTTTGTAATCAGGTATGCGAGTAGTAGCGAAAAAGACGGCTGGCGCTTACTGGCTCGTGTCACTCGAGTGGATTGGAGACGTTTTCTCGGGCAGCAGGAGTAATATCTAACTCCGTTATTAGTGTTTGCTGAGCGAGGATTAAACGGTCATCCGGTTATATGCCTGTGTGCATGCGGGGAAGTTCTGAGCGGTGACGGTAAACAGGATGCAGTAACGGAGATAGCGCGTGAGTGTTCATTTAACATATTTAGAAGCTTGCACTCTCAAATTTTTGTATCACATAATGTGGGTTTAGAGTGACGCAAACTTGTTTTCCTCTGTTAAAATTGTATCAGAGGGGAGAGGGGCCTCCGAGTGAGTCCGTGAGTCAGCCTCCATCTTAGTTTTCCTGTGACCACGTTTCTCAGAGTGAGTGCCATTTATTCTGTTTTTTTTTATATGCTCAATGCCTTCATTCAATCTTAATAATTTCTGATTTATGTTTTGATGGTGATGTTCATTAGAGTTTCTATGCCTGTTTGTAAAGGAGGTACATTTCTAATGATGTTAATGTTTATGTGAAGAATGTAAAGTAGGGTTATATATCATCTAAAAATGTAAGTGGCTTATGGTTATACATTCTCAATATTTCTGTTTTGTTCTCCTTAGAAAAGACAGAATTCACAGCCACTACCGTTGTTTTATTTTGGGTAGAATTACACCTTCGGTCAAAGCTGACTATGTTTGGGGTTACTGTGAGAGAAAAGTAACTTATCCAGTATCTCTATTTTGTTTACCAACTGTATTTCTTTGATTTGAGACACTGCACTTTTCTGGTGATCTAAAAACATCAGCCTAAGTTTTACCTGTTTTCTTTATTATACATTTTTGTTTACTCTCCTCTACAAAGGGAAACTTAACAGTCTTTAACGCTGTGTCGCCCTTTGTGACGTAGTCGGAAATAAAGAATCCTGTAACAGATGTGCTGTTGTGTTTGAGTCTCTTTTATTGGAGTGCACATGCCACGGTCACATGTATAATGAAATATTGCTGACGAATGAAAACGACACTAAATGTTGTTTACAAAATAAAAACTATGCTAAAATGTCTCTTTCATTTTCGTTGAGACGAGACGAATTGTTATAACGTTATTTCGTCTGATGCTTTAACGTAGATGCGGATCGGAATCGTTTTATTTAACGTCATCTTGCTATTCTGCGTCTCTTAATGAAATATGTGCACAGGTCAACATACAACCTCAGTGATGGACGAGAATTTATCTGCGTCTGCACTTTATGATGATATGAACAAACAAACTTCATCTCGAGAGTTGCTCTGAGAGATTACTTTACGAACACGATTTTACTGCAGTTTACTATAGTTACTGTAGTTTAATTATATGGCCCTAATTTATCCATCTGTATGTAACATGAATGTCTTTTGTCAGTTACCTACCTTTTCATGATGAACTGCACTTGCATAATATTTTTTGAATGATGACAACCGAGAATTTATACTTGTGCTTTAAATCTGTCTAGCTCCAGTGCTATGTGCGTCTATACTACTAGGTACTTATACTCTACTGACTGGGTTAAATAGAATTGCATTACTAAAAAGAGACTGAAATACAATTTTAACTAAAACTAGACTAAAATGTCATCAGTTTTCGTTGACTAAAACTAGACGAAAATAGTCATGGATAATTCTGACTTAAATAAGACTAAAATGCTCAGAATTTTAGTCGACTGAAACTTGACTAGATTAAAAAGAGTATTGTGACGTGCATCCCGAGCTCCTACCAGTGTTGCCCTGGAAACGGACGAGGAACAGCTGTCGACACTCACGGGTTGATCAGGTCACAGCTGCGACGATTAACAAAAGAAGGTGGAAGGTGAGAAGCCTCTTGATGGGACATATGCTAACATGTTCTCTCTTTCCCAGACAGCAGTGTGTGACCGGAAACCCCCAGGACGAGCACCCCACGGATTCACCGACACCGACAGCACCACTGGGAGAAGGAACCACAGCACCCACAAACTCACCACTTACCTGTAATAAAAATCCACCCTTCAGGGACTTGTTATCACACAGATCCTTGTCGTGTATTTTTTAAGTATGAACGTGACTAAAACTAATAAAAACTAAAATGACAGCTTGACACAAAGACTAGACTAAAACTAAATTAACAGGCCGCCAAAAAACAACACTAGTTAGAGGAGAGCATTTGAAAAATGGGTTGCGCCTAACTCCAATCAGGGCATACATAGATGACATGACAAAGAAAAAGTACATTCAAAAGCCTTGGACGGTGGTACACCGCAGACCTTAAAGATGCCGAACAGGTGGAACAACTTGGTCAAGAGCCAGTCAGTGGACTCAAGAAAATAAATAATACAGCTCTTCCTGGGAAGCTGAAACTCTGGTGCTTCCAATTTGGCTTGTTGGCACGCCTGATGTGGCCAATTTCAATGTATGAGCTCACAGTGTCTCACGCCATCAACCTGGAGAGATTGGTGAGTCCACAAGTGAGGACATGGCTTGGGCTACCAAGATACCTTAGCAACATAGCTCTCTCTCTCTTCCCATTTCAAGCCTCGTGGATGAATATGAAGGCACCAAAACGTGGATGAGGTTTGGCAACAAGACGAAGCAAGTAGATGCTCCAGAGCAGTCTCTCAAGCCCAGCAAGGCCGTTGGATGAGGTGGGAAGGCATTGAACATGTTGTGCTGACTTAATAATGTTGATAATTACTTAAGCTTAATATTGTGTGTTATATTAACCTAACAATCTGTGTTTATATGTTTACGACAATATTTAAGTTGCAGTAACTCAAAGTTATTGGCTAGATATATTATAGCATTGCTGAGGATCTCCATTTCCCATCCTGTTTTGAATGGTACTGGATAATGAGAGTTAATGTAGAAATACAGAGTTATTTTATGGATTTTTATCAAGATGAGAACAGCATGAGACCTAATAATGTTTAATATTTTGTTCTCTTGGCATTTAAAAGGGTTTTGGTTGTGTTTTAAGAGGTTATACCATTGTCCTGAAGGATAGAGCATTTGCTTAGGATATGGTTAGGCTTGAAGAAAATTATCACAAATGCTGTTTTACTCAAAAGGCATCTTCTTGGAGATGCTATAGGCACAATCAGCTCTTGCTTTAAATTCTTATTGAGAATTTTGTAAATTGAGATATAAAATAAAAAATGTATTTGCAACCAGTGTCTTTGATTAAATCAGTATTAAAAAACAGTTGGAACAACTAAATAATTTAAATAATGAGCAACAGTTTTTAAGTTGCTGTTACTTAAAAATACATTTAATCTAAGAGAAAAAAGTAATCTGTCTGACCCAATGTATTTTGTTGGATGAATATAATTTTGTTAGAAGTTAAAAAAATATTAATGCACAAATATTGATGCAACTGTTGCGTAATATTTTTTGTTGAGTCTACACAAAAATGTTAAGAGTGTAGGTCAAGCGAATGGATAAAATGTTTAACTTGATGGGAGAGTGTCCTTACCCAAATTTTTATGAATTTTGCTACAACAATAAACAGATAATCTCAAGTGTTGCATCTCATACAAATCAATAATTCACCATTACCTCATCGTTTAATCTAGTCACTAATCCTTCGAATTTAACATCACAGACGTCCATACTTTCTTCCAACAAATTTTCAGTGAAATCAGATGCACTGTCTAGGAAGAGTATGAAAAAGTTATAGTTTAAAAAAATAGCTAAAAATGCAAATATTTCAAAATAGGCGACTTTCTGTTGGGCAGGGCTAAATCAAGCAAAAGTATAAAATGTTAATCTTGATTGGGAGAGTGTCCATACGAATACTTCATAAAAATCTGATTAATTGTGAGGCAACTACAACAATAAAAAAAGATAATCTTAAGAATGGTTCAACTAAAGCAAATCAATGTAACACTACTACGTCATTTTTTTTATATCAATTTTATTTTAAAAACCTTTTTATATCACATATGTCTGTAGTTTCTTTCAACAAATTTTCATTGAAATATGAAGCACTGTCTAGGAGAAGTACGGAAAAGTTTGTAAAAAATTAAGTAAAAAAAGGCAAAACTTTCAAAAGTGCCGACTTTCTGTTGGGCAGAGCTATGTCAAGCGAATTGACAAAAAATTTAACTTGAAGGGTAATGTGTCCATACTAAAGCTTGTGAAAATCAAATAAATTTTGAGGCAGCTACAACAATAAGCAGATCTTCTTGAGAAATGCACCTCATGAAAATCGATTGTTCGTCCTTACGCCAAAGTGGTTTAAAAAAACGACCATCTGTGACCAAACGACAATTCGTTTCACTAGTTCGCCACAGCAAACCAAACATAACTCTTTGGGAAAGTTTGTGTTGGCCGGTAAACACCCTCAAGCCAGCATTGGTCCATGGCCATCACGTAATAAGGTGGGTCTGTTATGTAGCTTGCGATAACGTTTCTTTCGTCATTGCAGACATCTTTGTTGTTTGTGCGCAGAAGCTATTTGCATACGTCATGTAAACCAAAACCAAAGGGTTGTTGGATTGTTCAAAAACAATATACCGTCTCTCAACGTTTTCGAGCTTCGTTTAACCCCAAAAACGCAGAACGAAAGCACAATTCGCCTGGACTATACCGAGTCCTTTAGGGTTTTTTAAATTGATATTATAATCACTTTTCTAAGGGCTCAAATGTATGCTCTACCTGTTTTGACCAACCCTGACCTCATTTACTATGTGTTGTGTATGTGACTTGTGCCCTATCATCACCATTAATACCTATGCAACTAATTATGAAATTGCTACGAGACAATACAATTGTTTACAAGAGTACATTATTTTCAGATCATAGATCTAGTCACCTAATTTTTCTTTTTCCCAATTCCACCAACAACAGGATGATAAAATGTCAGCCTTTTCTTTTTTTTCTTTTTAAAGATATAATTTATTACGATGGTTGAATTTGGTATTAAGCTATGTGTAAACCATAATGGCATAAAACTCTTATTGGTTTGGTGGGTTAGAATTATGTACCCCCCTCATTTTAAGGTTTTCCGTGATCCATGCAAATTTATATTACAAGAAATAACTGCTTCCTAACCATAATCTGTACAGAGACCAGTTATTGGAAAAATAATTACAATTCAATGTGTGCAATTTTGAATATTCTGATTTTTTACAAAAAAATATATATCTTAAATGTGTTTAAAAAGAAATAGTTTATAACATTATTCATTAGATCATAATATGCATTTGAACTTACGTTTGAGCATTTTCACTGCCACCTGTGTAACGTTTTCATCTTTCACAAGCCCATAAGCAGTTGCTTGCACCACCTTCCCAAAAGCTCCAGCTCCTAGAACTTTTCCTGCGAACAAAGCAATGTTTTGTCTTAGTGCAGTGTTTTCTTTAACAACAGCAATACTATGATTGTGTAAAACATAAGGAGTGAGTATTAAGTGTACGGTACCAAGTTTCAGCTTAGTTCGAGGAAACTCCAGTTGTTTGTCATATGGAAGCTGGTTGGGGTCAATATACTTGGAACTGTTTCCTTTATTAACCTGAATTATTTTCCATTGTATTTCATACTTCTGCTTCTAAAAACATTAAAAAGTTCATTAATGTTTTTTTTTTAAGGACAAGTGCATTCAAAGAAAAAATAGATACCTCTTTGTACTTATAGATGGACATCAACAATAGTGTCCCCACACAGAAAACTCCAACAACAACAACAGGGATCCACACAGTTAGCCAGATTGATATAGTGCCAGGAACATCTGTAGGCAATAATTATGTATTAGACAACAAATCCAGTAAATGGATAATATATTTGCAATTTTCAGTGTTACTTCTCAGTTTGAGGCTAACACGATCTTCTCCGGCAATGTTTGTAACCACACACTCAATGGTTAACTTGGTATTTACATTAGTTATTGGCAAGACACTCGTCACCTGTACCATGTCAAATTCTTTTGTGCGGTCCAAAGTGAACTGGGTGGCCAGTAACACCAAGAGGCGATGTATGGTTGTGACTACACCTGTCAGCCCATAATTTAAGAATTGAAAAAGGACAACTTCATCATTTATTTCTTGTAAAAAATATAGTTTTAAATATGTGAACCTGGACCACAAGAACAGTCATAAGTAGCACAGGTTTATTTGTAGAAATAGCCAACAATACATTGTATGGGTTAAAATTATTTATTTGTCTTTTATGCCAAAAAAATCATTAGGATAATATACTGTAGATACCAAACTTGAGTGGGTAATTCTCAGAGAGTGGGCAGCAGTGGGTGATGTTTGTAGGCGTGTTTCTAGCCATTTTTGTTTGTGATTTTAATGCATCCACTCACATTAATAAAGTTTAGAAATATTTACAATATTACAATAATAGGAAATTTACTGATTATCTTCATGGAACACAATCTTTCCTTAAGATTTCCGCTTTCGGGTTCATCTATCCACAACTTCATAACAATGGTAAGCCAATAGAGAGTATTAACAATGGCATGCTGCAGTACCTCTGATAGACAACTTTAAGTGGCATTTTTCTCTATTTTTTTTTTTCATTTTTGCACTGTCAGAATCCACATTTTTAAATAGTTGTCTCTCAGCCAAATATTGTCGTATTCTAACAAACTATAAATAACGTATTTGTTTAGCTTTCAGGTTGTGTATAAATCTTATGAGTGGTTTTGTGGTCCAGGGTCTTATATCTGTGATCTAATTTCCATAATAAGCACATACATGGTGCTGACTCCTTGACACAGGAACCATTGAATTCTGGGTACAGGATAACCTGTTGCAACACAAGATGCATTTCCATTTTCCCACTTAATCACAGCCTTGGGTTTCTCTGTTTGAGTGAAGCAAAAAATTATTATGTTTTTAAACCAAAGTATTGCATTTTCTATCATGTAGATGGGCTTACGGTAAACATGAACTGTAAAAGTAATTGAAGCATTGACACTGGCACTCCTAGAGGTGAAGATGTAGTGACCATATTCTTGGGCTCCAACTCTTTTCAGCAGGATAGTGGATATGTAGTGGTTTCTGTGAAATATTTAAAAAAAGGTCAGTGTCCCCTAACAAAATAGAACTGTTTTGATAAATTGTTGAATTTATTTTTTGTCAGACAAGTTGACATGTAGTTTGACTAGCTACAAGTGCCATGTTAGTTACAGTCAAGCTACATTAGTAAAAAACAGTTACAGTGTACCTACACTATCCAAAAGTGGATAGTTATACTGCATTGAAGCTACATAATAAGACACATTACAAATGATTACCAATCTCCATCATGAATAGATATGGAGAAGAGCATCATTAGTCAGGTGAGGGTATGAAGACTACAGATTCATTTTTTTTATCTATTTAGATGACTCACAATTTACAGAACCTTACAGAATTGTTAGGCTGCAATAGTAAGATCACCGGGACCAGGAACACTTCCTATTAAAGCTGATGTACTTGTTACATCAAATAGTACAGTGTGGAATGGTATTCTACTTTTAAACATGTCTTTTCATTTTCCAGATTTAACCAAAGCTAGATCACACTCGGTATCAGACTGATGGTGACCACATAATTCCAAGCATAAAAAAACTGAAAACAGAGGCTGATTAACTTATTATGAATCTTGTGAAACTTTTCCTCATGATTGGATGTGTTCCTAGGTCTAGGAGGTTTCCAACATGTCCATTCGATTTCTGGATATGCTTCAATTTGCACACTAATTTCAAGCATCTTCCCCTGGATCACTTCAATAAATGTTTCATTCTCCTTGTATTCAACAGCCAGGATAGGTACAAGTTTAATGTATGGTTTATCTGAAAGACATCAGGATTACCACATTAGTGCATTTTTTTTATAGATGTTTACATACAAATTTGAAAAATAATGTTCTGTTTCTTTGTAACAGTACTTCACTGTACATTATTTAGAAACCTACCTACAACTTTGAGAAATGTTGTGACACTGTTTTTTCCTGCTTCATTCTGGCCAGTGCAGGTTAAATTCCCAGTGTCTGACATGTTAACTTGAGGAATGGTCAAAAAACTAGTGATGCGAATTTGTTCACTCCCTTCTTCAATCCTTATTTCGTGTTTAAAAACCTAAGAAGGAGAATCTTGCTGAGAAATTCTTGAACAAAACAATCAGAAATGTACTAGAAATGTACTGAAAAATCTGGATAATTATTTGTCAAAATTGCTGTATGTGTGAGTGGGATGGTGGTGGATAGTTCACCCAAAAAGAAAACATTTGTCGTCATTTACTCTCCGCTGTCTCAAAACATAGTAAAAATGTTTTATTTTATGGACTCACTGCATTTCTCTCTATGTGCATTCACAAGATTTAAAAGGCAACAAATCAGGTTCCATAAACATTTCCATTTAGAGGCTGCATCCTCCAAAGGTTACATTTCAAGACTGAATGTGTGTCACAGTGGCATGACTAAAGGCTGGTTAGTCCATCTCAATTTGAAGGCTCAAAATGTGTCCTTTCTCAGCGCAAATAGTAAGAACAATGACAACATTTTTATTTTTAAGCTCACTATCACGTTAAAGATACAACGATATTGGTAATTATTTGAATGCTTTCCATACTGTTTTTATGGTTATGGGAATGTAATGTAATCATTACGAGTCTAGTTTTCACACAGTTGCATGTTTCCTTGTAATCTTCCAGAATGACCCATCGGACAAGGCATGGGCTAAAACAACATTGTGTTTTATTTTGTTTTATTTATACAAATTGTAATATATTTAAATAACTACATTATTATTTTATTTTATAAGCACATTTGATACAGTATAATGTAAACATACATTCAAATGTCAGACTTGTTCATAATTTCGATTTTATTTAGAGACTTTTTAGAGCATTATTTTTTATCACGTGGCGGAAATGGGCTTCCATACAGAAGGGATGGATGGCCAACCAATAAACAAGAGTTTTTAGGATGGTCATTATTAATAATTCCAGAGTTTCCTGAACACTCCATACACTACAGTAGTGAATTGATAACTGTAGAAAATATTGTATCATACCTTAATATTTACTATGGTATGGTTAAAAAACTACAGCATCTAGGATGTTAACTTCAGTTGACTATGATCAATAATAATGTATACTGCAATATTTTTTCATTTGGACTGGCACCTTATTACTGTTAATAAACACCATTAAATGCTTTGATAGTTAAACCATTTTTCAAGATAAGCAGTGATGATACGTTTATATCACATGTCAAATGTCTTTTTGCGCACCAGCTGCCACTGCGTAAAATACTGACATTAACCGCTGTTACATGATACTGACACTAGCTAGATATCCAGAAACTTAGCACTGGGTATATAGTCAAAGTCTTTGATAAATCTGTTCAGAATCTATAGTGGTGACATTTTGTAAAACATTGTCCAATGTATTGAAAGAAAAAAATGGTCATCATAACACGTACAGCATTACATAAACATTATTTTTATTCACTCTAACAATGTTAAATGAAATTGTGTATTTTTATGATTTCCTCAAATTGGTTTCATTGTAATGGGGCAAATCTTTAAATAGTTTGAAACACGTCTCGGTTACGTATGTAACCTCGGTTCCCTGATGGAGGGAACGAGACGTTGTGTTGAGAGACGACTGGGGTTTGATCTTGAGAACCTATCATCTCTGAGAGGAATTTCTAAACGCCAATAGGATTGGCGAATGGCCCGCCCACGCCAGTCTCCGCCCCGTGCATACGGGTATAAAAGGAAGATGGCGGCGGTCATTCACTCACCTTTGTGCTGAGGAACCTGAGAGAGAGTTTCTCGGTCACTGCAGCGGGTCGGCGCAGTGATGTGGCATGAAGACACAATGTCTCGTTCCCTCCATCAGGGAACCGAGGTTACATACGTAACCGAGACGTTCCCCTTCAGTCGGTCTCTCGACGTTGTGTTGAGAGACGACTGGGGAAGTATCTACACACGCCACGGCACTACGCCGCATTACGATCTCCAGCGGAGCGACAGTGACCGGACTAGCGAGTCAACTGAGCGCTATCGCGCGATGTAATCTTCCAGTGGATTCAGTATCAGACATACTTAGAAGCTTCTACTGACGGTCATCACGGAAGGTGGCGTTACCCCTGTA
Source organism: Triplophysa siluroides (assembly GCA_006030095.1). Lineage (NCBI taxonomy): Eukaryota > Metazoa > Chordata > Actinopteri > Cypriniformes > Nemacheilidae > Triplophysa > Triplophysa siluroides. Next base: position 115,347 of record VCII01000434.1, read on the forward strand.
ACGAGGTCCCTTCCGGGCCGCACTGTGAAAAACACTACTCTCTCATGAAGAGTGTGTTGTGGAGCCCACATCCTACCACGTGGGGAGGTACATGTGGAGGTATAAGGCATGGTCCTCCCCTGGGGAGAGCGCATGCAGGAATGTGTCAACCCAACTCGGGGGACAGCGTACTCGGTAGAGAGCCACCGGAGGGGAGGTCACAGATTCGCCTATAGGGGAAAACGTGAAGAATCTACATACGGGACTACCCTGTAGGGGAGTCACTACGTATGGGGCACTAGTCCAAGTATAGGGTTCCGCCTGAATAGGGGTGACTCTACCCGTACTGGACTTGGTTCCAACAGATCGCTCCGCCCGATCTGTTACCAAATGCCATGCTTAATGATGGATGGAAGCCTATACTTCACCCTAAGGGGGGGAATAGTAGGGAGACTGATAGCGCACGCTACTCACCTGAAGAGGGGAGAAGGCGCTTTCGCAGGCGTACGTCCAGGCCAGGTGCCGGCCCCTATCCTTGCCGGACGCGGGCTGACACCTGTTCCACTCAGAGGTTGCAAAACCTCATGAAGGTACTGGGCGTAGCCCAACCCGCAGCACTGCATATGTCTGCCAGAGTGGCGCCCCTGGTCAATGTCCACGAGGAGGCCACACCGTGAGGAGTGCCTCTCACTACAAGTAGGCCTTGACCGGAGGATTGGTACGCCAAATGGCATTCGCAATCCAGCGCGCCAACTCTGTTGGAGACAGTCCTCCCCTGGGCTGTCTCTAGAACAGACAACGGCTGCTCAGAGCTCTAAGGGCTCTGTGTGAGGTCATGAAACCACGCGGAATGCGCGTAGGACACAGCACGTAGAGGTTGGGTCTTTCTCCCGGAGGGGAGCGCCTGCAGGCTCACCATCTGATGGAATAATGATGGGAACCTTGGGCACGTAACTGGGCCTGGGTCTCAGGATCCCGTGAGAGTACCAGGGCCAATTCTAGGCACCCCGAGGACACGGAAGCCTGGAGGTTCCCCATCCTCTTGATGGAGCGAGCGCCGGGTCTGTGGCAGTGTGCAACTCACTCATGCGAGTGGGGTCAGGCTTCCCTTCATCCAGGTCCTTCAGGGCTTTAGCCCGAAAGACATGGAGGATCGCAATGGCGCGGAGGGTGGAAGCAGCCTGTCCAGCAGCGTTATAAGCCCTCGACCCGAATATCGAGGAGAGCCAACACGCTCTGGATGGGAGTCTAGGTCGACGCCCCCAGGTGGCAGCCGTCTGCGGGCACAGGTGCACCGCTACAGCATGCTCCACCTGGGGGACGTCAACATAGGCTCGGGCCGCTCCGCCCTCCAGGGAAGTCACAGCTGTAGAGCTCACAAATGTGGAACGCACCGAAAGGGGCGCATTCCACGACCTCGTGAGTTCCTCATGCACCACCGGGAGAACGGCACCTGGGTGGTTCGCGTTTTTTCACCACGCCCCGCCCCCAGAAACCGTTCGTTCAACCGTTCGTGCTCGCGGCCGCCCGGGTTAGCACGGCCGACATCTACGCGTCCGTTCCCATCACGAGCTCTACCGCTTGTGGGCGGGAGCTCGGAGCGATCGTTCGCGTCAGATGCCAGTAGGCAGCTGTCCGATGCCGCGACAGAGATTTCGTCCTCCCGTTTACGAACCTTCCCGCTATGGAACGGTCAACCGCCACCAGGTGAGCGAACTGGGGTATGGGCGGTCCGCCGAGCCGGAGCTGGCGGAGCGACATCCATAGAGATCCCCATATCACCCCCGCTGCTCGTCAAGGCAGTCGACCTCGCCGAAGCGGCAGTCAGACTCGCCTGACAAGCGAGCGGGTTGGCGGCAACAGTCCCGAAGAACGTCCCCAGCCGTGACCGCAACACCTTGATAGACATGTCCTCGCAGACAGAACATATCATATCAACGAAACCGGCTTCAGCATGCTTGTTGCCCAAACATGTGATGCGGGTTTCATGGCCGTCGGGGATGAGTCTGCCGCACCTAAGAACACAGCTGCGAGACATGCTCAACAACTGGAGAAATATGCTCTTTTAGAATAGGCTCTGTGGTAACTTGCCGAAATGTCGAGTGGAAGGCCGTCACGAGAAGGGATCCGCTGCTTCCGCGTCGCACCGGCAGGAGAAGAAACACTCTCGAAGATAATAACATGCAACATAAATTGCACTAGTTCCGAAGAACAAAAGGTGAGTGAATGACCGCCGCCATCTTCCTTTTATACCCGTATGCACAGGGCGGAGACTGGCATGGGCGGGCCAATCTTATTGGCGTTTAGAAATTCCTCTCGGAGATGATAGGTTCTCAAGATCAAACCCATACTACACACAATTACTTCGTCTCGAGCTGACCAGCAAAGACAGCAGAATGCCTTCAGAACACTTGAATCACTTGCAGTTCATGATTGCATGCTTATACCTTAATTAAGATAAAATATAAGCTAAACAATACTTCACCTTGTGTGATGAACTCCATGTGATGTTATATGAATGGTCTTGGTTTGTTGTGTAACAAGGGATATGCAGCATCTCGCCAACAATACGCACATATTGATTGGCTTCAAGTGATACAGATGGTGGCCTTTGTGCTTCTGCAGTACACAACAGAAGGGTACTAATGTATAATTCTCTTTTATCTCTATAATGTATAAAATCAAAATCTGGCAAAGAACTCTACAAAATGTTCTTACTTTTTAAAACAGTGATATGAAAGACTTCAGACACCTTTAGGACTCCATTAATCCTCACAGTACAAACATAGTCTCCACTGTATCTGGGTTGAAGGTTTCGAATCAGGATTCCACGTTTGGGATCAGCAGTAAAGTTCATCTCAGATGGGACAGAAGATCCATTTTTCATCTGGAGTGAGAATTCAGTACTTGCTGGATCCGTCACCAAGCAGTCCAGCAAATAATTGGAACCTTCTTTTTTAATGATTGTGGGTGTTTGTGGGGTTGTAAAGGCTTTGACAAAATCTATTATAATAAAACACAGAAAACTTTGCTGATGATATTTAAACTGATTATACTCTCTCAGTTGTAAGTCAGTGTAAGTTTCTGCTGAATTAATAAATATAAATGCTCTGTTATCATAAGCGAACAGCTATTTACATGTAACTACCACCATGCAATGCCTTCTGATCAAAGCAACGTTACAGGGTATTATATTAAGCTATAATCAGTTTTCCAAATCAAATGCTCTACTCTTCTGGCCTGCTTTCCCAAAAGCATCATTAGGCTAAGTGGATCACAAAGACTATCGATCAAATCATCTTAGACTTACATACAGTTTTCCAAAAGCATCGTAGCTTCAGAGCATTCGTAAATCTACATGATTTTCAAGTGCTACTTGAGTAATCATAAATCCTTTAGTGCATCTGAAGAAGACAGTTTATGAGGTCACTTGTGAACAACCAGAGAATTGCACCTAAACTTAGCCCTCATGTTGTGTTTCGGTCATTTTGACATGAAAATAATGTTATTTTATCAAAAAAAAATGTTTAATGTTATTTTATTGGACGGAAATTTAGTGACTTTAGTGTTCACAATATTTTGACCCGGGAAGTGTGACTCTGTGCTATTTCGCACAAAATAAATGCATTTCCAAGTAAACTTCCCGGTTCAACATTAAAGTTGACTAGTGTTATCAGCATGCCAATTTTTTGTCTTATTTTATTTATTTTTGCCAAAACTATTCAGAAATAATGCTTTTCATTCACAAACTGAGAGGCCTCAACCCTGTTTAACTAGTCATATGATTAATCGGTTTGAAAAAGAAATACAAACCTAAATGAAAGAAAACAAGACAAAAAGATTGAATATAATATTTGGTTATAATATAGCATATAGAGTGATTTATAAGCTATCTTTGGTAGGCGGTTCATTTTGACAGGGGAACACCACAAGTTTGATTCTGTGCTATAATGTGCGAGTAATGTTCTAGTTAAATATTAAAGAAGGCTAGTGTGAACAACAGTGCCAATTTTGGTCATATTTGATTTAATCTTGCCAAAATGATTCACCAAACATTTTTTCAGTCAAAGACTGAAGCTCAGAATAGGCCTTTGATTAATCGGTTTAAAAACGAAACACAAAACCAGTCCCTAAGTAAACAAGTACACAAAAACATTGAGTCCAATATTTGCTGATAATATTGCATAATACTTCATTTCTGAGCTATCTTCGCTAGGCGGGTCATTTTGAAGTGTTATAGGGTTTGGAACACAGCACAAGTTTTAAACACTCATATAGTTATTTATTTTTCTCAAAGTTTTTGTTATTTGTTTTCATTTCTTAAATTACATTTAGTTTGTGCTTTTGGCAGACGCAATTTAGTTCCAAAGCAACTTACATTGCATTATACTATACATTTGTTTTTTTCTGTGCAATCCCTGGGTTCAAATCCATGACCTTGGTGTTGCTAGCGCCATGCTCTAACAACTGAGCCACAGGAAAGCTAAGCTAAACTAAATAAAAAAAGAAAAGAATCTGGCTACCACCACAATCTACACTTCTCCATGGGAAGTGCTCGTTAGTGGGCCACAGACAGGATGCTCTGTGTTTTAAATGATCATGCCTGGAAAGCCCTCTTCGATATAGGGTCCATTGTTCGCCCGTCAACCCTACCCGGAACGAAAGGCCTATGCCAGCGGGATGGTCAGCCACCATGATGCAAATGAGAACTGGGGCTGTCAAACGATTAATCGTGATTAATTAGGTTAAATAGTCAAGCACCCCTGGGGGACGTCAACCCCATAAATGGCAGCAACCTGCTTGCCCAGTTAACTGTGCCAGTACCCTCTCCGTCAAATGAAGGTGTACTGCCGGTTCAGGAGTTATGTCACTGGAGCAGTGAAGAAATCACTCATAGCCAGCATCAACAGCTGCGGGCAATCCTGGGCCTCAACCAAGACATATTTATGGCACAGGACGAGGCACGAGATGAATGAGACTAGTAAAGCATGTAAGTAAGTAAGTAAGTAATTTTAATTTATAAAGCACATTTACACACAGCGCAAGCTGACCAAAGTGCTGTACAATCAGTGACCAGAAAAGCACAATTAGAATAAAAACACATAGCACCAATAATCACAATTGTATGAAACATAAAATAAAAGTAAAAAACACACAACACAGAAAATACAGATAACAAACAGGAGTGCCAATTTAAGAAGCAAAAAAGGCCAGGGAATAAAAATGAGTTTTTAACTTAGATTTGAATGCAACAATGGAGGTGGCAGATCTAATGTCCTGGGGGAGCTGGTTCCACAAACGCGGAGCAGCGACTGCAAAAGCTCTATCACCCTTCTGTTTAAGCCGTGAGCGCGGCGCAAACAGGAGCCCTTTATTTGACGATCGCAATGACCTTTGTACTGAATGTGGCTGTACAAGGTTAGTGACATAAGCATGACAATGATGCAGGCGCAGCTCTGTCCATTTGTCTTTGACCTCACCATGTTGCGCTGGCTAAATAGAGGGGGTGACTTCGTAATACCAAATTTCTTCGCCATTGCCAGCCTGCTGCACCAGCTAACAGAAAGGGCAAACTTTTGTCTGGGACGAGGCATGTGGCTGCCTTCACTAATTTGCACGAGCTATTGACCAAGGCTCCAGTGCTGGCCTACCCTATTCCCGGCCGAACATTTATTGTCGACACTGACGCCAGTGACCCTATGAACCCACTGCAGCAGTACATGGTTGGGCCACCCATGAAACGTGTAGGAGTCAACATCCTAGACTTCCTCCCAATCTCTGACACTGTCGACTACTGGGCATACGCAAGACACATACAACTCCCCTTCACCCGCAATGCGATAGATTGGTTGAACGCTTCAACTGTTCCCCATCCACCCATCGTTACCAGTGAGCACCAGAATGACTGGGACCAGCACCTACCCTTGGTCCCCTGGGCCTACCGAACGGCAGTTCAAGAGTCTATGGGGTGCATGCCATCTGGTCTCATATTTTAGGCGCCAGTATTTGCAGAAATGGCTGAACAGACTCTGTGTATTGCATGAGGGAGCAAGAGGCCAGCAGGCCGCTGCGTCAGCCAGACAGAAGCAGGAATGCGATGCCCGCAGTAACGACCATGATTTTCGTCCGGGAGACAGAGTTTGAGTTTACTCTCCAAAAAATAAAAAAGTGCTACTCCCCAAATTTAGAGAGTCTTCCCTCGCCATTATCGTTTTACATGGCTGGTCTTTCATTCCCATATTATCTTGTTCCCTTTTTATTCCATGTGTTTATGCTTGTCCCATGTCAGACCTTTAATGTTTAGACTGCATTTGCTTAAGCATTCTTGTCTAGTTCCAGTATCACAATTTAGCTCACCTTGTCTTGTCTCGACTCCAGTATCTAGAACACTTCCGTGTGTCTGCTTCTGTCTCACCACTGTTTACCCAGCGACCGCCTTTCCAGTCTCCGATTAACATCCGTCAACTGCTGATCCTGCTCTGTGACGATCTCGCCTTCTGGGACTGGTGGAGGATACCCTTCTGGCGGATTCTTCTGATTACGATTGGTTCTACCTCACGAGACTCTCCCCGTTCCCGGTGATTCTTAACTGGTGTGTTATCCAGATGCAAGTGTATTATGACATTCAGGACGTTTTTAGTAAACGTAGAGCTACCACATTACCACCTCACCGTTCTTATGACTAAGCCATAAACCTGCTCCCTGGTACCATCCCCCCTAGAGGCTGTATTTTCTCTCTGTCCTCTCCCGAGCGTCTGGCCATGGACAGTTACATCAAGGAATCCCTCGCAGCAGGAATCATCTTCAATCATCAACTTCCCCCGCTGGTGCAGGGTTCTTCTTTGTGGCCAAAAAAGATGGTGGCCTGTGACCATGTATAGATTACAGAGGCCTTAAAAAGATAACCGTCAGGAACCGTTACCCATTACCTCTCATGGCCACAGCTTTTGAATTGCTTCAATGAGCCTTAATCTTCACCAAGCTTGACCTGCGCAATGCATATCATCTAGTGCGCATAAGGCAAGGGGATGAATGGAAAACAGCATTCAATTCTCCCACAGGGCATTATGAATACCTTGTCATGCCTTTTGGCCTCACCAAGGTCCCAGCCGTGTTTCAGGCCTTGATCAATGATGTCCTCCGGGACATGCTTAACAAGTTTGTATTTGTCTATCTAGACGATATTTGAATCTTCTCAGAGTCCCTGCAGAAGCACACTGGGCATGTCCAAAGGGTTCTTCGTCGCATCCTGGAAAACCATTTGTTCATTAAATCTGAGAAATGTGAATTTCATGTATCCCAATGACAGTTTCTATGATTCATTATTAGCCCAGGTAACATCCAAATGGATCCCAGGAAAGTTCAGACTGTCACTGACTGGCCCACCCCTGCCTCAGTCAAGGATGTTCAACGGTTCCTAGGATTTTCAAACTTTTACCGCAGATTTGTTCGCAAGTTCAATGCTGTACCCGCTCCACTTACAGCTCTCACTAAGGGTACGGATAAGAAATTCCTGTGGACCTCAGAGACAGAAAATGCCTTCAAGGAACTCAAGTGCAGCTTCACCTCTGCTCCCATTTTGACTCTTCCAGGTCCTGTGAAGCCTTTTGTGGTTGAGGTGGATGCCTCAAATATAGGAGTGGGAGCTATTCTCTCTCAGTGAGGGGAGGACAACAATATGCACCCATGTGCTTTCCTATCCCATCGTCTATCACCCACTGAGAGGAATTATGATGTAGGAGACCGGGAACTTTTGGCTGTTAAGCTGGCCCTCGAAGAATGGAGGCATTGGCTTGAGGGGGCTCAATACCCTTTTTAAGTCCTAACTGACCATAAGAACTTGCAGTATATCCAACAAGCCAAAAGACTCAATCCACGACAGGCTCATTGGCCTCTGTTTTTCAACCAGTTTATGTTTGTTCTGTCATACCGCCCATGATCCAAGAACCTAAAACCTGATACCCTATCTCGAGTAGGACCCATCATTCCAAGCTCTAAGGTGATGGCATCAGTCAGGTGGACGACTGATGCCACGGTAAGACGGGCCCAAGCCCAAGAGCCTGATCCTGGAGGGGGGCCTGCTAACTGTTTGTTTGTTCCCAGCACTGTCCGTTCCCAGGTACTTCAGTGGGGTAACAGCTCCTGTTTGACCTGCCATCCTGGCTCTGCTCGGACCCTCAAGTTCCTCCTGAGAAAGTTTTGGTGGCCTAATATTGGGGATGATGTTAAAGCGTATGTAGCTGCTTGCCCCACTTGCAATTAGGGGAAGGTGCCTCGCCATTCACCTCAAGGACTGCTCCATCCTCTTTCCATACCACATCGACCTTGGTCTCACCTTTCTATGGACTTCATAACAGGACTTCCACCATCTCAAGGTAACACCACCATCCTTGTTATTGTGGACAGATTCTCAAAGGCATGCAGGTATATTCCCCTACCCAAGTTACCTTCTGCTAAAGAGACAGCTGAGGTAGTTATTATCTATGTGTTTCGAGTCTTTGGAATTCCACAGGGCATTGTCACGGAAGGGGACCGCAGTTTTCCTCCCATTTCTGGCATGCTTTTGTCATCTGTTGGGAACAACAAGGAGTCTGTCCTCTGGATTCCACCCAGACAAACAGAGAGAGTTAACCAGGACCTGGAGTCCACTCTGAGGTGTATGGCAGCGGACAATCCAACCTCCTGGGCATCATTCATCATGTGGGCAGAATACGCCCAAAACACACTGCATTCCTCATCCATTGGAATGTCCCCATTTGAGTGCCAGTTTGGATTTGCACCCCCTCTGTTCCCAGATCAAGAAAAGGAGGTTCGGGTTCCCTCTGCTCGATACTTTATACAACGCAGCTGGCTGACATGGAGCAAGGCTCAGTGCAGGCTTCTCCAGGCCTCTCAGCGGTATCAAAGACAGGCCAAAAGCATCGTCGACCAGCACCTGCTTTTCGTCCTGGCCAAAGGGTTTGGCTCTCAACAAGAAACCTGCCTTTGCGTGTGGAATCCCGGAAGCTGGCCCATCGTTACATTGGCCCATTTCGCATTGCAAGGAAAGTCAACCCTGTCTCTTATCGTTTATTTTTACCCAGGTCTCTAAGAATTAATCAAACTTTCCATGTGTCCTTGTTAAAACCTGTTGTGTGTTCCCCTTTTGTTCCTGCAGTCAGACCACCCCCTCCACCTCATATCATCAAGGGTCAGCCAGTTTACACAGTCCGCCGGATTCTGGACTCCCGACGAGTAAGGAGATCTATTCAGTATCTGGTGGACTGGGAAGGCTATGGACCAGAGGAGCGCTCCTTGGTTCCTTCCAAGGATATTCTGGATCCAGAGTTAATTAGGGAGTTCCCATCTCGTCGTACTGACCATCCCAAGAGGAACGTCAGGATCCATTCCTAAAGGTGGGGTCCTGTCAGGATTATGGACTTGTGTTGGCCATTAGTGGCTGCTATTGAGACTTACATTTAGCTTTCTCCTGGCAGGATTATAGGTGTTGTCCACTAGAGGCCACCATTGAGTATTTGTTCAGTTTTTTCCTGCCTTCGTGATTAGTTATTGTTTTCACCTGTGGCTTGTTTTCTTCATGTGTACTTAAGTGGCTCTGTTTCTCTGTTCTCTGCTCAGTGATTGTAAGTGGAGGAGCATTCGACTTTGTGCTACTAAGTTTTCTCCCCAGAGGATTATCTTTGTAAGCTTTTCAGTTTTCTTTTTCTATGAAGCCTTCAGACATTGCTTTGTGGATTTTTGTTTTGTACTGCCCTTTTGTCACTCTTCTGCGTTATGTTGAGTGGGGACAACTTGGAGCAACTATGTTTTCATGAAGATCCTTGCCTTACCTTTTTTGTGGACTAATTGCTTACTTTGGTGGATACATTTTGACTCCTAAAGTTACTTTTGCCTTCAACTCGTTTCTGCATCTGGATTCCTTAACTCTCTCAATCCAGCCCCATTGTTGACACCTACATGGTTTAGCTCCAAAGTATTTGAGCAACCTTCTATTGTATTACAGTCCTTCACTTGCATTACGCTCTCAGTCAGTTGGTAATACCTAGAATTTCAAAATCAAGTGCAGGTGGTAGATCCTTTTCCTATCTAGCGCATAAACTTTGGAATAGTCTTCTCTGCATTGTCCGGGAGGCAGACACACTCTGTCAGTTTAAATTTAGACTATAGACGCATCTTTTTAATCTTGCATACACTATACTTCCATAATATAAATTCTCTGAAGGTTTATGCTGCATTAGTAAGATCAACCGGAACCAGGAACACTTCCAACAGCAACTGATGTATTGCTGCATCAAATAGTGTTTTGCACTATTTGCTTGGCCGGGGGGCTGCTTTAGAGTTGGAACTTTAAAGTTTTACATTATTAATATTGCATGTAGGAATTTATAGTTGATTTCCATATAGTCAATATGTCTCATGTACAGCTGCTTTGTAACGAGGAAAATTGTAAAAAGCGCTATATAAATAAAGTTGAGTTAATTTAGCTGATCGTTAGAACCTGAACAAGCTAATCAACGTCTTCAGGAATAGACGCTTTCAACTTAATACGGTGCTGCACAGATCTAACGGTGTGTCCCATTAAAGTACAGCAACAGTGACGCAAGTACAGACTGCTCCTTATGCATTTTAATCACTCTTGCGATATTTTAATGTTATTCGCCAAGCAATCTATGCAGATTAGCATTAAATTGAACGTCTATTTCAAAAGACATTGATTAGCTTTGTAGCGGTTTTAGATTCATATTAAAATAATGGTGAGCTTAGCTCAACAAATATGATTCTCCACCAGATCTATCAAGATCACATCCATGAAATTAGTTATTTAGCACAGAAATACTACGTAATATGCCCAACTCATTTTTTGTTGGCCATGCGAAGCATGAGAATACAACACGTTTATCATTGTAGAGAAAGTCAGAATGCATGAAACACCGTTGCAGGGCCACTTTAAGTTGAAAAGCATCATTGGACCATTCCTCGTACCTCTCACTTTCAGGCAGAAGAGAATCCAACAGAGACCAGTGGATGAATATTTACAGAGCAATCCACTAATTTCTAGAAGTTGGTGAAAATGACATGAGAAATATGCCAGCATTATTAATTTTATTTTTACACAGAGATAGGTACATCTATTGGTAAAATCTGCTGTCTTTAGGAATCCTTGTTGCATTCAATGACAATGGTGACAGCTCAAAAAAATTGGATACTTGTCACCAGAATCCAGGCGCAGACAACAAGGGGTTAAGGGAAAAGTTACAAAATTCCGCGATTGGGAGCAAAAACTAACTGAAAACAAGCGTTAAAACAAAACCCTTCTTACAAGGGGGCAAAACAGAAAGAGTCCAAAAAAATTAATAAACAAACTAAACAACACGGCAGGAAGGACAGGACTAGGGAACTCGGACGTAGAATATTATATAAGGACACGAAGTAAGAAGGTTAACAAAATTTTCTAACCGAACAGGCACAGGACAGAGGGAACTAGGGCACGCTAACGAGTGATAATTACATTGGGAAGGTGAGGCAGGGGATAGGAATCATAAACTAAGGGAGAGATGGTGGGGAAACAAGGGGGCGGGGCCAAAGCATGCGAGACAGGGGGTGCTTCAATGGCTGTGTCTCATTTCGTAAGGCTGCATCCTCCAGAGGTCTCATTCGAAGGCTGCTACGTCATCGAGGCTTTTTAGTTTCATAAAATCAGGTAGGACTCTCCGGAGGCACCCTTCAAATGCGACCTTCTTTGACAGTTAATTCTAAATTGAGAATCCTCCGTATACTGCATCCTTTAGAGCAGTCATTTTTAAACTTGTTCCTGGTGACCCGCTGCTCTGCACAGTTGCAGAGACAGAATGGCTTAACCAACTGTCTGCTTGCCGTCTCACGTTACAGAATACACAAAATATACAACATGTAATAATCCCTTCTCACAAACAACATAAAATAGAGACTGTGTCTGTCCCCCGGATTAGCAAACATAAGATAATGCGTAAACCTCTTGAAAGTAATTAGCGTTAAACAAATCAAACATGAACAAAATATAGATAATCAACTGTTACGACTCGGATTGCTTAATATTAGATCTCTCTCGAATAAAGCACTTTTTGTTAACGATATGATAACCGATCATAAAATAGACATGCTGTGTTTGACAGAAACATGGCTAAAACCAGATGATTATATTGCTCTAAATGAATCCGTTCCCCAAGATTATTACTATAAACACGAGCCTCGTCTAAAAGGTAGAGGGGGAGGTGTCGCTGCACTTCACAATAATTATTTTATCACCTCTCAGAAGTCTAATTTTAAATACAATTCTTTTGAAGTCATGGTACTTCACATATCAACACCTAATACTAAGGACAAAACATTTTTAAAATTTATTCTAGCTATTGTATATAGGCCTCCAGGGCACCACACAGATTTTATTAAAGAATTTGGTGGGTTCTTATCAGAACTAGTACTGGCCGCAGATAGAGTCCTTGTCGTTGGCGACTTTAACATTCATGTAGATAATGATACAGATGCCTTGGGAATGGCTTTCAAAGACACTCTTAACTCCATGGGCGTTAGACGACATGTGTCAGGACCCACTCACCTTCGTAATCATACTTTAGATTTAATACTACAGTATAAATGTGGACGATGTTAAAATCGTTCAGCAGAGTGAAGACATTTCGGATCATTATTAAACTCCTTGTTACAAATATGGTAGAACGATTACTTCAACTACCAAAGATGCCTTTCTCGACAATCTGCCTGAATTGTCTCAAATATCTAGCATGAGTAAAAACGTTGACGATCTTGACATTACTATTGAAAATTTTAACTCTACCTTCTCTGAAACATTAGACACAGTTGCTCCTCTGCGTTTAAAAAAGATTAAAAATGGCAGCCCAACACCGTGGTATAATGAACACACTCAGGCTATAAAGAAAGCGTCCCGTAAAATGGAGCGGAACTTTAAGAAAACTAATCTAGAGGTATTTCGTATAGCATGGAAGGATAGTACTCGAAAATACAGGAATGCCATAAAAACGTCTAGATCCGCCTACTTTTCATCACTAATAGAAGAAAACCATCACAACCCTAGGTTTTTATTTAACACCGTGGCTAAATTAACAAAAAATAAGTCGTCAGCGACTTCAGATTCTGATTATCAGCATAACAGTGATGAATTTATGAACTACTTCACTAGTAAAATCCAAGATATTAGAGAAAAAATTATAACAATGCAACCAGAAGTGAAACCAACAAGCTACGAGACAAAACAGTCTCTGTTACGTATGTAACCTCGGTTCCCTGATGGAGGGAACGAGACGTTGTGTCGAAGACGACAGATGGGGTTCTGACTACTTTAGAAAAGGCCAATTAAAATTGGCGAATGAAATTTGCATGCCGAGCTCCGCCCCCGGAAATCCGGTATAAAAGGAAGCCGGCGTGCTTCATTCACTCACCGTTTGTTCTGAAGAGCCTGAAAGCCTCTCACGACTGCTGCAGAGGGCGATAGGCGTTAGTGGCATAAGGGACACAACGTCTCGTTCCCTCCATCAGGGAACCGAGGTTACATACGTAACCGAGACATTCCCTTTCTGTCGGTCTCTCGACGTTGTGTCGAAGACGACAGATGGGGTTCTCTATGGAAAAGGACTATGCAAGGGCATCCGTGCCGAGGGGGTCTCGGACAGGTAGTACAAAAGCGGGCAATGGGTGTCCTGGGAGGCGAACAGGTCTACCTGTGCCTGCCCGAACAGCGCCCAAATGAGCTGGACTGCGCGGGGATGGAGTCGCCACTCTCCTCGAGGCGTCGACTGACGAGAGAGCACGTCGGCTGTCTGGTTCAGGTCGCCTGGGATGTACGTGGCCCGCAGGGAGCGGGTCACCTGCTGACTCCAGAGGAGGAGGCGTCGAGCAAGTCGTGAAAGTTGCCGTGAGCGCATGCCACCCTGACGATTGATGTACGCCACAGCAGCTGTGTTGTCGAGGCGGACCAGCACATGCCTGTCCTGTACGAGAGGCTGTAGCCGTTTTAGTGCCAGCAACACAGTCCACAACTCTAGGCAGTTGATATGCCAGTGCAGGCGGGGGCCCGTCCAACGCCCCGCTACTGCGTGCTCGTTGCACACTGCACCCCAACCCTGCAGGGAGGCATCGGTCGTCACCACGACATACCTCGTAACCTGCCCAAGAGGGACACCAGTCCGAAGGAAGGCCATGGAAGACCAGGGTTTCAGGGTGCGTCGGCAGAGAGGCGTGATCACCATACGCCTGCTGCCGGTGTGCCACGCTCTCCTCGGAACTCGACTTTGTAGCCAGTGTTGAAGCGGTCTCATGTGCATCAACCCGAGGGGTATTACCCCCGCCGAGGATGCCATGTGCCCCAGGAGCCTCTGAAACTGTTTCAGGGAGACCGCGGACTGCCTGAAGAGATCCAGGCAGTTCAACACTGACTGGGCGCGTTCTGCGGACGGTTGCGCTACCATGGTGACAGAGTTGAGTTCCATACCGAGAAAGAGGATGCTCTGCACCGGGGAGAGCTTGCTCTTGTCTCGGTTGACCTGTAGCCCCAATCGATGTAGGTGCCGGAGCACCAGGTCCCTCTGTGTACACAACAGATCTCACGAGTGTGCCAAGATAAGCCAGTTGTCGAGATAGTTTAGTACCCGCACACCTCTTTCCCGAAGGGGAGAAAGGACGGCTTCCACGATCTTCGTGAAGATGTGTGGAGACAGGGACAGACCGAAAGGGAGAACTCTGTACTGATATGCCCGCCCCTCGAACGCGAACCGTAGGAACGGCCAGTGACGAGGGTGAATCGAGACATGAAAGTAAGCGTCCTTCAGGTCGATTGCCACGAACCAGTCCTGACACCGGATGGATGCCAGGATGCGCCTCTGCATGATCATCCTGAACGGCAGCTTGTGAAGGATGTAAGGTCGGTCTGCCGGGCACAGTCCAGGGGAGTGTGCTGACGGCATAGAGGAACACCCAGGGAGGAAACAAGCTCTCTTATTGAGGATGTGGGCGCCAGGCCCTGAAAAGGGCCCGGCTGTGGGGACGGGGCAGGGACCGTCCCTGACCGACTTCTCAGAGATGGTACTGTGATGGTTGGGCCCGATGGTATCCTCCCTGGGGTCTTCCCGTCAGGGGCTCTTCCTCCGGGAAGGTTGCTGACGGGGTGGTGGTCTCCCCTTCGATCTCCTCTTCCGGGGTGTAGCCTGAGTCGGGGTCACGGGAACCGGAGCGGGTGTCGAAGGGGGCCTGGGCTGCTGGGAAGCAGACGCTCGCTCGAGACTCGGAGGCCTACGGGCGGCCGAGTCGCGGCGAGGAAGAATATGGCTGATAGCCTCTGTCTGCTTCTTCACCGTCGAGAACTGCTGCGCGAAGTCCTCGACGGTGTCACCAAACAGCCCACCCTGCGAGATGGGTGCGTCGAGAAAGCGGACTTTTTCGGCGTCACTCATCTGCGCAAGGTTAAGCCAGAGGTGCCTCTCTTGGACCACTAGCGTGGACATCGTCCGACCAAGGGCCCGCGCCGTCACCTTGGTCGCCCTTAGAGCGAGGTCAGTGGCGGCGCGGAGTTCCTGCATAACACCCGGGTCGGCCTTACCCTCGTGGAGCTCCTTCAACGCCTTGGCCTGGTGGACCTGCAGGATGGCCATGGCGTGGAGGGAGGAGGCGGCCTGGCCCGCAGCAACGTAAGCCTTCGACACCAGGGATGCCGAAGTCTTACATGCTTTGGACGGAAGGCGCGGTCGATTCCTCCAGGTGGCAGCTGTCTGCGGGCACAGGTGTGCTGCGACAGCACGTTCCACCTGGGGGACGTTGACGTAACCTTTGGCCGCCCCACCATCGAGGGAAGTGAGGGAGCGGGAGCTGGTCTGACTGGAACGAGCCGTAAGCGGGGCGCTCCAAGTCCGACACAGCTCCTCATGCACCTCCGGGAAAAATGGTACCGGGGGTGGGCGCGGTTTTGCACCGCGCTCCGACCCCAGATACCAAGTGTCCGCGAGCGTGGAGTACACTGCAGCCCAATGCCCGCGGCCGCCCGGGTGAGCATGGCTGACATCTCGACATCTGCTTCCTCCTGCGCTCGACCCCCCGTGGGAGGGAGCTGCTCGGATTCGTCATTGTCTGATGCCAGCAAGTCTCCCTCCGATGCTGCGAGCGACATCTCATCTTCATCACGCATCGTTTCCGAGTACGTGAGTGAGGATCCGGACGGTATGCCACCGTCGGTTGGGGAACGGTCAGACGAGAGAAACGGGGAGCCGGCGGCCCGTGAGCGTTTAGCTGACGGGTTTACGCCTGCTGAAGTCCCCACATCACCAACGCTGCTAACCTTCGCGGACAGCAGGGCCTTGGCCTCCGTCGTCGCGAGTTGGGTAGCGAGCGAAGTGGTGGCTGTTTCCCGTAGGAAGACAGCCACCCTTGACCGCAACGTCTGAATGACCATCCGCTCGCAGTGCGAGCAAGATGAGTCTATGAAAGCTGCTTCGGCATGCTGGACGCCCAGACACCTAACGCAGCTAACATGTCCGTCCCCCTTCTCGATGAGAGCACCGCACCCAAGAGAACAGCGGGACATGCCGCTGGAGAAATAGCCCAGCCCTGAAAAGGGCCTTTGGAAAAAAACTCTCGGACACCACTGGAACCGCCGAGACGCCCAGGGGAAGGTCGCTGCAGGATGAAGGGATGATCCGCTGCACACACGTCGTAGAACCGGCAATTGTAGAACTGCGTAACACGCTGTCTGTAATCATGAGCGGTGGCTCTGAAGAACAAACGGTGAGTGAATGAAGCACGCCGGCTTCCTTTTATACCGGATTTCCGGGGGCGGAGCTCGGCATGCAAATTTAATTCGCCAATTTTCATTGGCCTTTTCTAAAGTAGTCAGAGCTGATAGTTTCCCAAGAGCGAACCCCATCTGTCGTCTTCGACACAACGTCGAGAGACCGACAGAAAGGGAACTACTGAAAGAAATGCTCCCGGAAATTATAGATCCTCTTCTTAGTATTATTAACTCATCTCTGACATTAGGACATGTGCCTAAAGCATTTAAGGTGGCTGTTATAAGGCCCCTTATCAAAAAACCCAAACTCAACCCAAGAGAACTAGGGAATTACAGGCCTATATCGAATTTACCTTTTATATCTAAAGTTCTTGAAAAAGTAGTTTCAACTCAGTTATGCTCCTTCCTCCAAAGGAATGACATTAATGAAGAATTCCAGTCTGGATTTCGAGCATGTCACAGTACAGAGACTGCTTTGATCACAGTTACAAATTATCTGCTTTTAGCGTCTGACCGTGGCTGTATTTCGTTATTGGTGCTGCTTTGGACACCATTGACCACGGCATACTCCTACACAGACTCGAAAAGTACGTCGGCATTAATGGAATAGCATTGAAATGGTTTAAGTCTTATTTATCTGACCGTTTTCAATTTGTAGCAATAAACAATGAGGTGTCCCGCAAATCGCAAGTCCAGTACGGTGTACCACAGGGCTCAGTCTTAGGCCCTCTGCTCTTTGCATTATATATGCTACCTCTAGGAGATATAATAAAGCGACACGGAATTAGCTTTCACTGTTATGCTGATGATACTCAACTTTACATTTCCTCGAAGCCTCATGAAACCCAGCAGTTCCATCGAATAAAGGAATGCATAGTTGATTTAAAAAACTGGATGAGTAACAATTTTTTTACTACTGACAAAACAGAAGTGTTACTTACTGGACCAAAAACCGCCATACGTAACAACCAAGAATACTGCTTAACTATTGACGGATGCTCCATAAAATCCTCGTCGTCAGCTAAGAATCTTGGCGTTGTATTCGATAGTAATCTGTCATTTGAGAGCCATGTCGCCAACACCTGTAAAATTGCATTTTTCCATTTTAAGAATATATCTAAACTACGTCATATGCTGTCACTGTCAGATGCAGAGAAATTAATTCATGCATTCATGACATCAAGACTAGATTACTGTAATACACTTTTAGGTGGATGCCCTGCAGGCCTATTACAAAAACTGCAACTGGTTCAAAACGCGGCAGCTCGAGTTCTTACACGTACAAAAAAGTATGAGCATATAACCCCGGTTCTGTCAACCTTGCACTGGTTACCTATAAAGCATCGCATTAACTTTAAGATCTTGCTTATAACCTATAAAGCCCTACATGGTCTAGCGCCGCAGTATTTGAATGAACTTCTATTGTATTACAATCCTCCACGTGCATTATGCTCTCAGGCGTCCTGTCAGTTGGTAATACCTAGAATTTCAAAATCAAGTGCAGGTGGTAGATCCTTTTCTTATCTAGCGCCTAAACTTTGGAATATTCTTCCCTGCACTGTCCCGGGAGGCAGACACACTCTGTCAGTTTAAATCTAGACTAAAGACGAATCTTTTTAATCTTGCATACACTACACTTCCATAATACTAATCCTCAGAGGATTTAGGCTGCATTATTTAGATCAACCGGAACCAGGAACACATCCAACAACAAATGATGTACCTGTTGCATCAAAGAGTGCAGAACAGTACTCTACTCTCAGCCAGTCTTGTCTCTTTGTTCCAAGGTTACCGCAGGACCTGACAAGAGCTGAGAATTTAGAAGTTAGACATATTTAATATTGCATATAAGAATTTATAGTCCGTTTAATATTTGACCTGTGGTTCTCTCTTTATCTCAAATGTGTGCTTTCACTGTGCGTGTGCGAGTGTGTTTGCGTGTGCGTCTATGTCAATGTGTGTAGTGTGTATGCATATTGTGTGTGTGGAGCATTTGTATGTCTGTCTTTTGTTGTTTTCACCTCTTTCTTGTTTTTACAGGTATATGACTTTAGTTGTTTTTCTTGTATTCAATGCGTCTCATGTACAGCTGCTTTGTAACAATGAAAATTGTAAAAAGCGCTATATAAATAAAGTTGAGTTGAGTTGAGTTGCGTGTCTCCTTTATCTAACACACCTGACTTAAATCATCAGATCGTTAAGGAAGAGATCCATGAACTGAAGTAAGCACACAAGTTAAGGGAGACGTACAAAATGTGCAGAGCAGTGGGTCCCCAGGACAGGGATTGAAAACTACTGCTTTAGAGGATGATACCTCTGGAGGACACAAGGACGCAGCCTTACGAAACGAGACACAGCTAACATGCCTCCTCATTGCCATTACCATATTAGCCATATTTTACACAAGACTAGACTACACTGACCCTACAAGGACTCACCCATATGAATCAAATTACAATGAACCATCACAGGACAGAAAACACAGGGGCATGAAATAAGGGAACAAATCAAGAGGGAACAGGTGCGGGGCATGAAATAATTTATTCTCTAGTCATTTGTAATAATCGCAGAGGCTGTCTGTGATCTTCATCCCGTGAGAATCGGCCATGTCTGTAATTTATAAAGCAAAAATCCCCCCACAAATTACCTACCATATTTTAACACAGAGGTCCTGTGATAATATTAGTCCCATGCGAATCGGCATATCTGTGATTTGGCGCGCTCATGTATTATTTTTCAAGGTTTTATCCACCATTTGTGAATAATGGAGGCTGTTTTGAAGTGTTTTGATATTATTTCGGGTGCTGGGTCATATCCATAAATTACCTGCCAATATTGTCAATTTGGCCGGGACTCCCGGGAGCCTCCTGTTTGTTTATTTGTCATGGAAAATCTAGTAACATTTGAGACCCGCGATCTCTGTCCGGTTCGCGATCACGGGTCTCAAATACTGACTATAGGCTAAACAAACTATACGCAAAGCCTTGCCATCACAACCGGGAAATAAGTCCGTAAATTTGAGTAAAATCACAGGATACACAGCTCTCACTGCAAGTGGGCACGGGCGATCTTGGGATTGGTACGCCTTCGTGACGGCGTCCACAATCCAGTGCGCCAATCTCTGTTTGGAGACAACCCTCCCCTTCTGCTGACCTCCATAACAGACAAAGAACAGGTCAGAGCTCCTGAAGCTCTGCGTGCGGTCCAAGTAGAGGCGCAGTGCGCATACTGGACACAAAACAGATGGGGTTGGGTCTTGCTCCCCGGTGGGGAGCGCCTGCGAGTTCACCACTTGGTCCCGAAAAGGAGTGGTGGGAACTTTGGACCCATTTCAGGGTCTCAGGATAATGTGAGTATCACCATGAGCAACAATGGCGGCTACATACACTTTCAGTGTGGAGGGGGAGAGATTACTCTGGAGTCTATCTTGAAAAAAGGACAGCACGTTCCCCATCGGGCAACTCCGCGGGTCTTCTCCTCGAGAAGAGCACCAGGACGAGAAGAGGCGCCATTTATAGGCGTATAGCCGCCTAATGGCCGGGGCCCTAGCCTGAGTGATGGTCTCAACCACCGCCGGGGGTAGGCCACTCAGGATCTCCTCGTCCCGTCCAGGAGCCAGACATGGTGGTTCCAGAGGTCTGGCCTGGGATGCCACAAAGTACCCTCCACCTGGGAAAGCAGGTCCTTCGTCAGGGGACTCGGTGAGTCGTGTTAACTGCCGTGAGCAAATGCCACACTGACGGTTTATATATGCTACGGCAGCTGTGCTGTCCGACCGGACCAGCACGTGCTTGTCCTGCACGAGAGGTTGTAGCCTCTTTAGTGCAAGTAGCACAGCCCACAACTCAAGGCAGTTGATATGCCAGCGCAGGCGGGGGCCCGTCCACCGCCCCGACACTGCGTGCCCGTTGCACACGGCACCCCAACCCTGCAGGGAGGCATCGGTCGTTACTACGACGCACCTCGTAACCTGCCCGAGCGGGACCCCTGTCCGTAAAAAGTTCACTGAAGAACACGGTGTTAGTGTGCATCGGCAGAGAGGCGTTATCACCATCTGCCTGCTGCCGGGTGTGCCACGCTCTCCAGGGAACTCAAATCTGTAGCCAGTGTTGGAGCGGTCGCATGTGCATCAACCCGAGTGGTATCACTCCCGCTGAGAATGCTATGTGTCCCAGGAGCCTCTGAAATTGTATCAGGGGGACCGCTGGCAGCTTGAAACTCTTTAGGCAGTCCAACACTGACTGAGCGCGCTCGGTAGTGAGACGCGCTGTCATGGCGAGCATCCTGTATGGCAGCTTGTGCAGGTGCCTGTTCAGGGTACGCAGATCTAAGATGGGGCGCAACCCCCCGCCTTTTTTGAAGACGATGAAGTACGGGCTTTAAAACCCATGGGACATCTCGGCTAGAGGGACGAGCTCGACCTCGGCTTGAAGCATGGGAGCATCCCTGCCTCTGACTGATGTTGAGAGGATACCTGGGCGGAGGTCTGGCGAATTGGATCGAGTAGCCGAGACGGATCGTTTCCCGTAGACACCGTGATGGTCTGGGAAGCCCTAGCCAGGCTCCCAGGGACCAAAACAGGGGACTAAGGGTACGATCTGCTTCATCGACCTCCCGGGGGGTCGGCTCTGCTGCCTTACCAGCCTGGTGATGCAGCTCAACGCACCGTCGATTTGAGAGTGCTGAGGGCTGAAATTTATACTCGCCATGACGCAATGTCGAGTTGCCGAACACCGTCGTGCAGAGGGTGAGAGTGGCTGAAAGAAACACCCAGAGAGATCGGAAACTCTTTTTGTGAGAATGTGGGTGCTAGGCCCCCGGAGGGACCTAGCTGATGTTGCGACGGGGCAGGAACCTTCCCAGATCGACCGGCCAGCAATGTCATGGCTGGGGTCGGGCCCGACGGTGTTGATCTCCCTGGTGTTTCCATCAGGGCCGCTTCTGCTTCCGCGATATCTGCTGACGGGATGGCAGTCTCCTCTTCGATGTCCTTTCCCGGGGGGCCGCCTGGGTAGGGGGCACCAGAGCCGGAGCTGGCGCCGGTGAGGAACGGGGCTGATGGGGAGCAGATGCAGCATGGGATCTCGAAGGCCTGTAGGCAGCCGATTCGCACCGGGGTAGAATGTGGCTGATCGCCTCCGTCTGCTTCTTCACTGGACCTGCAGAATGGCCATGTCGTGGAGAGAGGAGGCAGTTTGGCCCGCGGCGGTGTAGGCCTTCGACACCAGCGATGCCGAAGTCCTACACGGATTGGACGGGAGTCTAGGTCAACCTCGGTCCGCTTGGCTGACGGATTTACGCTCGCAAAAACCCCCATAGTCCCCCCACTGCTCGCCTTGGTGGAAGGCAGGGTCTTAGCCACTGTCGTCACGGCCCGGGAAGCAAGTGAGGTGGTGGCTGGTTCTCGGAAGAAGACAGCCACCCGTGACCGCACAAGACCACCTTGCATGACGCAAACAAAGTTCCTGTTTCTTTACACAAACGTTTGAGCAAAATACAAATTAAGATGTTAGCAAAATCTATTTAAGTATATATTTTAGGACTTTAAATATTCATAATAGTAAATAAATAATAAATTAATTAATGAATGGGTTTGTCGTATCACGTACAGTGACAAAATGCATTCAGTGTGGAGAAAATGTAAAATTGTCTCTATTTTCTTTGGTCATGTCGCGTTGTGCCGCATCTGGTGTAGACACGTTGTTATAGTACCTTACGATGCTTTTGGGAAACACAATGAAAGCCTCTTAAACTCACCAATGTAACAACAACTTTTTAAAATAACAACACAACAGAATTCTAAACATAAATATATATTCATATTAAGTTAAATGGATAAATTAACACTTAAAATCATTATTGAGTCCCTTCCAAAGCATGCTGGGATCTGGAAATTTGCAATGTTACTACAATGCAACACAAATTTCTTGGACCTTAATCTAATTTTATAAAGAATATAATAATTGGATGTAACAAATTTACTAAATGTGTCCAAAGTTTGCTCAGGTACGTCAGAATAGCAACCAATCAAAAAAAACTCTGTGGTTAATATGAAAATACTATTTCAATTAAATTGTTTCTTTTAATTTTGTCCAATGGGAGTGTAATTTGCGTTTAGCCAAACTACACAAGAAACAGTCATTTTCAGTTAGACCAATGATAAAATGAGGTGCATAATTAATTCACGACTACACTCTGTAGCTGTGCTAGTTTTGTGCCTCTTCTATTACTAAAAAAGAAAATATTTTCAACCCTAATTTTTCTGTCCATTCACTCTTTTTAAAGAGATAATATTCTGTTACAACCCATTCTTACGACAGTGTTTAAAATATAATCTGTTGATTTGTAGTCATGGACACGAATTTCCTATTTTTTCGTTTCAGCACTCCCGACTTTCATCAAACTGCATACCGTTTGCAACCTACGTCAGTTCAGTAGCAAAACCCTCTAAATTCATCAGAAGACTTTTCATTTAAATTAGCATTCTTCTTCAGGCTTTTCATCAAGTAATGTGAGTACTATGTGTGGAGAGCATTTGTGTGGAGACAACATTGTACTCTCATTTTTTGACAGAGCGAAGGTGAGGGTTTTTAGAGGGTTTTGCATCTGAACTCTTCATACATTCAGTTGTGCTCAAAATGATTTCATACCCTAGGTAAATATAAAAAAAAGGGCTCTGAAAATAAATCTGCATCATTAAAGTGGCAATCCGTAATTTTGTATCTGTCCTGTTCACGTAACAGGAGACTCCTGGCCGAAACGGTATGGATATGACCCAGCACCCGAAATAATATAAAAACACTTCAACACAGCTTCCATTTCCGCTATTTGGGTCTGTTTATGTTCTTATTTGTTTCGTGTTGTATCATCTGCCATGTTATCTGTTATGTTTATTATGCGCTAGTGATGTACAGTAAAGATTCTCACCGGTGCACTGTCACAGGCCGCATGTGACATTCGACTCAAAACATCAGACTCTTCCGCACAGTTGATCAGTTCCGAATCATCTGTTTTGACAATGTGAGATAACATCGTACATAAAGAAAGACTTGCATATCAAAATTAAAGTAACTGTTGAGTTTAAGAAAAACGTTAAAACCTTTTGGGGGACCCCCAAATTCATTATTTTTGACCTTATGAGAGGTCCCTTAAGGCTTATGAGGCTCCTGGACCGCCCCAGCCCCCCTTAATTCGAACCCTGAGCCTGACTACATCAGACTTCGTAATTCCGCTCAATTTCAGTTTGCTTCTGTACTCAGTCTGATATGGCAAACCAGCTCCCAGATTATCTCCGGCTCCGCACCAGCTGTGACTGTCCAACCAACGAACAGAGGGCGGGCTGAGAGCGGACATGGAGACACGGGATGCTATTCGCTCTGTTGTGGATTATATTCCCGGCATTTGCCAATTGAAGCCCGAACAAGAAGAGTGTTTGGTTCAGATTTTGAAAGGAGGTGATTTCCTAGGCTTTGTTATGGTCCTTGGAGTTTTAGAGGGTGTATTTCGGTCTCTTTTATCTGCCGAGCTCGAACTGGCACCCTTTTGACAGGTCAGTGACTCCTTTCTTTTCCAGTCCTTGAATATTGCCATGTCATGTTGTAATCTTGCAATTAAGTTGCAGAAATGAACGAAGAGCTGTGTTTAACAGAACTAATCCTAACTTTGACAGTTGGCTGCAAATATTTTCTTGTCTGTCTCTACTGTCAAATATTAGTTTAGATGGACTAATTGTACCGTGGATGCGTAGAGTTATTTCACATAATATGCAAAAGTTGGTTAAAAGCCATCTTCACTCCGGTATTTCGCTCGATGATTTTGTTTGTTATTGCCGCATACCTGTGTTTACAGAAGAAGTTTGAGGCGGCTGAGCCGGCGCATAACATACGTCATAACCAAACGTTATGTGATTTGCTTACTGGTACACCAGTGATTTTAAACTTCAGACAAACCCCCCACCCCAACCCCCCCCCCACGAGAAAATAAACGCTTGTCAATTATGGCCTTTTCTGTCCAAGAAGCAAAGCGAAGTAGCAGAGTTTGGTATTACCAGGCTACTTTATATGAGAAGTTCACTTCAAAATTTGCCACCATTCACTTTTTGTATTCCTACTATGGAAAGTCAATGGTGGCAAATTTTGAAGTGAACTACTCTTTTCAGCCATTTGATCTTTTATTTAAAAAAATTATCTAACCCTTCATTTGAGAATAAAATTTTAAAACGGGGAAATCTCATATATAGAGTAAATGTTTTCTCTAATAAATGACAGTCAGGCTTAGATTTTTTTTATCTGTTGATATTTTGCTAGAATCCATGATTCCATCTACAAGATATCCAGGATCCCCAGCAGAGAATAAGTCCCAAAATAGTTAAGATACAGCAGTAGATTTAACTTTACACGTGGGGTACTTTTTTTTCCCTGTGTGCACCAAACCCGTCTTAAGTTTTTGCAGCTAAAAATCTTATTTTTTAGTTTCATCTGACCAAAGAACCAGTCCCATTTAAAGTTCCAGTAGTGTCCGATACTTTTCAAATGTTCTATCATCATATTTAACCTAGAATGTTAATCATTTTGAGCACAACTGTATATACATATGAAAGATACTTACCATAAATACATTCATATTTAAATACATTTGATTGAAATTCATGCTGAGAGACATGAAAACATTGAAATTTGTGTCCATGAACACAAATCAACAGATACAATTTTCATGAATTCCTTTGAGACTGTGTTGTCAGTTTTCCTCTTCAGAGTGCAATAATGCTATTTTGCAATAATGACTGACTGACCATATATTGGCGACTTCTAGTCATTCAAAATGTTTACAATGCACATACCTTTAACATATATGTGGACCTCTGAGTACAAGTCTGTTTGGTTCTTGTAACAGCACTGGTATGTTCCTGTGTGCTCTACTGTGGGTTTTTTGACTGTGAGGACATTTTTTGAGATGTGCCTCTGGTGTCTGTTGAGCCTGGTCTTCCATATGACATCCATCTGTCCATCGCAACTCAGACTGAAGGTTTTTTTAGCTGACCAAATCACCTCAGAGTGCTTTAGTGTGGCAGAGTTCAGTTTAATCACTGGTGAGGAAAACTCTGCTCAGACAAACAAAGAGCAGACAACGTCAACAACCATTTATGAAGAATTATTTAACTAGATGCATAGAGAAATGGTGAGATAAATGAGTCTTTGTGCCAAACAAAAGATGCGTCAATTAGATTTATTTGTCATTTCAACATTTATGCCAACAGTTCCGTTTTTTATTAACACGCAGCAGTTGACAGGTTGTAATAAAGTTTGATAAACACTATATAAACACTTTTATCCACAGATTTGTTTAGGTGTAGATTAGTTTTACTCAAGCAAAAGGCATTTGATTTTAACATAATTCAAAGCATTTTGTGTTAGTACGAGAATTAATTAAATGTAGTCTGTATTGACAGTCGATTTATTTGCTCTGTCTCTTAGCTGCATCATGCAGCATGGTGGCAATGCGAGACACTTGCAGCAGCAATGCCTGTTGGTTTTCTACGAGGAGGCTCTGAAGGCGAGCCATGCTCTGGAGGTGTTGCAGCTGTTGCTCACCCTGGTCCTTTATGACCCGCAGAACATTCAGGACCTCAGCATGACTGTTGGCCTCTTCTTTGTTTTTTTGCTCCAACTGTTTTAGCACCTTTACCATTTCACCATACCAGCCCCTGCTTTCCTGCTCTTCTTGAATAAGCTGGGCAAGTGAATGCTTTATCTCATCCAATCCACAGCATGCTGGTAAAGTTGATGCCTGGGCCAGACTCTCATTGGTGTCAGGGAATGGATTTGTATCCAAATGACTCACTGTTTTATCATATGGGCTGATTTCATCTTCATTTGCTGAAGGGAGTACACATATAGCAGGCTTCAAAATTTCCCTTAAAACACGTTAAATTATTGTGAAATTCACGTCGCGTCCTGATGTGACATACGTACGTAGCTAAATTGCCCAAAAAACGAATTAAAACTTAATTTTGCCAGACTATTTATCATTATTTTGCATGCATATTTCTCCTTTTCTAACAACATGTAAAAGCCTGACTGATTACTAAAATGAGGTAGACAGCAACAAAAGTAAAATGTTTAACTGTGGCATGTGCAAAAAAAAGAAAATAGATTACATTTATAGAGGATATTGCAGGAGTTAGGACAACTGTTTTTGCAACATAGGGTTTTGTCACATTTTTGAAGACTGGTGGGGGATACATTTATTTTTAACTGTAGAAAAGGGGAAACAAGAAACATTTTTTTGGAGGGCTGGGGGTAGGTGAGCATGGGTGTCTAAAACATTGTACATATAGGCACTTTAACTGGGTCCCTCAGGAAACACATTGCACTGGTATATTGGTTCACAGCCACATCCATGGGGTCTGTTTCCCATTCCCACTTTCACTTCTGCTTTCTGTTGTACAAGTCGTACCAAAACCAGACAGGACAGTTAAAAAACTGCCCATCGAAGACACAAAAATAATGATAATATTAAACAGGGGTGCAGAACTCAATTCCTTATGGCCACAGCCCTGCAGAGTTTAGTTACAATCTTGCTCCAACACATAACTGTAGTTATTTTAGACTTGTTGAGTCAGGTTTGATTATTTAGGGTTGGAACTAAACTCTGCACAGCTTCTTAGCCCTTCAGGAATTTAGTTCTGCACCCCTGATATAAAACAAGCTGTTGATTGTCTGGTGCTATATTTCATGCACATCTTAATAGACATGTTAAAGTAGAAAAGCAAAAGACAGTTCCTTATTTTTTTTAAATAAAGACAGGTGCTTTATGCCCTTTTATTTTATATTCACTATCCATAGAGGGTTATAAACCCTAATTTTGTGTGTCTTTGTTTATGTTGTTTGATATATATTCATTAATGCTATAATAAATTAGCTAACGAAAGACAAAAGCTCTCTTTGCTAAAACTATATCCTTAATATCATGCATATAGTTCTTAAAAAATGTCTTACTAAAATGGACAAATGCTTTAAACACAAAGGAAGGCGGGTAACAGTTTTTGAGAGATAAATTATATAAGATTTGATTACAAAACCAATAATGCAAGGCTTATACAGTAATTCCTTGTTTCATTGTTTTTTGCACATGGGCATTTAAAATTTATTTTTGGCATTAATGCCTTCTAAGTGTTATTCAACGGTTATGTTTAATTTGATTTCAGAATGAGAATTTCATCCCTTAAAGAAAAATAGCAATTAGGCAGAAGAAAAGTTACTAGAGATAAGAATAAACTTACCTTTAGCAGTACAAGATAGTACAGCAATGAAAAAAGCGAAACGGAACATCCCTCTGTTTTTCTTTCTTGTCGGGTTGGTAAAAACCTGATATGCTTGTTTGAAACACTAAAAGGAAACTGGCTTAGGTGTGATGACACAATTTACAAAAAAACTAATGTATTCTAACTTCCTCTTTACACTTGCCCTTACTGAGAAAGTTGCTGTGCTTTCATCACACTTTCTTTCTGTTCATCATAAATAAAGCATAAACTAATATAAAAACTGTAGAAACTACACTCTTAAGAGATTGAACCAATTAGAGTTAGAAAAATAACTTTAAAGTTCAAATATTAACTTCTAACAATCAAAAAGGTTCAAAGTTGAACTTATAAGTTCTAAAAGTAACCCTTTGTTATTTGGAATAAGTTTTGTAAGTTCTTTTTAGAACCTCTATTGTGGCAAAAGGGTTCAAATCAGAACCTGGCCTGTTACCAAGATTAATTTTTGAACCATTTTTAAGATTGAATAGGACTATATGGACTAGATCTTCTACTGTTTTGTTGTTGCTGTTAGTATAATTCTTATTAATATAATTTTATTATAATAGTTTTAGCCTACTTTAGTTAACATTTACATATTACATAGTTATTGTAACGTGGTTCGTAAGTGTGGAAGGAAGGAGATAGGGTCGGCGTGGCTGGTAAGAATCTTTTATTCTCCAAAATCATAAAACATAAAGCAAAGGTAAATAATATTTAAGTATGGCCTCCTGGCACATAAGTTCGCTTTCTTGGTTTCCGGTATGCGTCCTCTCGACACCGTCTACTCCTCAGCCAAACTCTTTCTTTCGATTCTCCCCTCGTGTTGGCTTTTATCCTCTTCCCGCCAATCACTGTAAATACAGACAGGTGTTTACAATCAGTCTTTGACCTACTTATTTCCCGCCGATTTCCTGTCTCTCTCTCTCCAGACTCCGCTAGACCACGCCCCCCTTGCCACATACCCCCACCGCCCGACTCAGGCCGGGGCCCCATCCGGCCTGCAGCTTCCCCCCCCCCCTCCTGGAGAGGAAGTCGGCTACTACCATCTGGTTCCCCGGTCTGTGGACCACCTGGAACTTGAAGGGTTGTAATGCCAGATACCAACGGGTGATCCGCGCGTTGGTATCCTTCATGCGGTGGAGCCATTGGAGGGGTGCGTGGTCCGAACAGAGGGTGAACTCCCGCCCCAGGAGGTAATAGCGGAGGGTGAGAACGGCCCACCGGATCGCTAGGCATTCCTTTTCAATGGTGCTGTACATCGTCTCCCTCCTCGAGAGCTTGCGACTGATGTACAGCACCGGCCGCTCTGCCCCCTCCACCTCCTGGGAAAGGACCGCTCCCAGCCCCCTGTCCGATGCGTCCGTCTGTAAAAGAAAGGGGAGAGAGAAATCAGGAGCGTGCAATAGCGGGCCACCACACAGAGCAGCCTTAACTTGGGTGAAAGCCTGCTGGCACAGCTCCGACCATTGGACGGGATCTGGTGCCTCCTTTTTAGTGAGGTCCGTCAGGGGGCTGGTGAGGGTCGAATAGTCCGGCACAAACCTTCTGTAGTAACCTGCCAACCCCAGGAATTGCCTCACCTCCTTTTTGGTCTTGGGTCTCGGGGAGGTTGCAATTGCCGCTGTCTTGTCAATTTGGGGACGCACCTGCCCGTGACCCAAGTGGAAGCCCAGATACCTGACCTCCACTCGCCCAATTGCACACTTCTTCGGGTTTGCCGTGAGCCCCGCTCCTCTCAGCGAACTCAAGACCGCATTTAGGTGCTGCATATGCCGCTGCCAGTCATTACTATAAATGACAATGTCATCCAAGTAAGCAGCGGCATATGCCGCATGTGGGCGTAGGATACGGTCCATGAGCCGCTGAAATGTCGCTGGGGCACCGAATAAGCCGAACGGAAGTGTGACAAATTGGTGTAATCCAAAACGGCGTAGTGAAAGCTGTTTTTTCCTTGGATAAAGGAGATAAGGGTATCTGCCAGTATCCTTTTGTCAAATCCAACGTCGAATAAAAGCGAGCCGCACCTAGCCGATCAAGCAGTTCGTCAATCCGCGGCATTGGATATGCATCGAACTTCGACACAGCATTCACCTTGCGATAGTCCACACAGAACCGGACCGAGCCGTCGGTTTTGGGAACCAAAACTATCGGGCTGGCCCAGTCACTGTTGGACTCCTCTATTACTCCCATCTCCAGCATAGCGTCTAATTCTTCCTGAACCACTTTTTTCTTGTGTTCAGGTAAACGATACGGCCGGCCACGTACAACCACTCCCGGTGTGGTCTCAATATGGTGCTCTATGAGTGTAGTGCGGCCAGGCAGAGGCGAGAACACATCGGCAAAACGAGCCTGCAACCTGGCAACGTCAGTGATCTGGGATGGCGAAAGATGATCCCCCCCAGGGGCCAGAGTGTTCGATTGAGTTTTTCTTCCCACCTCTGGCCCGAGATCATCCTCCCTTCCTACCACCGTCGCCAGCATCACTGCGTCCGCCTCACTCCATTTTTTAAGGAGGTTGAGGTGGTATAATTGATGTGCCCCGTTTCTGTCTGGTCTTACCACCTCATAATTGAGATCCCCCACTCGTCGTGTAACCACAAAGGGTCCTTGCCACTTGGCGAGTAACTTTGAGCTGGATGTTGGGAGTAATACGAGGACTTTCTCTCCCGGTGTAAATTGCCGTAATCTGGCGCCCCTATTATATTGCCGGCTTTGTCTGTCCTGGGCCTGTAACAAATTCTCCATAGAGAGCCGCCCCAAGGTGTGGAGTTTTGTTCTCAGGTCCATTACATACTGAATTTCGTTCTTGCTAGCGGTAGGTCCGTCCTCCCAAGTTTCCCTTAGGACATCTAACACCCCACGGGGCTGACGTCCATAGAGCAAACTCGAAGGGGGAAAACCCCGTGGAGGCTTGGGGAACCTCGCGCACGGCAAATAACAAGGGCTCCAGCCATTTATCCCAATTTTTGGCATCCTCGTGAACAAACTTTCGGATCATGGTTTTTAAAGTACGGTTAAAACGTTCGACCAGTCCGTCCGTTTGTGGGTGATAGACGCTGGTCCGAATCGTTTTCACCCCCAACAACCCGTATAGTTCGCGGATCGTCCGTGACATGAACGTCGTGCCTTGATCCGTGAGAATCTCTTTCGGGATTCCCACGCGGGAGAGATCAATGAGAACAATGCGTCCGCCACGCTTTTAGCGGAAATATTGCGGAGCGCCACTGCCTCGGGGTATCGTGTTGCATAGTCCACAATGACCAATGCAAAACGGTGCCCTCGTGCGGAACGCTCTAACGGCCCGACCAGGTCCATACCAATTCGTTCGAAGGGGACCTGAATTAAAGGAAGAGGGCACAATGGTGCTTTTGGAGTGGCCGGTGGGTTTACCAACTGGCATTCACGACATGCTGCACACCATCTGCGCACATTCTCGTGGATGCCCGGCCAAAAAAAACGGGCCGTTAAGCGATTCAGTGTTGCGGTATTCCCCAAGTGTCCTGCCATCGGATTAGCATGAGCCGCCTGAAAAAGCATTTCCCGGCGGCTCTTTGGGACGACCAATTGTGCTGTATCCTTCTTTGACTGAGTGTCTTGGGTCACTCGATACAACCTGTCTTTTATCATGGCAAAATATGGATAGGTGAGCGGCTGTGCGGTTGGAGAGACTGCCCGTCGATCATGCGGACCTGCTCAAACGCATTTTTAAGCGACTCATCTCTAGACTGATCCAGGGGAAAATCATCACACGATGAGAGAATTCGTCTCTCAATCGCGCTCCGTTCCCCTGGATCCGTTGTTGAGGGTCCCGGCTCTGCCTCTCCAAATTGCGCAACCGCCCCTCTCCGCTCATGTTTATCCCCAGAGACACCCGCACATAAATCCATTAATAACACGCTAAAATCCGGCCAATTCGTCCCCAAAATTAGCGGATGTCGGAGGTGTGAGTTAACAGCTACCTCCACTGTATGTTTTTTTTCCCCTGAATTTGATCGCCAGGGCGACTAAGGGATAGCTCACCACCTCCCCGTGCACACACCTTACCTTAACCTCGCGGCCCGTATCCAATGCCGTGGCTTGAATCACGCCTGGGTGGATCGAGGTTTGGTTGCAACCTGAATCCACCATGGCCTGATAAGTACCCCCCTCAATACTCACAGGTATTTGATACAACCCCGCCTGATCGAGGGCGGTCCGCGGGGCGTCGGGGATCCGGATCACCGCACCAACCTCCATAACCGGACATGATCTGACGAAGTGGTCCGGGTCCCCGCAGCGCCAGCAGACCGGCCCAGGCCTACCCGCTGCCCCGGTAGGCGGAAGCGGGCCAAAGGATTGGCGGGAAGAGGAAGGGGGGAAAAAACGGGAGGGCGCTGCCCCGCTGGTCATTCCCCCACGCCGGAGTTCGGCCCTTGCGTCCGGTAGGAACCGGATTGGAGGACTGCTCCGGATAGGAGCCGCTGTCTGCGGCACCGGACGGGACCTACTAGAGGGAAACACAAGAGGGGAAGAGGGGAGGAGAGAGGTCTGGGAGTCGCCGACCCCACAGCACGCCGCCATGTGGTCCTCCGCCAACTGGACGGCTTGTATCAGCGACGTCGGCCGGTGGCAGTGGACCCACTGGGCAGTCCTCGCAGGCATCCGTCCCACAAACTGCTCCAGTACCACCTTCTCTACCGTCGTATCGACGTCGCTGACATCATCCAGCAAACCATTTGCGGCACGCATCCCGGAGCTGCTGGGCAAACACAAAGGGTTGGCCACCGTCCCCAAACTCCAGCGACCGAAACCGCAGTCGCTGCTGTTCCGGGGTCCGCCCGACCCGCTGGAGGACTGCCTTTCGGAGGTCCGTGTAATCCAGGAGGTTCTGGACGGGCAGCTGTTGAGCCGCGAGCTGAGCCTCACCTGACAACAGCGGGATTAGCCGGGTCGCCCAGTTCTCGCGGGGCCAGCCAGAAACCTCCGCGGACCTCTCGAAGAGGTCTAAAAAGGCTTCCGGGTCATCCTGGGGACCCATCTTGTGGAGCAGCACGGGAGTCGGGGAGGCGGTGCCAGTTGGTCTGCCCTCGGTTGGCTCCCCCCGCGAAATCCAGCTCCGGAACAGCTCGCGGTCATCCGTCTGAGCTTTGAGGAGCCTCTCGAATCGTCGTTCCTGCTCCCCCTGTAGCGTCAGCAGGGCCTGGTGTTGCTCCTGGTGGAGACCAGCGAGCGCGTTGATAACCTCCGCAAACGGTGAGGCTGGCGGGTTCTGCATTGCGGCGGTGTTCTCCTACCTTCCCGGGTTTCGGCACCAATGTAACGTGGTTCGTAAGTGTGGAAGGAAGGAGATAGGGTCGGCGTGGCTGGTAAGAATCTTTTATTCTCCAAAATCATAAAACATAAAGCAAAGGTAAATAATATTTAAGTATGGCCTCCTGGCACATAAGTTCGCTTTCTTGGTTTCCGGTATGCGTCCTCTCGACACCGTCTACTCCTCAGCCAAACTCTTTCTTTCGATTCTCCCCTCGTGTTGGCTTTTATCCTCTTCCCGCCAATCACTGTAAATACAGACAGGTGTTTACAATCAGTCTTTGACCTACTTATTTCCCGCCGATTTCCTGTCTCTCTCTCTCCAGA
Source organism: Triplophysa siluroides (assembly GCA_006030095.1). Lineage (NCBI taxonomy): Eukaryota > Metazoa > Chordata > Actinopteri > Cypriniformes > Nemacheilidae > Triplophysa > Triplophysa siluroides. Next base: position 149,033 of record VCII01000434.1, read on the forward strand.
CTCCGCTAGACCACGCCCCCCTTGCCACAGTTATATATAAAGATGAATATATAACAAAAATTCAATACACAAAGAATTTGAGAGTGACCATCTCGAACAATAAACATGTCATATCCCCATGAAAAATATATTCAATCGTTTTAACTTATTTCAAACATCTAAAATGAAATGAAACATTAAGGTAAAGACGTGGTTACTTTACATTAAAATACAGACTGAAGCTCTGTTAGTTAACCGAAGTGAGCTTTTTTTCTATTTAGGAAAGTGAAAAAGTTATTAAGAGAGATGTCCAATTCAACATTTGTGTTAATTATCTCACCCCTCACTTTCTTTTAAGCAAAAAAAACGATTAACATATATCACTGAAAGGGGATAGATGCTAAAAGACGCAGGTGACAACGCACCAGCAAAATGGATGAACCGCATTTCTAGAAACACAATATGTACAACAATCAGAGCAGAGCATAAGTACTGAATGTAAATTAAGTTTTAATTGTTAAACATTGTGCTTTCTTTTTGAACAAAGTTGGTAACTGTATCTTCAAGGCACTACAAACATAGACCTGATTTAGAGACTATTATCATTTATTCCGTCCAGTACATGAACTAAACTTCATAACATATTAACATGTTCATACATTCTGTGTCGGTTAGCTGCATTAAGTCACCAGCAGTAGTCTATTGTCTTAAAGGGATACTTAACCAAAAAATGTAAATTCTGTAATCATTTACTCACCCTCTGATTGTTCTAAACCTGTATATGTGATGAGGGACACTGGAGTCAAATGCTTTCCCACACTCACAGAAACACATGAACACAATATAGTCATTGACAGGGATATAAACCAAGGGGGCAAAGGGCTCAAGCGCTCGGCCAAACGACCGTTAATGTGAATGGGAAAAATATAAACGATGTAAAAGACCACCCATTGGCCCAACGACGGAATCCAATGTCGTGGTTGAAGGGATCTCGTGTTCTACTTCTCCTCAGTGATTTCTACATGAAGTTATTTAAGAACTGTTACAATTTAGTTCAATTTATATGACTCTGTGGTTAAGACCGATCTGACTCCAATTTCAATATAATATAAAATAACTTATATAACGTTTCAAATGTATCTGTTGATTGTAGTTAATTTATCTATAAATCTCCATACTTAAATATTGATTATTTTGAGTTATTCTTTCGATTGGGACCTGCAGTCGCTCAGAGTCTCACGCCGGCCGGGCTCATGGATCTCACGGACACAAAACGGTCAGTTCCGATCTCTAGTCAGAGGTTGCCGGGTAAACTAATATCATTAAGTTTGGCCGCGATATGCTTGCTCAGAAACATAACAATAGTTATTTTAGTCACGATCATGCAACTTGCTAGGCCAGATGATAGGTGGAAATCTTGTGAGCTTTAGCAATGCTCCTTTTATAATAAAAATCTAGTATAAACTAGCCCTACCTATCCTGACACATCGATTAACAGAACAGGTTCCTTTCAATCTACTTGTAATAACAGACTTTGAAGAATTCAGATAATATCAACAATAACAATTTATTATACCAGGCAGGCACAACATTAATTAAAATCATAGAATACATATACAAAGGAATTCCTAATTTACTAAGCAAAGATTATCAACATAGTATAAGAATAAAATAAAACCACAAAGTTTATCATACCTGGTAAAATCGAGACACACAGTTGCAGTGTCGGAAGTTCTGGTTACAGATGCTTCCAAATCGAGACACACAGCTGCAATGTGGGAAGTTCTGGTTACAGAAGCTTCCCTGAGTCCTTTGCCAATGCACCTTATATACCCAGATGTAACAAAGCCAATGGTCAGCGAGAAACTTGGTTTGATTGTTTTCTCGTCACTGAAGAGAACATCAAATGAGATCTCAATCTACATGTAAACAGGATTCCCTGAGAAAGTCACACCTCTTTGAGGAGGTGCAGGTTAGATTTGAAGAGATGAAGGGGAGGGGTGTGATTAAGAAGAGGGGGTTCAATTCCTGGGCATCAACAACCCCTGAGGGGAGGGCAGGATATCATTCCTCAGGATGTAACAACAAATGGGGTTTCATTGTTTTGTCCCAGCATCAAAAACAACCTTAGTTCTTAGGACTTTTCCAGCTGCCTTACAACAAAAATAAAAAATATCCAAAGAACACACACAGCAAGCGGGAGGTGAGTGAGGTGTAAGAGTCCACAACAAGTCCAACCAGAGTGAGATGGTTGACCGGAGATTCCGTTATCTAGAGCGAGACGGGAAACCGGAGGAAATAAGTAGGTCAAAGGCTGATCATTAACACCTGTCTCTTGTTTCAGTAATTGGCGAAGAGAGGATAAAAGCCAGCATGAGGGGAGGAGCGAGAGAGAGAGTTTGGCTGAGAGCTCGAGGAACAGCACCAGGAGAGAGACCGAACGAGAAATATATGTGCCAGGAGGCCATAGTTAAATATTATCTACTTTTATTTAATGTTTTGGAATAAAGATTATTCTCAGCCACGCCGACCCTGTCTCCTTCCTTCCGATATATTGAACCTTGTTACAGTGATCAAGATACTAGAGCATTAGACAAGAGCGCCAGAGATCGCCACGAGATAAACAGAGTGACCTTGAACAATGCAAAACACAGGGAAGAAAAAGGGAAGAAAATGAGAGCCCAGTTGGTGAGAAGGAGAGTTAAAGGGGAAACCAGGTGAATCGGGGAAATCAATAATGAGTAGTAGATAGGATAACAAGGGGGCGGGGCAACACACGCACATGGCAACTGTCAAGTGCTTGACAAAAAAAAAACAGAGGACCAGACAGACAAAGACAAGTAGTGCTAGACCCGAGCCCTGACAGTAACCCCCTCCCCAGCGGCGCCACCGGGTGTCCAAGGAGGGGGCTCCCCTCGATGTCGGTAGAATTCCACATTCAGAGACTGGTCCAAAATGTTCCAGGATGGAACCCAACTTCGCTCCTCTGCGCGATAACCTTTCCAGTCCACGAAGTACTGGACGTCTCTGCCACAGCGGCGAACATCTAGTAACCTCCTGACTGTGTGAGCCGGAGAGCCATCCACTAGACGAGGGGGGGGTTGGGACGATTTCTGGCAGGATGGAAAGGAAACGACAGGCTTGACCCTGGAAACATGAAAAACAGGGTGAACCCGACCAAGGGAGGGGGGGTAGTCTGAGCCAGACAGCCACCGGATTAACCATTTTAGTGATGCGGTATGGACCAATGAACTTGGGCGCCAGCTTACAAGAAGGCGCTCTTAGCTATAGGTCCTTGGTGGAGAGCCATACCCGCTGACCACACACATAGACTGGAGGAGAGGAACGGTGACTGGCCTTCGTCCAGCGCTGCCGGGACTACAGCGTCGGGTTCCTGTGATGGAAACAGAGTTCCCAAGGAACATTCGAATGGGGACATACCTGATGCAGAGGACTGGAGGGAGTTGTGGGCATACTCTACCCATGAGAGTTGAGAGCACCAAGAACTGGGATGAGATGATGTCAAATAACAGGGCATTCTACCAAGATCATGGTTGGTCCGCTGACATTGCCGGTTGTTCTGGGGGTGAAAACCAGAAAAGAGAGCATCGGGCTTTAGGTTCTTGGAACCAGGCCGGTAAGAGAAGGTAAGGTTAAATCGGCCAAAGAAGAGTGCCCAGCGGCCCGGTGCAAGCTCAACCTCTTAGCTGAACAAGCCTGGACAAGACAAGGTGATCAATAAACTAGATATAGCAAGACAAGACTAACGCACTAGACAAGAGCGCCAGAGATCACCACTAGTAAAACTCTAACGGACTGACCTTGAACAATGCGAAACACCAGGAATAAAAAGGGAAGCAATCAGGAGGGAAAATGAGAGACCAGTTAGTAAGAAGGAGAGTAGTAGACAGTAGACATGCTCGTACATAGACATAGAATAATAATTACAGACACATGTTTAAAATCATATGTCCAGTCAGTAACAATGACTGGTGCTTGTAAACGCTGTTTTGAAGTAAGTTTGGTTATAAATGTGCTGCTTCTGCCACTCATTGAACGGAAAAGACGGAGAGAAACATTTTTTTCACTCACTTAAAGTTAAGGTTTATCCAAAATGACGCTAATGACTTCTAGTTCTTCATGTATAATTATAATTGAATATAATTGTAGTAAGTTCAGAAATGAAGGAAGCGGACGAGGTCAGCTTGGACTACTGCTGGCCTTTTAATTCCAACTTAAACACACTCGGAATATGGCCCCTTTAAACACAGGCGCTTTAACATAACAAGTCCAGTACAAATCTTTCTGTTCCTTGTCGAAGTCTTTCTCCTTCTGTAGCACAGCCAGTCAGCAGTCCGTCTCTCTCCTCGTGCTCTGCTTCTCCGGGCTATTTAACCACTCCCCACGCCACTTACTGGAATGAGATACAAGTAATTTGAGTTTGCCTCGCTTACTCACCGCTCGTCTCCCAGCTCTCTCTCCTGCAGCAGTCTTTGCTAAACCACGCCCCCCTCGCCACAATAATTTAATTTAATTTAATTTTAACGTTTTAAATCTTAACAAGAAAAGTGTTATGGACACATTGATAGACCATTTAAAGATAAGACAGATACATGAATGTTACAAGAAATGTGTGATCTAAAGGATTACGTTACTGATTACAAATTTTGCCATGTAGTTTGTAATCAGTAACTGATTACAAATCTCAAGTAATCTACCCAGTTCTCCTTCCCAACCTAAGGGTAAGACCGACCCAGCGCTTATGTAGGAACTCCGCACCGCCACCGACCTCGCTCACGGGCGACCAAGGTGACCGTGCGGGCCCTGGGTCGGACGATGTCCACACATATGGTCCAAGAGAGACACCTCTGGCCAAACCTTGCACAGATGAGTGACGCAAAGAAGGTCCGCCTTCTCGACGCACCCATCTCGCGAGCACTCGACAGTAAAGAAGCCACAGCTCTCACCCTCTACACGACGGTGTTCGGCAACTCGACGTTGCGTCACGGCGAGACACAATGTCGAGGATAATGAGCAACCCTCAGCACACTCAGTTGACGGTGCGTTGTGTTGTGCTACATCATCGCCATGCAGGTAAGTCAGCAGAGCCAATCTCCTCCCAAGGGGCTTCCCCACGGCGAGGGATTGGCACTGCCAGCCATCGAACCACCCCCCGGGAGGTTGATGAAGCAGATTGTACTCCTAGCCCCCCTGTCTCGGTCCCTGGGAGCCTGACAAGAGCTTCCCATACTGTCACGGTGGCTACGGGAAACGATCCGTCTCGGCTACTCGATCCAATTCGCCAGACCCCCGCCCAGGTTTCGGGGCATCCTCTCAACCTCAGTCAGAGGTAAGGATGCTCCCGTGCTTCGGGCCGAGGTCGCCACCCTTCTGGCGAAGGCTCGGATGCTGGCTGTAGCAGAGGTGTTGTAGCTGCTGTAGTCCGCTTTGACAGTTTCTGACAGCTGGCATAGGATGCTGTGGTCCTCTTGGCTGGAGGTGATTCTAAGCAGGTGATCTGTCTCTTGTGGTCACACTGGGCAGTGTTAATGCCTGAGAGTCAATGTTTTGCAGGTAGGCGTTTGTTGTGGCCTCCTGCAGTCTTCAGGGTGACAGCATTTAGTGGTGACAGCTGTCATGTTTCTGGCCAGCTTGCTGTGGTCTGTGGGGCCATGCAGCGTGTGTGTCTGCAGGTTCTTCTGGATGGTTCCTGACCCACCCCTGTGTTTTTGCTGGCTAGTAAGGTGTGAACAGTGGGCTTTCTGTTGCATTCTCCTGTCTGTTCACACTGTAGTCTGCAAGCTAAGTTCAGTTCATTTTGGTTCCATTGCCGAGTCATGGCTTGGACTTCAGCGTGGACTGCTTGCAGGTGGCCTTCATAGGCCTTGGCCGTGGCATTGTGTTGCTGTCTGCCGGGGCCATTATAGAGAGCTTCTGCATGTTGGAGTTTTCCTGCCAGCTTCTCTCTGGCGTCTGCTCCAATTACTCTCTGCCCTCAGTCTGTGTTTTGCAAAGGACTCTTGTAGCTTTTCAGCTCCTCCTGTAGTTCCTGGTCCTCTTCATCCGCTGTCATTTGCAAGTCCAGCTGATCTAGGGAGTGCTGCAGGGCTCTTGGATCCTCCCAGCTTCCTTTGCTCTGGCTCTAGTTGGACGATCTGGTCGTGGTCACCGATGATCCTGGCTCTGCACTTCAGATGAGTTTGTTGGCTCCCTGTAGTTGATACTCTGGTTTGGATCGTGGTCCCTTCGCTGGTTTAGGTCGTCTGTCCAACTGCTCTCAGCGCAGTCACTGTGTGCCACTGTTGGTCCCGGGCAGGAGTCCATCACAGTGCTTAGCCTGGTCTCTCTAGCTGGTCTGGCAGGTGACAGGATTGGATGGTCTGGACATTTTGAGACATAGGGGAAGAGAGAAAGGCACAAAAAGCAAGATGCAAGTCCGTACAGATCTACTGAGCTAAATATGTGGGCTATGTGTTGTACGCTTAACTGAGTTGGTCAGTTAGTGATGCAAACTAAATGCTCATTATCCTAGCCGTGAAGGCGGGGCGGATAAGAGGTATGGGTGAACACAGGAAAAACTATGAATAATGTTGCTGAAGAGTGTTGCCTACGTGGTCATTCTGTGACTTGGGCTATTCGGTTCATCAACATAATTACCAAGAATTTTACTTATGTTCAGACAGGTTCAGTCTCTGATAGGAAGAAGAAAAACAAAATCACATAAGTCAAGAGAGAGAGAGGTTAGGATAGAGAAGGAGGCGATTGAGAGTTAATCCTAAACACCTTAAAGAGTGCAATCTGATTGTTTTGATCAAAGTTCAAATTCAATTAAGTTGGTTTAATTAAAATTGAAGTATCATCAAATACAATTCTAACTGGAAGGGAGAAAATGTAAGAAACCCTGAGAAGTAATTCAAATAAAAATCTAATTATCAAAACAATAACGGAATAATATTAATTATCATTGTAGTTTGTATATAAAAATAAATAATAAACATTCTCAAATAAAGTAAACGGTGAGATAGCAGAATAATGAAATCAAACAAAAGAAGAGACTGGCTGAGACCTTACACAGCGTTGCCCAAACAAAGGGTGAGACAGGAGAAGTGTTAGACATTTCAAGACAACCTGACCTCTAGTGTTAGTAGAAGGTATTACGTCTTCTGCCGGACTTCCGGTTCTACATTCTATGTGGGAATACACTTTTATTAACGCGCAATTGCTATGGCGACGAGTGTAATTTGATCACGGGTCTAAAGGCTTGTGTCAGTTTACCTGAACACAGGTACATGGCTTTCAACCTAAACACACAATAGACACACAATACTACACTAAACTAAGGGATTTCTTCCGTGAACGTATTTCTGTACTTGGTCGGGATTTTCGATACGTCCGTAACATTAATCAAGATTTTTTAAAACTTCCCCGCTTATTTAAGCCGCTGGGTTAAGCAATGGGAGGCCTAGTCAGCTATGCTGATTGTAGGGAGCAATTTAGTTCAATAGCACTAGAATACACATCAGTATGCATTACAATAAGGCCTTGGTAAAATGAGGGAGGAACATAGCTCGGTCTGTCTTCTTCACGCTAAAAGAGGATTTCTTCGCTCATTTAGGGCGGTAGAAGTGCGCTAGAGATTCCTTCGTTTTTATATTGTCACTAAATCTTTGACAGAAGCTGAGGTTTTCAAACTCACAAGTCTGCCAAGGATAGGTGGGCGTGTCCACCTTCATTCATACGTACAGTGCCATTTACAAGAGTCACACAGAAGTGAGTTGAGTGCTCAAAAAGTTTTTAATGTGCCCTCATTCCCTCCACCAATGTTGTAGCGATTTTAGCTGTGTTAAAATAAGGATGAGTTTAGCTCACAAATATGATTCCCCCCGATCTTTCAGATCACATCTGAAATGAGTAATTTAAACATCAATTTCAGTCAAGGAATTAGTTTAGCTCAAAATATGTATTATCGTTATTAATATACATATGGTATAATACAATATTTGTATGCATTCGTGAATGCTATAAACTTTACGTTATCTCATGGCCATAAGTAAACAGTTTTGGACTTATAGATCAACAGTTTAACAAAATGAAAATGTGAGAAAAGAGAAAAGTAGTGAAGAGAGAAATTTACAGAAAATGTATTTGTAGATGGAAAATCCTTTGACAAAAGTTGTGTACCCGTGACCGGCTCATGAGGGGTGGGGAAGTCTTTTCCTTTCCAGTAGGGAGATTTAACCTCCAAAGGGGGGAGGGGAGAGTCCATGTCCAGATCCAACTTGGGAAGATTAACACTAATGTACAGTGAACCTAATAATAGGAGATTAAAACGTATACCAATAAAAAAATAAAAAATTTATTTTTTTAAACACTTTATTTGAAATTTTCCAAGTACCACGTATAACAATCGTATTTTCTATAAAAAAAACAATCCCAAAAGGAGAAAGACAAAGACAGACCAAAGCAGGGAGTGAGTGTGGGCTGCTTGTAACCTTTTCAATCTGAAAAGATTGCAGGGATCATAATTTCCACCACAGAGAGATAAAATTCGCAGCCCAATAATAAGTGCACAAATTTGGAAGTGAAAGCCCACCTACACCTTTTGGCCTTTCCATCAATTATTTTCTTGTGCGAGCTGATTTATTATTCCATATAAAGGAAGAATCCATTTGATTAAATGCCTTGAAAAAAATTGTGGTACAATATATATGGCATAAACAGGCAGTGCCTGAAATAAATATAGAAACTTTGGTACAATATTCATCATTACAGAATTTGTTCTCCCGATAAGATATAGTGGCAAAATAGACCATCTTTTAATATCTTGTTTGCACTGTTCCAACAGAGGGGTTATGTTAATTTTAAATAGACTGTAAAAGGATTTGGTAATAGGATTTTTGCATCTAAGAGCTATGGCAAGTGGCTCTATAGCTAAAACGAAAAGCAACGGACTCACTGGATCCCCTTGTTTTGTCCCTCTGTGAAGAGGAAAATACTCAGATGACATACAGTTGGTATAAACTGAGGCAGTTGGATCAGTGTAAATGAGCTTGATAAGGTGAGTGAAGTTAGGGCCAAACCCAAACCTGCCGAGTGTATGAAAAAGATTATCCCACTGAACCCGATCAAACGCCTTTTTGGCATCAAGTGATATTACTGCTTCTGGGGATGGAGTGCTAGATTCAGTATAGATGATATTAAATAATCGTCTCAGGTTAAAATAGGATTGTCTGCTCTGGATAAACCCAGTCTGGTCCTCTGAAATGACATGAGGAAGAATTGTCTCAAGCCGGAGTGCAATGGCCTTTGAGAACACTTTACCGTCACAGTTTGTCAAGCTGATTGGTCTATAAAATGAGCAATCTCGAGGGTCCTTATTCTTCCTTAATAACAGTGTAATAGATGCCTGGCGGAGCGTAGGCGGAATAATATTATTCTCCAGTGTTTCAGCATAGGCTGAGAGAAGAAGAGGGGCAAGTTTATCTTACATTTTTTATAAAAATCAGTTGGAAATCTATCCGGGCCAGGGGCTTTTCCACTCTGAAGGGACATTTTTGCATTGTTGAACTCCTCCAGCGTCAGATTTTGTTCCAATCGTTCTTTAGAGTCAGGGTCAATTGTAGGAATATTGCTTGTGATCTAGGAAGGTTTATCCCCTTCTTCATAGAATCTACTACGGGACTTAAAGATGAGCCTTTCCGCTTGGGTGGTAGTTGAGATCAATTTCAGTTTGTAAGCCTACTCTCCTCCTAATCAAATCAGGGGTCGGAGAACCAGATATGAGTCCGTCCAGAGCCTTAATTTCTGAAGATAGCTCCTCAATATTCTTCTACTTCATATTCCTAATAGAAGCAGAGCGAGAAATAATCTGTCCCCTGAGATACGCTTTGGGTGTCTCCCAGAGGTTTGAGGCTGAGACGCCATCAGTCCTATTTACCTGGAGAAAGAAATCTATTTGTTCTGCAATGAACTTCACAAAGTCTGAATCAGCCAGCAGGAGTGTGTCAAGCTGCCATGTCCGTTTTGTCCTCTGAGTCGGAAGAGTTACCTTAATACAAACCGGGGCGTGATCGAAAATAATGATTGGATCATATTCACAATCTGTAATAACATTAAGCAAATAGGGGTCAACCAAAAGAAATCTATCCACGAAAATGACTTTAGAGTAATACGAATACTCCCTTTTGGTGGGATGTTTAAATCTCCATGGGTCTATAAATGTATGTATATCTATGAACGACTGGATTGTTTGCACAGATTTAGACGGTCTTGGTACAGACTGAAAAGAGCGATCCCAGACAGAATTTATCATCAGGGCCCAGTTTTTCAAAAGTAATCCGGTGGGATTTCGGATCACGGATTGTATCAAATCTTGGAAATGGGTTTTTCAAAAGCAAAAGAGGGATTCCGAACTAAGATCAGATCATGTAATCCGATTTTACATTCGATCTGGATCAAAGCTGCCCTTTGGGTATTTCAAAACTTTTAACTCGGTTTGGGATCTATTTGATCCAAAAAACAGGATTATCCTGATCCCATCAGAAGGGTGGATTCAGTTGTTATATTTCAAACCAAATAAAATCAGAGAGGTCTTTTTTAAGTGAATGATCATAAAATCAATGTTTACTGTAGATATATACATCATATAACGTTCCTCAGCTACAAACCAGGATGGTGACAGCTATGAGTTCATTCTGAAACGGGAAACCGAAAGGGCAGGAGTACAAATTGAACTGGGTATAAAACGAATCTTGCTTACCCAACTGCAACTGATACATCTCATAAAGGCAGAGATGGAAAGAGCTAGTATATTTTCTGTAAATGATTTTTGACTATTGGATAGTATTGTTTTTGTTGTGTTATTGAACTTTATAACAAAATAAGGAATGTAAAATCTTTCTGTTTCTTACAGTTAAAACAAACAATGGCTATATTTGGCCACCGGTATTTTGCCTACCTGTTGTTCTTTGCTCAGCCAGTAGGCTACACTGTTGGTTCCAATTAAGGCTCTAGTAAACAGGATTCAGTAATCCTGAAAAGTGGTATTTGGATCACAGTGATCCAATTCAATGTTTCTTTAAAAAACTGGCATAAAAGAAAGATGGATCGGGTGATCCTGGATAGCAAAACGTCTTGGTTACGTATGTAACCTCAGTTCCCTGATGGAGGGAACGAGACGTTGTGTCGAGAACGACAGATGGGGTTCGCCCTTGAGAACCAATCAACTCTGACTACTATAGAAAAGGCCAATGAAATTTGGCAGCATTCATTTACCTCTTGTTCTGAAGAGCCTGAGAGCCTCTCACGATTGCAGCAGAATACGATACGTGTTTGTGGCATAAGGGACACAACGTCTCGTTCCCTCCATCAGGGAACTGAGGTTACATACGTAACCAAGACGTTCCCTTTCTGTCGGTCTCTCGACGTTGTGTCGAGAACGAGATGGGGTGGGGTAATCGCGTCACAACATCAGCGACGCGACGGTAACAAGCCTGGGCGTGTCAGCTCGAAGCTTCGTGAAACTGTAACCTTCCAGTGTGGTGGTCGGGGGGTTCCAGAGCTTTCTTGGGAAAAGATGGGTACATCCCTGACCGGTACCTTTTACGGACGGGGCCTTAGCTCTCTACAGGCGAGAGGCCGTCCGCTCGGGTTTACACCGGGTGAGCGCAACTCTTAATCAGAGAAGCGCTGCAGAGGCCACCTCCTACCCGTGGGGAGGAAATGGTGGATATAGGTATGGTCTCGTCCTTGGAGGAAACGCATGGAACGTGCGGACTGGGTAGTTTAACCGCGAGGTGGAGGTCCACCTGGGGAAGCTCATGGGTTACCATGTGTGGGAACCGTTGCCATGAGGGTATATGAGACGGAACAGCCCACGGGGGGGTGTTAACTGCGTCCGATAGCACTAGGTCCGGTTAGAGCTATCTGTGATAGGTCATATGGTGTCCCGGCCTAAGGGGGAAGCTGCTCTGCCCAGCCAACCCCAGGGGGTGCTTGCTTAGTGGTGGATGGAATGCCTGTTCTTAACCAGTGTCTGGGTAAGAAGGAAGGTTGGTGAGGTACCAGTTTCTTAGCCATGTGTTTGGGTAAGAAGAAAGGTAGATAGCACACTGACCCAACCTCTTGGAGGGTGGGAAGATGCTTTCGCAGGCATACGCCCCCCCGGATGCCAGTCCTACATGTCGCCACGCAGGACGTGGGCTGACACCGGGTTTACGCGAAGGTTGTTAACCCTTGCGAAGGTGTTTGGGCGTAGCCCAACCCGCAGCTCTACAGATGTCTGCTAGAGAGGCGCTTCTGGCCAGTGCCCAGGAGGTGGCTATACCCCGTGTGGAGTAAGCCCTCAGGGGCATGGGAGATTCTGAGATCGGAATGCCGTCGTAACGGCACCCACGACCCAGTGCGCCAGCCTCTGCTTGGAGACAGCCTTCCCCTTCTGCTGTCCTCCAATACAGACAAGGAGCTGGTCAGAGCTACTGAAGCCCTGCGTGCGGTCCAGGACACAACACGGATGGGGTTGGGTCTTCCTCCCCGATGGGGAGCGCCTGCAAGTTCACCACTTGGTCCCGAAGGGGAGTAGTGGGAACTTTGGGCACGTATCCGGGCCTGGGTCTCAGGATAACGTGAGAGTTACCAGGGCCGAATTCAAGGCAATCCGGGACACAGAGAATGCTTGGAGGTCCCCTACCCTCTTGAAGGAAGCGAGCGCCAACAGGGGGGCCGTCTTACTCAGGTGAGGAAGATCGGAGCCTCTGGGGGCTCTTGGACCCACGTTAGGGTCCCAAGAGGGTATGGAGCGGAGATGAGGCGGATTCCGCCTTCTCGCGCCCCTTACGAACCTGGTGACCAGGTCATGTTGCCCTAGAAACTTTCCATCAACTGAGTCGTGATGAGTGGCGATAGCGACTACATACACTTTCAGTGTGGAGGGGAGATGTTAGTCTCCAGTCTCGTAAGAAGGACAACACAATCCTGATCGAGCACCTCAGTGGGTCTTTCTCGTTGAGAGAGACACCAGGACGAAAAGAGGCGCCGCCTAGTAGATGGGGCCCTAGCCTGGGTGATGGTCTCTGCCGTAGAGGGGGAGTAGCCATCTCAGGATCTTCTCGTCCCGTCTAGAGACCAGACATGGGTGTTCCAGAGGTCTGATCTGGGATGCCAGAACGTGTCCTTCCCCTGAGAGAGCAGGTCCTCTGTCAGGGGAATGGTTCAGGGGGAGTCGCTGTCCAGAGCATCAGCTCTGAAGTCAAGTGTGGTTAAAACAGTGCTGTGTAACCAATAACACTTGGTGCTCCTCTTCCCAGACCTTGCACAGTGTCTGTGCTTCCGCCCGTCCCGTGGTCAGCTGTGCGCCAGGGCATCCGTGCCGAGGGGGGCCTCGGTCAGGGAGTACCAAAGCAGATAATGGGTGGTGTCGTGGGAGGCAAAGAGGTCTATCTGTGCCTGTCTGAACAGCACCCAAATGAGCTGGACCGGGGGTGCAGTCGCCACTCTCCGCAAGGCGTATACTGACGAGAGAGCGCGTCGGCTGTCTGGTTCAGTTTGCCTGGGATGTGTGTGGCCCGCAGGGAGCGGATCACCTGCTAACTCCACAGGAGGAGGCGTCGGGCAAGTTGTGTTAGCTGCCGTGAGCGTACGCCATCCTAGCGATGTACGCTACGGCTGTCGTGCTGTCCCGGAGGACCAACACATGCTATCCCTGCACTAGAGGCCGGAGCCTTCTCAGCGCAAGCAGCACAGCCCACAACTCTAGGCAATTGATATGCCAGCGCAGACAGGGGCCCGTCCAGCGCCCCGCTACTGCGTGCCCGTTGCACACTGCGCCCCACCCCTGCAGCGAGGCGTCTGTCATCACCACGACGTGCCTCGTAACCTGCCCGAGGGGAACCCCCGCTCGGAGGAAGGTCATGGAAGACCAAGGGGTTAGGGTGCGTCGACAGCAGGGCGTCATCACCATGCGCCTGCTGCCGGTGTGCCACGCTATCCTCGGAACTTGACTCTGTAGCCAGTGTTGAAGCGGTCTCATGTGCATCAATCCGAGGGGTATTATCCCCGCGGAGGACGCCATGTGTCCCAGGAGCCTCTGAAATTGTTTCAGGGGGACCGCCGACTGCCTGAAGTGTTCCAGGCAGTTTAACACTGACTGGGCGCGTGCTGCGGACAGCTGCGCTGTCATGGTGACAGAGTTTAGTTCCATACCGAGGAAGAGGATGCTCTGCACTGGGGAGAGTTTGCTCTTTTCTCGGTTGACCTGAAATCCCAATCGATCTAGATGCCGGAGCACCAGGTCCCTCTGTGTACACAACAGATCTCACGAGTGTGCCAAGATAAGCCAGTCGTCGAGATAGTTTAGTACCCGCACAACTCTTTCCCGAAGGGGAGAAAGGGCGGCTTCCACGATCTTCGTGAAGATGTGTGGAGACAGGGACAGACCGAAAGGGAGGACTCTGTACTGATATGCCCCCCCCCTCGAACGCGAACCGTGGGAACGGCCGGTGTCAAGGGGATCGAGACATGAAAGTAAGCGTCCTTCAGGTCGATTGCCACGAACCAATCCTGACACCTGATAGATGTCAGGATGCGCCTCTGCGTGAGATCTGAACAGCAGCTTGTGAAGGTGCTTGTTCAGGGTACGCAGACCGATGGGGCGCAACCCGCCGTCTTTCTTGGGAATGATGAAGTGCGGGTCGTGACCCACTGAACATCTTGGTTTGAGGGACGAACTCTATGCCTGTTTTGCCAGAAGGGTGGTGACCTCTACCCGAAGTACAGAGGCGTCCCTGCCTCTGACAGAGGGAGAGATGATGCCCTGAAACTTGGGAGAGTCTCTGGCGAACTGGATCGAGTAACCAAGACGGACCGCCCGCAAGGCCAGCGAGACAGTGTGGGCAGCTCTTGAGCTCCCAGGGACTGTGACAGGGTGACCAAGGGGACGGTCTGCTTCATCATTCCCACAGGGGGTGGTTCGTCGTGCCTGCCTGGCGGGACAACGGCACGCACTGTCGGTTTGAGAGTGGTGACAGCTGTCGTGTGTGTACGACCTCACACCTCGCCAGGGTGTGAGGTCGGTTCGCCGAGCACAGTCCAGTGGAGTGTGCGATCGGCTGTAAGTACACCCGGGGAGAACAGAAAAACTCTGCGAGTAAGTGGGCGCCAGGCCCTGACAAGAAGTCGTCCCGTACCGACCAATCAGAGCCGTGGCTGTGAAGGTTCGGGCCCAATGTTGTCCTCCCTGGGGTCTTCCCCTGTCAGTGTCCCTTCTCGCAAAAAGGTTGCTGACGGGGTGGAGGTTTCCCCCTCGACCTCTGCTACCGGGGCCGCCTGTGGGGGCACAGGAACCGGAGCCGATGTCGAAGGGGTCCTGGGTTGAAGGGAAGCAGACATCACGCGGGATCTCGGAGGCCTCTAGGCGGCCGAGTCGCGGCGTGAAAAAATGTGGCTAATTGCCACTGTCTGCTTCACCGTCAAAAACTGCTGAGCGCAGTCCTCGACGGTGTTACCAACAACCCACCCTGCGAGATGGGTGCATCAAGAAAGCGGACTTCCTTGGTGTCACTCTTCTGCGCAAGGTAAAGCCGGGGGTGACTCTCCTGGACCACTACCGTGGACATCGTCCGACCCAGGGTCCGTGCCGCCGCCTTGGTCGCCCATAGAGCGCTGTCAGCGGCGGCACGGAGATCCTGCATTATACCCGGGTCGGCCTTACCCTCGTGGAACTCTCTCAACGCCTTGGCCTGGCGGACCTGCAGGATGGCCATGGCATAGAGAGAGGAGGCAGCCTGGCCCGTGGCATCGTAAGCTTTCGACACCAGTGATGCCGAAGTCTTACGCGCTTTGGACGGTAGGCGTGGCCGATTCCCCCCCAGGTGGTAGCCGTCCGCGGCACAGGTGCACCGCAGGCGGACGTTCCACCCGGGGGATCTCGACGTAGCCTTGGCTGCCCCACCATCAAGGGAAGTAAGGGAGCCGGAGCTGGTTTCACTGGAACGGTCCGTGAGTGGAGTGCTCCAAGTTTTACACAGCTCCTCATGCACCCCCGGGAAAAACATGGCACCCGGGGTGGGCGCGGTTTGCACCGCGCTCCGACCTCAGGAACCACATATCCCCGGGTTAGCACGGATGACATCACTTCTGCTTCCTCCTGAACTCGACCGCAGGGGGTGGAGCTCGGATTCGTCAGAGTCGGATGCCAGTCTCCCTCCGATGCTGCGAGCGACATCTCATCTACGTCACACATCGTTTCCGAGTGTGTGCCTGAGGATCCGGACGGTACTCCACCGCCGGTTGGGGAACGTTCAGAAGAGCAAATCGGGGTGCGATCGGCCCGTGAGCACTTGGCTGGCGGGTTTACGTTCGCAGAGTTCCCCATATCACTAACGCTGCTAACGTGGGTGGTCATCGGGGCCGTAGCCACAGATGTCACGCCCGGGTGCGGGCAGATGTGACAACAAACGCTGCTTCAGCGTGCTGGACGCCCAGACACCTAATGCAGCGATCGTGTCCATCCCCCTCCTCGATGAGGGTGCCGCACCCAAGAGAACAGCGGGACATGCCGCGCTGGAAATTGCTCAGTCCTGAAAAGGACCTTTAAGAAAAAATTTCTAACACCTCCGGAACCGCCGAGACGCCCAGGGGAAGGTTGCTGCAGGTAGGGACGATCCGCTGCTGTACGTCGTAGATCCGGCAATGTAGAAGAAGAAGAATTCATTGAATTCGTTCTGTTCGTAGTCATGAGCGAAGGCTCTGAAGAACAAAAGGTAAATTAATGCTGCATGCCGGCTTCCTTTTATACCGGACAAATTTAATTAGCCAAATTTCATTGGCCTTTTCTATAGTAGTCAGAGTTGATTGGTTTTCAAGGGCGAACCCCATCTGTCGTTCTCGACACAACGTCGAGAGACCGACAGAAAGGGAACCAGCGATCACACCTCGTCTGTTTATTATAAGTCCAGCAAGACAACACATGGTGTCAGAAGTGGCTGTGAGCAGCTACGGACGAAATATTTGCCACAGGAGAGCCTCGGGGAAAATAAATAAAATAAAAAATAAAAAAAAGTCTCCGGTCGCCTGAGTGAAACGAGCTAACAACGCAACATGCTAACGGAGTTAGCTACAGCGTGTGATGGCTACGAGTGGCAGTGGAAGTGAAGCGGGGGACGTGGGACAGATCGAACAAGTAGAAGAGGATCTTGTGCCCGAATCGGAGGACAACCAGCAACAGGAGAGGGCTGTGTAAGTCCTGGAACCCCGACGTGCAGTAATGAATAAGCTAAGTCCGCCCACTTCCATGCAACTGATTGGTAATCTTGCTGATAACTGGAAGCGTTTTAAGCAAAGATTTAATATATATCTAGCGGCAAGCGGAGCAGGGGGAGATGATGAAAAACTGAAAGCTCACATATTTTTGCATGTTATGGGAGAAGATGCTTTGGACATATATAATAGCTTTCAGATGGATGAAGCTAATCTGACTTTAGCTGGGCTAATGATAAAATTTGAAGAATACTCTGTGCCTAGTCAGAACGTGACCTTTGAGAGGTACAAGTTTTTCACCCATGACCAAAAGCAAGAAGTACCTTTTGATCAGTATTTAGCACAGCTTCACACACTAAGCAAAACATGTGAATTTGGCACCCTGAGAGATTCACTAGTAAGAGACAGGATCGTTTGTGGCACAGTGGACAATGGACTCAGAGAAAGACTGCTCCGAGAGACTGGACTTACACTAGACAAGTGTGTCACTATGTGCAGAGCAGCAGAAACCACTCAAACATAAGCAAAAGAGTTTTGCAGAGGTGAAACGCAAGTGCATGCAGTACATAAAGAACAGAAAAAAAGAAAACATTTACCAAGCAAAAAGACCAGAGAGAGAAATCTGCAGAGTTCAAATGTGGTAAATGTGGAGGCAGCCACAAGCCAAAATCATGTCCTGCATTTGGAAAATCCTGTAACAACTGTGGAAGGAGCAATCACTATGCAAGATGTTGCAAAGCAGCTTCTAAACAGAAAGTTCATGCAGTTGATGAGGAAGAAGAGGATGATGAAGAATTCATTGTGGATGTGGTGCAGGCTGGAACTACTGAAAAAGAGGAATGGATTGTGCCAATCGAACTGAATGAGACAATAATACCATTCAAGTTAGATACAGGTGCCCACGTAAACTTGCTATCTTTTGAAGACTACAAAACATTGAAGGTGAAAAGCAAAATTCATCCTATAAAAACAAAAGTGACAGGATACACTGGAGAACGCGTTCCTGTTAAAGGTGGATGCACTGCAACCTTCAAACACAGAGGCCAGCAGATAAGAGCACTGCTACTGATCGTGGATACGAGTGGACAACCAATCCTGGGACTCAGGGCATGTACAAAGCTCAATGTGGTCAAAAGAGTTTTTTGTAGTGACATCATCAGATACTGCAAATGATCATGACTCGCTCATGGAGGAGTATAAAGAATGTTTCGAAAGACTGGGATGTCTACCTGGAGAACACAAAATACGTGTAGATAATCCTTTTCGCACTGCGTGAAAAATTGAAAGAGGAACTAGCGCGCATGGAAAAACTAAAGGTCATCAAGAAAATAGATGAGCCAACTGAATGGGTCAGCTCGCTAGTTGTTCTGCAAAAGAAAACAGGTGCTCTGAGAACGTGCTTGGACCCAAGGGACTTAAACAAAGCAATCAAAAGAGAACACTTTAAGTTACCAACCAGAGAAGAAATCATGGCACAGTTTGCTGGAGCTAAATGGTTCAGTAAACTAGACGCTTCGTCAGGTTTCTGGCAGCTAAGGCTGGACGAGGAGAGTTCGAAGCTGTGCACATTCAACACGCCTGAGGGCAGGTACAGGTTTCTTCGTCTGCCGTATGGTATCTTATCAGTGCCTGAAGTCTACCATAAGACTATTCACATGATTTTCGAGCACATACCAGGAGTGGAGACAATGATGGATGACATCATAGTCTGGGGATTGACTCGAGAAGAACATGACGAGAGACTGAGACAAGTGCTAGACAAGACAAGGGAAGTGAATCTGAAGCTTAACAAAGACAAATGTGAGTTTGGAGTTAAAACACTTACCTTTGTTGGAGATGTTGTCAGTGAAGAGGGGGTGAAGCCCGACCCGAGAAAAACGTCAGCAATCAACAACATGGGAAGACCAAACAACAAAGATGAGGTCAGACGTTTTCTGGGGATGGTCACCTATCTCGCCAAGTTTGTTCCACAGCTGTCAGCACAGTCAGCACCTCTCAGGAGTCTTCTCGAACAAAAGAATGAATGGATGAGCAGGAACAATGCTTTGTGAAATTGAAACAGACTCTGACACAGGAGCCTGTGTTAAAGTTCTATGACCCAGAGAGGAGAACAAGGATCTCAGCAGATGCGTCACAGTACGGCCTGGGAGCCGTGCTGCTGCAGCAACATGATGAGCAGTGGCTACCGGTCGCATATGCATCCAGAGCCTTGACAAGCTCAGAGTCCAGGTACGCTCAAATTGAAAAGGAGCTGTTGGCGAGCATGTATGCATGTGAACGCTTTCACCAATACGTCTATGGTCAAGCTTTTGAAGTAGAAACTGACCATAAACCTCTGGTGTCCATTGTCTAAATCTCTGAATGACTGTCCTGTGCGGATACAGCGCATACTAATCAGGCTGCAAAAATATGACGTGCACATGTTATACACACAAGGGAAATACATGTACACAGCCGACCTCTTGTCTAGAGCAGTGGATAAGGAGGAAGAAGCGGACAGCGAGAAAAGTGCAGAAATACAGGCATATGTGGGTATGGTTGTGACGTCTCTGCCAGTAACAGCTGACAGAACAGAAAAAATACGGAGAGAGACAAATGCAGATGAAACAATGAAAGAACTCAAGCTAACAGTACAGACACGATGGCCTGAAAACAAAAAGGACTGCCCCACAAAAATACAAGACTACTGGAACTGCAGAGCAGAGCTCACCGTGGTGGATGACATGGTGATGAAGGGGAGCAAGTTTGTTATTCCATCCTCACTACGTAAACAAATGCTCCAAAAGATACATGAAGGCCATCTCGGAGAAGTTAAGTGTAAACGACGTGCGAGAGAAGTAATGTACTGGCCGAGAATCAACCAAGATATCAGCCAGACAACAGCGTCATGTGAACTTTGTCGCACCCACAGGCCAAAACAACAAGCTGAGCCACTGATGACTCATCCGGTTCCCCACAGACCTTACTACAAGGTTGGAACTGACCTATTTGACTGTGATGGAAAGAGTTACATAGTGGTCACTGACTACTTTTCAAACTATCCAGAAGTTGGAGCGCTGCACTCAACATCAAGCAAGGCAGTCATCAGCTACCTCAAGACTGTCTTCGCCAGACATGGTGTCACATGTGAACTGTTTTCGGACAATGGGCCCCAGTTTTCAAGCTGTGAGTTTGCTGCCTTTGCCAAAGAATGGGGGTTTCAACACTTTACATCGAGTCCAACCTATCCTAAGTCCAACGGCTTGGCAGAAAGCTCTGTGAAAACAGTAAAAAACATGATGAAAAAAGCACAGGACAGAGAAGACTTTCAGAAAAGCTTACTGATCTACAGGAGTGCACCTTTACAGAACGGACTGTCACCAGCTCAAATGCTGATGGGTAGGCGCATTCGGTCTAACCTACCAGTGAATGAGGACTTGCTGACGCCAAAAAACGCACATAAAGTCAGAAAAGTAAAGGAGGTACTAAAAGCGAAACAAAAGCAGCTGTATGATCGAACGTCAAAACATCTGCCTATGCTGAGGCCTGGGGACATGGTGCGTCTAAGGGACATCTCTACTGGCACATGGAAAGAAAAGGCACAGGTGAAGGAGGAAGTTGCGCCACACTCCTACAGGATCCAGACAGAGAACGGATTGTCTCTGAGAAGGAACCGCACGGATCTTCAACTACAGCCGACTGAAAAGGACACTACAGCACAGGAAAAGGTTCAGCAGGACAAGGCTGAATCTACAGAGCTAACTAACAGTGGTCTTTTGGCAGCGTCTGCGTCACCAGCTGCTGTGACACCTTCCAAACTGTCGAAATTGCCAGCTGCTGAAAGACAGGCTAGACCTAAGAGACATGTTCAGCCACCTCAGAGGTTGATCGAGTGTTGCTAAATTCTCTTTAGTTTGTTTTGCTTTACAAAGGAGCAACATGGACCTTAAAGTTCATCTTTAAATGAAGAAAAAAAATAGATAATTGACATGATTCTAAGTTCGTGTTTTGATGCTTAGAGAGTTTGCACTTTATCATGTTCTAAAAAAAAAGTGTTTAAATTGAAAAAGTTGTTTACAAGTAAAGTGAAGATGGCTATGTTTTACAGGGTTTAATATAATTCCTTAATAGAGGGAAAGATGTGATGTTATGAGTACATTTGGTTAAGGACTCCATTACCCAGCAGGCCATAGGAGGGGATGTGTGAGTGGTGAAGTAAAAGATGAAAATCCAGCGATCACGCCTCGTCTGTTTATTATAAGTCCCACAAAGACAACACAGTAAGGTCCAAGGCTAAAGAGGCTACCCTATCCCCACATACCCATATCCTTTGCTGCCACCTACTGGTCAACATGCACAGAAGAACACAACATATTCCCCCATTACTTAAAGCAAACTGTCTACACAGATTTTAACGAACAAAAAAAGAAATCCAATAACAAAGTTACTAAAGTACCAAGTATACACTTTGTTAAAACACAATTACTTGCAATTAGACTAAGAAAAAAATAAAGCATCACAAGAATATTAGAATGTAGCATTCATATGAAAATCTATTCTAAGATGACTTATGAATTACTCAAACTTTATAGTCACGTAATGCAAGGTGACAATGTAACGTAACCTTCCATCCAACGAGGAGGTCGGCTCACACAGGTAGAAACCCTTTGAAAAACTTCACAAGCTTGAGGCTCTGAAGGAGGAGGAAGAAACTGAAATGACAAGTCCACATCATCTGTGACAGTAGCCTCTGAAACAGGTGCAACAGAACGAGCCAGATGAGAAGCATGCCATTTCTAGTACACACCCCCAGTTTACGCACAATTTGGCGAGGATTAGCAAATTTTGGATGTGCTTTCGGAACATGAGTTGGAATGCGCACCCAATGCTTCTCCCAATGCCCAATGCGCATCCTTTGCTTCCAGAACAGCAGACTGAATGCAGCTTTTCAACACGCGATGAAACCGTTCCACAGCTCCATTCGCAGCTGGGTGGTACAAAGAAATACGTACGTGGTAAATGTTGCTCTCTTTCAGAAATTTTGAAAAATCGGCAGATGTGAATTGAATCCAGTTATCCGACACGACAGTACGTTGATTGCCATATCTGCTAAACACAGATGACAAGAAGGCGATAACATTCTGAGCAGTGACGGAAGCGGTGAAAGCAACTTCAGGCCACTTACTGTGATAGTCAATCAATGTCAGCGCATAACGACAGTCTCCCACAGCTGTTTCAAACGGGCCCACCACATCAATAGCTACCTTGTCCCACGGAACAGACGGAAAAGATACTGGCTGCAACGGTGCAGCTGAGGTGTTGGCAGTTTTGTCAGAGGACAGACACAGTTGACAGGTTTGGATGTCCTCTTTAACTAGGGAATCAATGCCCGGCCACCAGTACAGTTCACAAAGCTGTTGTTTGGTACGCACAATTCCCGGGTTAACCTGCGTGAGCTAACTTGTTGACAGGAACAACAAGGCACTGTCCCCTGAACACAAAACGCTTTCCTGTAGCTGAGTGGAAAGAGCATTGCGTCAACAACGCAAGGTTGTGGGTTCGATCCCAGAGGATTGCAAATACCTATGTATAAATGTATAGGATAATGCAATGTAGGTCGCTTTGAAAAAAAACGTCTGCCAAATGCGTAAATGTAAATAATCCTGTGAAGGATATTACTGTTGTTATTACATATTTTATTTTCTGGCAACGATGCATTAGAGTATAACCATATCCCTCATATTATGAAGTATTTAAAAGCTGTTTGCAATACTAAATGTGCTTTCAATAGGAGATGTGGGATAGAGGGGCATCTTTAGCTGCAGTTGTTTAGGGGGTGGGGGAAGGTATGTGGAATGTATGTTGTTTTCTCAGGAGTGTTTTGCAGGAACCAGATAAGGCAGAAGTTGGTGATTGGTGGAAACAAGGGGGATCCCGGCCCCCCAGCAGAAGAGAGATCGGCGTGAAATAAGAATAAATGCTGTGAACGTGTGCTGTGGGGGTTGTTGTTCCTTGGAAGGACAGAGGAGTGTTGTCCAGCAACCCAGCGCGCGCTGTATTTTGTTTTAATCAGATTAATAAACTTCAATACTTATTAGAGATTGCCTACCTTCAATTTTTGAACATGCAGGACACTTAAAAGTCCAACAATTTGGTGACGCCGACGTGATTGAGGAAAAAGGCAGTTTTTTGATTGATAAAAAGCGGCAAAAGACCGGAATTCAAGGCGAGACGGATTCAGGTTCAACACACGGCCGGGCCAAGAAAACTAAGGTGAGCAGAAACCAGTTTAATCAAATTCTGCCTATTGGAAAAACTAAATTGATGTGTTGAATTTGATGAACATCTCGTGTAAGTATAATTTAATTACTATTTGAAGTTTATTAATCGGATAAATTCTGAGGTTTGATTCCTTTGGTTCGGAGTAACCATAAATTTGGGTTAGATTCCCTTGGTTTATTTTTTAATAACCATAAATTTGGGTTAGATTCCCTTGGTTTATTTTTTAATAACCATAAATTTTGGGTTAGATTCCCTTGGTTGGGTTTCCCTTGGTTTATTTTTTAATAACCATAAATTTGGGTTAGATTCCCTTGGTTTATTTTTTAATACCATAAATTTTGGGTTAGATTCCTTGGTTTATTTTTTAATAACCATAAATTTGGGTTAGATCCCTTGGTTTATTTTTTAATAACCATAAATTTGGGTTAGATTCCCTTGGTTTATTTTTTAATAACCATAAATTTGGGTTAGATTCCCTTGGTTTATTTTTTAATAACCATAAATTTTGGGTTAGATTCCCTTGGTTTATTTTTTAATAATAAATTTGGGTTTTCCCTTGGGGGTTGAAAACCATAAATTTGTAAGATTATAAATATTTTCTGTGATTTTATATGAACATTTGTATATATTTTTCTGTGTATTGGATTGTTTACATAAAATAATAAGGAAAGGATGGCAGAATATGAAAAGGAATGTGAGGAATACGGGTGTACACCAATTCTAGAACAGTGGGGAAATATAGTAGATATGCTATTAGCTCAGGCGGAGCCTAAATGTCATAAAAAGGAGAAGAAAATATGGGAGAATAAATGGAGTCAGATATGTATAGAGAACGGGTGGGATACGCCCGACAAAATGTCGGTGCCACTAGCACCAAAAGTCAGGGATATGGAAAAAAGGGCGCATGTAAGACTGAAAAGACATGTAGAAGAAAAGACTAAAGTGAATTGGATAAATAGGGGTAAACATTTGAACCAAGAAAAAGAATATAGAACCGACCTCAGGCTGTGGACACGAATTGCACTTACTGCAACAGCTCTCAGTCCTGCTAAAATTAAGGGCATAGGTGAACACGTGAAGTCAGTGAAGCCAGACAAAGAAAGAACAAAGAAGTCAGGAAGTGCACAGGGTGACACCTC
This sequence comes from Triplophysa siluroides, assembly GCA_006030095.1. NCBI lineage: Eukaryota > Metazoa > Chordata > Actinopteri > Cypriniformes > Nemacheilidae > Triplophysa > Triplophysa siluroides. The sequence continues at coordinate 173,665 of VCII01000434.1, forward strand.
TGATCGGGCAGCAGATTCCCCAACACCAAAAATATACCCGGACTTGACACAACGTTTGATATAAATGAAATAAGACAGCAATTACACCAACTCACAAGATTAGTCAGTGGAACAGCACAGCAGTTAACCCCCCAGAGAGAAGAACACGAAGAACAGATGTCACAAGGGGAGGGGGGGAGAGGCATGTGGAGAGCTAAAATATCACACAACCCCTGTTTCATTGCATAGCCGACAGAGTTTAGATAGTGATGAAGGCAAAGAGAAAACACATATGGATGTGATTATTAAAGGAACAATGTCATCTACCCCTATTGCAAAAAGAACCAGAGCAATGGAAAGAGAGAGGTTAGGTGGCCATGAGAATGACGATGAGGAAGGCAGGTATGATTTTGCCGCCAGCCACCAATTGCGCGCTGGAACACAAATGCCATTAGTGCAGGGAGGACAGGGTCAAGCTAAATATCAACCATGGAGTCATAGTGATATGACTGCAGTGTTAGCGAAATTGCCCCCCATTGTCATGGTTTCACCTCTCCTTGTCAGGTATTTCTTGGTTTAGAGGTGGAATCATACAGAATCCTTTGTTTTCATGTGGGGAGAGATGTTTTTGACCATGTGGCCTTCCATACTCTCCCCCGAGTCGCGTCATCGTTCCTACCCTCCTGTTTCCTAGTTTGTGTTAATTAGTTTATCCCTTGCACCTGTTCCCTCTTGATTTGCTCCCCTTTAAAACATCCTCTTGTTCTTTGTCCTGTCTGGTTCATTGTACGTTGTACGTTGTACCTATGTTTCATGCCCTCGTCTTGCCTTGTTCCTGTTCCCTGTGTCTAGTAAGTCTTAGTTTAGTTTTGGTTCCCAGTGTTTGTTTTGTAGTTTAGTTAGTCCTTGTTCTTGTTTATTGTTAAAAGTATCCTGTCTTGTTTTCCCCATTGTGGGTTTTGTTTTACCTTTTTGTAGTCTTTGTTATTTTGTAATAAATATCTGTTAACCCCTTCATCCCTGCCTCTGCCTGCAATTGGGTTCTCCTGCCTTGTCTCGTACCCATTTCATGACAGAATGAACCAGCCAGAACCGAACCCAGCGGCAGCCATGAACGCCGAACGTGGTCTTCTCCGAGCGGAGCAAGCTCACCTCCTGTTCGGCATCCGACAGCGGGAAACAGACGTGTGCACCTTTGCACGGGACTTCCTGATTGAGGCAGTGGGGACGGAGTTCAATGAGGCAGAGCTGAAGCTCATTTTTTGCAGCGGCCTCATTGAACCCCCCACTCCCAGTGAGACACGTCTGTTGAAATCCCAGGGCTTCGAGGATATGGTGAGGTTCCTGGCCATCCGGGACAAGTCCTGGCCCTTACCTCCAAGCGAGCTTCCATCCTCCCTGGCGACAATCCCGGAGGGCCGGGCCTTGCAGATCGGGGCTGTGAGCATCACCACGCACCCCTCCTCAACTTCTGCAGCCTCTCCACAACCGCCCAGTCTCACTGGCAGCACCATGGACAGCCCCCCCACCAGCCGGTGGCCCTGTACCACCAACCCAGTGTGGTGGGAGTCCATGGCTTCCCAATCCCACGCTGGAGGTGGCCCTTTCCCGGCCCAGGACTGTCGTCCTTTCCGGGACTATGCCAGGGAAGTCGAGGCCAGGAGAGCTGCTGTCCCCGAGGTGTTGGCTTGTGCCTACTTGTTGGCCGGGATGGACGACCCCCCAGCGTTTACGGAGCGGGAGGAACTGGTCTACCAGCCGTTCCCACAGTTAGTGGAGCGGCTACAGGGTGGACAGAAGTCCTCTCGTTCCGGTCTGGTGTCCATTCCGGAGGACCGGGTTGTAGGCTCCCTCACCTTGGGGGACTCAGCAGCACCCACCTCAACCCCTGCAGTGTCTCCGCCACCACCGACGAGCATCCGTGGCAGGCGTGGACGGAGGGAGTCGTGGGACTCCCCGTCCGACTCCTCCATCACGGAGCTGGTCGTGCTCCCCACCGCTTCTCCGCAGCCGACCACACCTACCGTGGGCCGGTCGAAGAGGAAGAAACCGAGGAGGGGAGTAGTGTCTAGTCCGGAGGTCCCGAGTCCGGAGGTCCCGAGTCCCAAATATTTTTTGGGGGGGCGCCGTGGGGATGTGACGGTTCGTGCGGCCAGCCCGGCTGCAGACTCTCCCCAGCAACCGGCACCAAGCCCGGTCCAGCAACCGGCACCAAGCCCCAGCAACCGGCCCGGTCCAGGCACCAAGCCGGGGGCCCGGTCCAGCACCAAGCCCGGTCCAGCAACCGGCCAAGCAACCGGTCAGCAACCGGCACCAAGCCCGGTCCAGCAACCGGCACCAAGCCCGGTCCAGCAACCGGCACAGAACGCTGCCCAGCCGCCGGAGAGCGCTGCCCAGCCGATGTTCCAGCCGTTGTCCAGCCTGGCATTCCAGCCATGGTCCTGCCCGGCATTCCAGCCATGGTCCTGCCCGGCATTCCAGCCGGCCGTCCAGCCCTTGTCCTGCCCGGCCAGCCGGCCGTCCAGCCGGCCGTCCAGCCCTTGTCCTGCCCGGCATTCCAGCCGGCCGTCCAGCCCTTGTCCTGCCCGGCATTCCAGCCGGCCGTCCAGCCCTTGTCCTGCCCGGCATTCCAGTCGGCCGTCCAGCCCTTGTCCTGCCCGGCATTCCAGCCGGTGTTCCGCCCGGCATTTCAGCCGGTGTCCCGTCCGGCATTCCAGCCGGAGTCTAGCCCCACAGTCCTGCAGGGGACTAGGACAGTTCCCCCAAGGACTTCCCCTGTCAAGCCCCCACGGGCTGGGACTTCCCCACCCAGCCCTACCCCTTTTGGACTTCCCCCAATGTACTCTTGTTTGCCCCCACCCCCCCTCCCTTGTTTATTATTTTATTGTCACACCCAACCCATTGTTTGTTCTTGCCTGCCTTCCCCTGATCTTGTTTTGCATGTTTTGTTTAGTCTTGTCTTTGTCCCAGTCTGCCTTGTCTTGTTCGTGCCTTTGAGGAGCATCAGGTTGCTGCTCCTTAAGGCGGGGGTTCTGTCATGGTTTCACCTCTCCTTGTCAGGTATTTCTTGGTTTAGAGGTGGAATCATACAGAATCCTTTGTTTTCATGTGGGGAGAGATGTTTTTGACCATGTGGCCTTCCATACTCTCCCCCGAGTCGCGTCATCGTTCCTACCCTCCTGTTTCCTAGTTTGTGTTAATTAGTTTATCCCTTGCACCTGTTCCCTCTTGATTTGCTCCCCTTTAAAACATCCTCTTGTTCTTTGTCCTGTCTGGTTCATTGTACGTTGTACGTTGTACCTATGTTTCATGCCCTCGTCTTGCCTTGTTCCTGTTCCCTGTGTCTAGTAAGTCTTAGTTTAGTTTTGGTTCCCAGTGTTTGTTTTGTAGTTTAGTTAGTCCTTGTTCTTGTTTATTGTTAAAAGTATCCTGTCTTGTTTTCCCCATTGTGGGTTTTGTTTTACCTTTTTGTAGTCTTTGTTATTTTGTAATAAATATCTGTTAACCCCTTCATCCCTGCCTCTGCCTGCAATTGGGTTCTCCTGCCTTGTCTCGTACCCAGTTCATGACACCCATCACCTCAGGGGGAGGGAGGTGGCTGAATAAATTCACAAATGCTTGACTTTGAAAAATCACAAATGCTTGACTTTGAAACCGACGCAAACATAGATGGTGTTTCCAACGACAAAAAGTTTACAACATATAGCACTGATATAGGCAGAACATTGAGGAGACAATTTCCCACGCCACCAACAGCATATCAGAACATTAAATTTCGTATCAAGCCAGGGGAGACAGGATCAGGTTATTATTTCAGGTGTGCAGCGGAGTGGGAACAGATGGTTGAGGAAAACAGTCTGAATAATCCCATCACACGTGACATTTTTAGAACAGCTGTGATGACAGGAGCCCCTAATGGTGTAAAACAGGCAATGGAAAATAACCCAGACATACCAGTAGCCAGCAACGAAGTGTGGGAGAGACATTTAGTTCACCATACCGATAGAGCTGTAGACAAAACTAACAGAGAAGAAGAAGAGTTGGATAAGAATAGACATCAGCTGTTAAAACTACAATTAGAATTAGCTAAAGCCACTGGCCAAAAGAAGACCAAACAAATGACCCAACAACCAGCTCCCCCCTTTATTCCCCCAGATTTTGGATATAACCCTGACCCATACCAGGCCCCATCACAATGACAGGGGCAACCTAGGGGTCAGTCGAGAGGAAATAGGGGTTATAGAGGACGAGGGAATGGTGGTGCAGGGCGGGGTGCCTGTTATGCGTGTGGTGCTACTGATCATTTTATAAGAGAATGCCCCAATCAGCAAGGGGAAGGCCAAACTACAGGGCCACCTGCAGGGGGATGGGGTCCTCTCAGAGGTGGACCTGGTGGTCGTGGCAGGGGACCACATACCCCACAATACCCGGGGCAACAACTCTCGTCGCCACCCAACCTACAGGCGCCCATGCACCCAACATGGGGCCCGGGGGGGGACGCAGAGGAATGTTGAAGGGGCCCACAGAGAACCACCATGAGGGGAATGGCTGAGCCCCTCATGGAAATAGTGGTTAACAACAAACCACTACAAGCTCTGGTGGACACTGGAGCAACATACTCCACTGTAACAAGAGGCACTATAACACAAAATGATCTGAGTGATAAAACAGTGGGAGTAATGGGGTTCTCTGGTGGGTTGGAAAAATGGCCAATGACAAAAAATTTAACTGTGCATGTTGCAAATCAGAGCTTGCCACACTCATTCTTGTACTCCTCTAATGCTCCTGTACCCTTATTAGGTAGAGATCTACTTATCAAACTAGGAGCAAGCATTTTATGTTCACCAGAGGGGGTAATTGTAAGTTTTCCAGATGGCACTCGAGTTAATTGTTCGCTGGCTGCAGAAATGGGTTACACACAAAATGTCCTGTTAGGAGGCCCAATGAAAGAGGCTGCTGACATTTAATGGGTAGAATTAGATATTTCCCCATCCCCAACGAGTGTAGTGTCATTGTATAACAACCACCGGCCATGGATAACAGGCATAGACATTTTCTTACCGCCCATTGACCCCCTTCATTGCACACTGTTCTATGACAGAAATGACGATGTCATGTACCATGAGCTGTTTAATAGCATAGAAGGAAATAGATGGCGTCTTACAGGGGACGGCCTATATAGGGAAGGAAGGTGTTGTGGCCCCTATTACTCTGACTGAGGAACAGCAGAAATGGTATGAAATAACAGACACAGCTGCACCACACATTTCCATGGCACTGCATCCAGGCCATGAAGCGAGAGAGTTAGGAGGTATGACTAAAACGTTGAGAGGAGTTACTGATTGGAAGCCTACACACGCTGACATGGTCCTGTACTCACCAACCACACAATCTTATTGGGTACAGGCGACCACTGAAGACATAGGCATTTTGACAAATAAACAGATTTCTAGGAGCCATGGAAGAGAGCAAACAGATGGCCCAGGAGCTGAGCAGTTGATTGCACTACAACCATCTGACTTGTGGTCCCAGGGACCAACAGATGTGGGGTCTTTGTAATATGACACCAGTAACATTTGATTTGACATCTACGGACCCAGTCTGGGTACCCCAATATCGCAACAAGCCTGAAGCAGATGAGGGTATTGCATCAACTGTCCAGGGACTCCTAGAGAGGGGGGTAATCACCCCTTATAAGTCTCCATGGAATACTCCTATTTTCCCAGTACAAAAAACCAGGCACCAACAAGTACAGACTTGTACATGACCTAAGACGAATAAACAGTATGGTAGTAACGCCCACGATAGCGGTTCCTAACCCATATATTACCCTCTCAAATTTGACCCCAGCTCACCAGTGGTTCACCTGCATAGACCTGGCAAATGCATTTTTCTGTGTACCAATGTCTGAGGATTGTAAGTCATGTCTGGCCTTTACCTACAGAGGGCGCCAGTACTCTTACAACAGACTCCCTCAAGGGTTTATTTTGTCACCAGGCATATTTAACCAAGTGCTGAAGGAACAATTGGAACGTTGTATCCTTCCCCCTGACTGCGTGTTAATAATGTACGTTGATGATTTGTTATTAGCCGCAGAAACAAATGCAGACTGTCTGCAAGCTACAGAAGTAATTTTGCAACAGTTATATATTTCAGGTTTCAAAGTCAGCAAGGAAAAGCTACAAGTCAGTAGGCAATCTGTGACCTTCATGGGAAGACTGATCACACCGCAGGGCTCTACTCTCTCCCATCGTCAACGTGACAGCATTCTAACACATCCCAAACCAACCAATGTAAAGGACATGCTTTCCTTTCTTGGCCTTACAGGTTTCAGCAAAAAATTACATCCCTATGTATGTTTCCTTAACCTCGCCCCTCAGACAGATCGTGAAAGAGCAGGGTATGAAAAATTTAAAGGATGAATTGACATGGACCCCTGAGGCAGAACAGACTTTTATCACATTAAAAGCACAATTGGCACATGCAGCACATTTGAATTGTGCTGATTACTCTCTAGGTTTTTCCTAGATGTCTCTGAAACAGGAAGCAGTGCACATGGGGTGCTATTCCAAAAGCAGGCAGGAACGAGGAGGATTTTAATGTATGTCAGCGTCCTCCTGGACAGCATTGAACAACGACAGCCTAGTTGTGCCAGGTTTGCTGCAGGTTTGGCAAAAATAATTGAAAAGACATCACACATTGTCATGGGCCACCAAGTGACTGTTCTCACCACACACTCAATTATGTCATTCATCAACTCGGCAGCTTTTACCTTCTCGCCCCTGAGACAGCGTAGACTAGCCAAATCATTAACAGCACCACATATCACTTATACCCATGAAGGAAAACTCGGGCATAGATAACCCTGTGGGCGATTGGTTAGACAAAGCATTAGGAAAATGGAAGGCTTTAGTGATGTCCATAGTGGTTTCAATTGCGGTGTTTCTAGCCATTTTAGTAACATGCGGATGTTGCTGTATACCATGCATCAGGTCACTGTGCAACCGATTGATAGTTGCAGCAATAGAAAAGAAAGATTTTACCCCACCTCCTTATACCATGCCCCTGTTGGCTGCAGACCACATTACTGATGATGATGATGAACAGGATTATGTGTGACCTCTTACGAGGTCAAGAGAGGGATTGAAGGATATTACTGTTGTTATTACATATTTTATTTTCTGGCAACGATGCATTAGAGTATAACCATATCCCTCATATTATGAAGTATTTAAAAGCTGTTTGCAATACTAAATGTGCTTTCAATAGGAGATGTGGGATAGAGGGGCATCTTTAGCTGCAGTTGTTTAGGGGGTGGGGGAAGGTATGTGGAATGTATGTTGTTTTCTCAGGAGTGTTTTGCAGGAACCAGATAAGGCAGAAGTTGGTGATTGGTGGAAACAAGGGGGATCCCGGCCCCCCAGCAGAAGAGAGATCGGCGTGAAATAAGAATAAATGCTGTGAACGTGTGCTGTGGGGGTTGTTGTTCCTTGGAAGGACAGAGGAGTGTTGTCCAGCAACCCAGCGCGCGCTGTATTTTGTTTTAATCAGATTAATAAACTTCAATACTTATTAGAGATTGCCTACCTTCAATTTTTGAACATGCAGGACACTTAAAAGTCCAACACCTGCTGCACACTTAATTCATGCCTGATGCAGGCAAAGGCAGACGAGAAAGACAGTCGGCCGTGTTGTTTTGAGCTCCAGGCTGATAAACAACATCGTAGTTGAAGCACATTAACCGCGCTGCCCAGCGCGCAATACGCATTCCGGCGCGATCAGTTCCTTTGGATGAGAAAAGCACAGTTAAAACCTGGTGATCCGTGCGCAGGAGGAATTTACGAACCCACAAGTAAGTTCACCACTTTTCAACGGCCCAAACACACGCAAGTGCTTCCCTTTCAATGGTCGAGTACTTGCGTTTGTGACGGATGTTAATGGGTATATACTTGTATATACTAATATTAATGTATTTCACTAATCATCTTTCAATTTTTACTCTTTTGCTTTGTAATAATTTGTCCACAAAAACATTGTAATTTAGTTTTGTATTTTATTTTTGTTGTTTTGGGGAAGAGTTTTGTATCTGCATTGCGTGATGACGTCATTTCGGGTAAACTCACGCTGCGTCCTCAGATCGCTTTGAGCGTGCTGAGGAGAGGTAAGCAATTAGCGGTGCTTTCTCAGCACATGTCTGTAAAAGTTTATAAAAGTTTGATTACGCCAACGGCATGCAGTAATATTGTTGTTCACAATGTTATGGATGTATTAGAAAGTGTTTTGTGAATGGATGGATTGTATTAATGGTTTTATTACCGAGTACAGCGGTTTGAGTATGTGTGTGTGCGTCAACAGAACGTTGTGACTAACGGATAAAATGACTGCTCTTAATCTGTTTAGGTGAAAAGTCACAGACGAAACATCTATTCATACTGTACTCTCTTTAATCCATCCAGGTATGATTAAATCTGTTCTGTTTCTTATTACATCCATTTTGTGTCGATTGTTCAACTTTCAGTTAGTGATTGATTTGAAACTAGCTGCAGGAGATTATTTTGCATGTCTAGATAAGTGTTTGAAACAATTCATTTTGCGCTTTATGCGCTTTGTAATGTGTTTTAGGCATTTTGTTTTGATTTATCCTTGTGATGTGTATTGAGATCGCTTTGAGCGTGCTGAGGAGAGGCTTCAAAATAAAATCTCCATCAGCAACAGTTCCAGTTGTTCCTTGTATTCTGTTACACAACGCAGAGTCGTAATAAGCAGCAAAAGACAACCGGTTACAGTGGTGCCGTGACCCGGATGAAGATCAGCTCACTCGGATCTTCGTCCATGGATCAATGTCGTTTGGTCACCGGTGGGCGCTGCACTTCAGTCAAGGTTTCAATGGACAGTAACACAAAGTAGAGTATATTCACCGAACCAGAGATTGCACTACATGATTAGTGCCACTACTTTTACTTTTCCCCACTTGTATTCTTTAGTAGTGTGTTTACACTTTAGTTTTTTTTTTGTCATTTGAGATATACGTTACCCATTGTTTGGTGAATTGTATGCTAATGAGAAGGGATGGCACATGGTTACAATATGGACAATTTTAATGCTGAAGGGAAAATGTCTGACTCAAGTTTCGGTAGAGGTAGACTTTTCAGTGACCGTACCTTTACACCAGTTACAGGAAGGGGTAATGTAGTACAAACTCCGCCTAAATTTTGTTCCACTCGTGTAACTGAACAAACACCTAGTCAATTACGATGTAATCCGATATCAGCCTGTCCTGACTTAAGTGATCCAGCTTGGGTTGATCTTATAACGCACATTGCTCAGGAAGTAGGACAGACTATAATTTCTGCTCAAAGTGGGGGAGCGCATGGAGAAAGGGAATCTAGCAATGCACAGAGTCGAAGTTCAGGTGCAGGTCAGTCATTCTCAGAGACACCCTCTCTTAATTTGACGGGAGTTAAACTAGTCATGCAGTCCGACGTAAAAGAGCCTCCTGTCTTCCGAGGAGATGGGACAGATAAATTCAGTGTGCATGAGTGGGAAGATTTGATGGATACATACCTACGCAAAAGAGGCATACCAGTGGTGGAGCACCATAACGAAATCCTTTCAAGACTGAAGGTGCAGAGCTTGCGGATGATGTTCGGGAATCTGATCGTTCATTCTACAGTCAAAGTGACAGTAACCAAAATCCCAGTGAAATCGAGGCTGTTAGAGGTTCTGATCAAGTATCTGACATAGAGATTGAAGCCTCCACTAGTAATTCTGAGCCACAAATGGAAACTGTGAATGACTTTCATGCTAACAGAATTCCTGACACACAAGTACAAATTCCTACTGACACACAGGGTGTTAGGACCCGTGCAGGAAGGGTTGTTAAAAGGGTTAGTCGCTTAATTGAGTCAATGGCACAGAGACCATTTTATGCTCAGGGAGTGGGGTCTTCTGTTGCAAGGAGATCGGGGTCATTTCTTTCTTTATTTTAAAAGGGGTTTTGATTGAATGAAAATATTGTGTTTACAGTGAAATGTTTACAATATGTTAATTTCCTGAAGTATACACAATAGACCAGTTTATGGTGTGCTGTACAAGGCAGCATACTGTTCTGAGAATGTCAAAGACTTGATCAATCTTGGATTTTTCTTAACCTGTAAAATGGGTAGCTTACTATGTTGAACTGTGAATGAGATTCATTGAAAATCTGGTCTTGTTGTATTGATTTTGTTGTATGGTTAGGATATTAGTGAAATTCAGGAGGGGTGAATGTGACGGATGTTAATGGGTATATACTTGTATATACTAATATTAATGTATTTCACTAATCATCCTTCTTTCAATTTTTACTCTTTTGCTTTGTAATAATTTGTCCACAAAAACATTGTAATTTAGTTTTGTATTTTATTTTTGTGTTGTTTTGGGGAAGAGTTTTGTATCTGCATTGCGTGATGACGTCATTTCGGGTAAACTCACGCTGCATCCTCAGATCGCTTTGAGCGTGCTGAGGAGAGGTAAGCAATTAGCGGTGCTTTCTCAGCACATGTCTGTAAAAGTTTATAAAAGTTTGATTACGCCAACGGCATGCAGTAATATTGTTGTTCACAGTGTTATGGATGTATTAGAAAGTGTTTTGTGAATGGATGGATTGTATTAATGGTTTTATTACCGAGTACAGCGGTTTGAGTATGTGTGTGTGCGTCAACAGAACGTTGTGACTAACGGATAAAATGACTGCTCTTAATCTGTTTAGGTGAAAAGTCACAGACGAAACATCTATTCATACTGTACTCTCTTTAATCCATCCAGGTATGATTAAATCTGTTCTGTTTCTTATTACATCCATTTTGTGTCGATTGTTCAACTTTCAGTTAGTGATTGATTTGAAACTAGCTGCAGGAGATTATTTTGCATGTCTAGATAAGTGTTTGAAACAATTCATTTTGCGCTTTATGCGCTTTGTAATGTGTTTTAGGCATTTTGTTTTGATTTATCCTTGTGATGTGTATCGAGATCGCTTTGAGCGTGCTGAGGAGAGGCTTCAAAATAAAATCTCCATCAGCAACAGTTCCAGTTGTTCCTTGTATTCTGTTACACAACGCAGAGTCGTAATAAGCAGCAAAAGACAACCGGTTACACGTTCAGTAGATGACAATGTCCGGGATGCAAAAGTGACAGTGTGCTCTGTCTAATCCCCGTAAAACTGAGCAAGAACAGTTCCCAAGCCGTAGGCAGTGACATCCGTAGATAATACCGTTGGCAAATCTGAGTCGAATAATGCGAGAGCAGGGCTGTGAACAAGTAATTTTTTTATAGCCTCAAAGCATTGCTGCGCCTCCTCCGACCAGGCGAAATCGGAGCCCTGTCTGATGCAAGCCTGCAGAGGTTCAACGAACGTGCCAAAATTGGGAATGAACTTACTATGCCAGGATAGTAGACTGAGGAAAGAGCGGAGTTGTGGTGCATCTGTTGGTGCAGGTGCATGAAGAATGGCAGCAAGACGATCCTCATCAGGTTGAATTCCTTGCGCATTCACCGTATGACCCAGGAAGCGCAGACTGGATTTGTTGAACTGACACTTCGATTGATTAAATTTCAGTCCAGCATCCTGTAAGCGTTGAACAACGGCTTTGAGTGTGTGGTCATGTTCAATTTGTGTACGTCCCCAGACAATGATATTGTCAAGGTAATTGGCAACATTCGAAAGTCCTTGTAAAACTGTTGCCAACATTTTCTGAAAGGCGGAGGATGCTGAAGCGAGGCCATATGGTACACAGCAAAATCAGTAATAAAGGGAGTAATAAAGGCAGTAAGATCGCGGCTCTCATCGTGCAATGGCAACTGAAAATGAGCACTCTCCAAATAAATAGTGGAAAATACACTCGCTCCCTGTAACAAAGACAATAGTTCATCAATGTGAGGTAGAGGGTAACTATCCGTAACCACAGCCTTATTGGGTTCTCGCAAATCCACACACATTTGAATGGCACCTGACTTCTGCACTATTACTATCAGGGAGACCCACGGCGAGCGTCCACACTCTCGATAACGCCTAAATCAAGAAGGCGATGGATTTCCTCAGTGACGGCATCTCTAACAGAAAAACTTACTCGGCAGAGTTTCTGGTGTACAGGAGCGACAGCTGAAGAAATCTGTACTCTGTGCACAAAACCTTTTGCGCAACCCACAGCAGCTGAATGCATCAAAACAGACAATCCAGCACAGGAGTTAAAATCTGCACTTGCAGAACTGAATTGCCTTTGAAACGAAGATGTTATCCATTAATAAGATACATCCCAAGAAAAGCTGTACCCGATTCAACCACAAAGAACGACGTGGAGCAGGTGATGTCATCCTTAGAGACAGTGACAGGTAAGCATCCATTTATGGGAATCGTATCACAAGAGTACGTCACCAGTTTCAATGACGGAGGCAGAAGGGCGTCTTTCATGAAGTGAGTTTCATACAAAAGTTTCGGTAAGGTAGAAACAGACGATCCAGTATCCACAGTAAGCTCGACAGGCACAGAAGCAGTCTCGGGTTGTAATGACAGCAGTGCACCGAATTTTATCCGTCAACGATTCATGCATATAAAGAATCTGCACTTCCGGCAAGTCAATTTCACACACTGAGCGAGCTTGTCCCGAACGACACACCCACGAATAATGTCCCATCTTTTGACAGTGATTACACTGTGCCGATGCAGCAGGACAGCTACAGTCATTCGCAAGGTGTTTCGTAGACCCACATCGAAAACACTCATGGCCCGACGAACCAGGTTCAGAAGACGAAGACTTTGAAGAACGCGCTGTAGACAGCGGATTTGAAGACGGCTTTGAAGGCGGTCTACGGCAATGATGCACAGCTGCAGACGGAGACTTGGCATGTATCACTTGCACGGGTACTGAACGATGACTCGATAAACCTTGGCTTGTTCACCAGCAGCTTCTGTTTGAGAGGCAATAGTAAAGGCTTTTTCAAGAGTCAAGTCGGATTCCAAAAGCAACCTCTCATGAATCCGATGACTGTACACATTCTCCACCAGCTGATCACGCAACATGTCATCCAGGGTAGCTGCAAAGTCACAAGTAGCCGCTAAGTCCCGTAGAGCAGCTACGTACTGAATAATGGATTCTCCCGGTGCTTGAACTCGTTTCCTGAAAGCGTGGCGCCCAGCCACTATGTTCCGTCGAGGAGTAAAGTGGGCTTTCAATCCACACACATTCGAATGGCACCTGACTTCTGCACTATTACTATCAGGGAGACCCACGGCAGGGTATATCCACGGCATATCCGGCAGGGTATAAAATAATCTCTAGCCTTCAGTCCCCAGACAATGTAGAAGTGCTCGTCTGCATGCAACCGGCCATCCATCTCCAGATGCACCAACTACAAGTAAATAATTCTGGAACATGCGTAGCCAAGTGTCGAAATGGATAGCTGGATCTCCAGGACATGGCAAAAACGGCATGGGAAACGAAGAAACAGCAGCCATCCTCATAACAAAAAAAAGGACCTCGTCGCAAATATATTATGTCCTTAGTAGGAAGCAATGAGGAGGCATACGGAAATAAAGAATAATTTTATTAAAACAAATCAAGTAGCAGAAGAGTACAGTGCATGCAGCCACAGGCGGAACACTTCTCACTCTCCATCTCCTATCCCCACATACCCATTACAGCAACCTCTACTGCCACCTACTGGTCAACATTCACATAAGAACACAACAGGCTATATCAAAAATGAAGTTGCGGGAAAAATTATGGGGTTGCAGGATTTTGCGGGATTTTGGGCTACTTTCATAATGTACTGCGGCCACCAAAATGTTTATTTATATTCTAAGGTTTTCTCGATTATATTTTTTTAGGTTATATTCTCATGTTAATCGATGAGATTCTTAATGTGTATTCATACTCAGATGAATTCCTGGCAACTGCAGGACCGGCCCGTTCTCAAAAGTGTGGGGAACGAGTGTCTGACAGGCAGGCTACAGTACAGGGATGGATGCGTGAGCTCAACCAAAGAGGATAATAAATAGCGGTGGTATTAGACAATGCATCCGAATTATGCTTTTACCAATGTTTCGTAATGCCACATTGCACAATGAAAGTAATCACTCGTGAGTGTACAACAGTTGATTCTTCCGGCTGCCAAATATCGAGTTTGAGCAGCGCTATACGCAGTATAGAACATCTAAATCATTTACTTTTTTAAAGGGACACCCAACCCAAAATAGAAAATTCTGTTACGGATTTCTCACCCTTTAGTTGTTCCAAACCTGTATACATTTCTTTGTTGGGTTGAACACAAAGATATTTGGTAGAATGTTATCAACTGAAAATTATTTGGCATCATTGACTACCATAGAAGAAAAAAATTATAATGGTAGTCAAAGGTGACCCAGAAGGTTTTGCTTTCCTAAATCCCCCAAAACATATTTTGAGTTCAACAGAACAAAAAATATATACAATACCTAGAAAACCATTCAGATAAGTAAATATAGCAATAGAAACGTCTTTTGTGCAGTTGTTAACTTTGATTTGACACCGGAAAACAATTGGGCTAGTTTTCATTCCTTTTGGGCGGGTTTTGAGGTGTCATTGGTCTGCTTTCGGGAAGCTAGTTAGCAAGATCCCTGTGACCAGCAGCAACGACAAGGTAAGCTAACGTTTACATGATGACTAGCTAGAATCCTATATAATCCAGTTTAGTGATTTGATGGGACTATTTTGTATTTAAAATGTTTTATTGTATTTTGAATGTAAATGTGTTTATCATCTTAGTATTTTTGTATTTTCATCAACCTCCTTATTAGACTGCATGGATGGGCTGTGTTTCAAATACATCCATTTGAAATACAAAATACTATTATTTTGTAATAGTATTTTGTATTTAAATGCATTTAATCTTAGTATTTTTTTATTTTTTGTATAGTCTAGTTAATTCAAGAAATCAGCAGTCTAATAAAGAGGTTGATTGGCAAAAAGTATTTTGTATTTTGAAAATACAAAGACATTTTTTTATAATGTTAAGTTCTACTTCTGGTTATTTTGGTAAAGTAACTCAAAAGTAATACAGGAGTCATGTAACGTATTACAATTCTGAGACAGTAATATTGTAAAGTAAGGGATTACTTTTAAATAACAGTTACAATTTAGCTGTAACTTGCACAACTCACTAGTGAACACATTTTTAATAAAGTTTGAAAGAGTTTTCTGAGGCTGGGTGGTTCGGACGTTCATATACAGTGACCTTAAGTTTAGTCTGTTGATAGCATTGTGTTAGCTTTTTACTTCTGTCCAGGCGCGCAGATGATACTTGGGACAGGTGGGACATAACCCCCTCAGATTCCGATCCGTCCCCCTCACTTTCCCTACGAAAGGCGACAAAAATTGGTAAATCCAAACGGCATTTATGCACCCTTGAAGGACCCTTCGCTAAGGTGACGCCATGTGTAGGGGTGTCGGGCGTTCCAAACGAGAGTGAACACTTGAATATCTTCGCGAAGGTCCCTTTCAGATGTCCATTAGCGAAGGGCACATGCCATGGTCACTTCAAGAAAGTGAGTTCCGTTTGTGATCACGTGATCTTGGATAACGAGTTCTCGCAAAGCATTTTGAAGCAAATATGATGTGGTATTTTGAAGTAACCTACAAATGTAAGCACAATCATTTAGTTTGTATTTGTTTAATACTTTTTTGTCAAAGATACATATGATTTAACATAGTTAAAATATAATTTATGGGAAAGTATGTTTAATAGGCTATGTTTAAAAATAGCTACCTGTTTATATGTTTCCTTTATCTTATATTCCCTTTATTAATACCAAGTGGAATGAAAAAACTAAGTGAAATAAGACATAACTACACAAATTTAACAAGTAGGCCTATTAAAAATGTTGTTTATTTTCAACAAACCTAAAATTATGTAATTATTGTCAGGTTACATTTGGCCAGTCATTCCCTTGGTGAAGGGAGTTCCAAACGCAAACACGAGAGACTGTAATGCCTTACACCCTTCAAAGAGTTAACTTCAAGGGATCAGCCCTTTGAAGGGAGTAGGGCAAAGGGATGCTCACTTCCGTTTGGAAAATGCCCACAGTTTGTGTGTGCTGCTAGCCTGCTACGACTCCTGATCCCGCCCCCGGGGTCCTGGTTATAAGCTGCCTCAATTGTGCCTGTAGTAGCAGTAACCATAGTGATCAAATTGTCATGATCGTGGGGTGGTGAGGACAGAGGACCCAGGTGCAGACAGCGGGTAAGGGGTTAACAGATAGACTTTCATAACAAATACAAAACAGAAAACAAAAACCCACGAGGGGGTAAAACAACATAACATAAAGGATACCAGCAGGAACAAAGACTCACTACACTAAACTAGACAAGACTAAATATAACATTTACATAAACTATGACTAACTAGACTTACATTACAATACCAAGGGACAAGAACTCAACACATGACACAAACACAGAAAATAAACCAACACATGACAAGCGATACGAGGTCAATATAAATGGAGATAAATCAAGAGGGGACAGGTGCAGGGCATGAACTAATTAACAAGCAATAACGAGACGAAAGGGCGGGAAACACAGACCAGACTCAGAGAGAGAGTATGGCGTTCCACAAGGCCCAAAACCTCTCTCTCTATATGAAACATGAGGTTCTGTCATGATTATCAGGTCTGATGGGTCAGAACCATGATACAAATGTCATCGTCTATGATTTTGATGAGCTGGTTAACTGAAATTTACATTTACATTTATGCATTTGGCAGACGCTTTTATCCAAAGCGACTTACATTGCTTTATCCTATATATTTTACATAGGTATTTGCAATCCCCTGGGATCGAACCCACAACCTTGTGTTGTTAACGCAATGCTCTTACCACTGAGCTACAGGAAAGCTAATAGAAAAATAAATTTCATAACTGCCACACAAGGCAATGAAAAGACAAAAAACAATCACCTCGTTTTTTCAAAAAAAAGTATTCTATGCCTGTTGACTTTTCCCAGATGTGGCAGATCAGTTTTGTTATTTATTTGTATAGCTAATCTTTCACTTAGCTAACACAGCAAAATGTGGACAGCATGACTATTAGGTGAGTGGACAGGCAAATAGCGAATTAACACAGTTAATTTTAGTGAAAACCATTAGCCCAAATGACGCAAAGTAACTACTCGAGCACTATAGTTAAAGCCCAAATTATGCAAAATAACTAACTGAGATGAAATCATTGTTCCCCTAGTTAAAAAATCTGTGCCCCTGCTTCTGCCAATTGTATTTCGGCTTCAAAAGTAAAAAATGTGGCGTCAACTTGTAAAGATTATCTTGATCAAAACTGGCTAATGTTCCAAATATTGTAAGGGGCATTAAATATCCGCCACATGCTTGAGGTATTCGACCGATCACAACACACTGGGAAGCTGGCCAATCCAAAAGCACACAGTGTTTTCTGCAACGATGAGCTTTGTTAAAAATCGAGGTGTTTCAGAAACGCGTAAACACAGTAATGTTCGTTTTAGCCATCCAATATGACCCTTTTAAGTATACATACGTAACTACATTTCTATTTCTCTAAATGTGCCCACTTGGACTAATTAATGTAGCGAATTCCTGGCTGTTATCACAAAGAAATGGGACCAGACGCGAATAGCCAACATGTCTCGTTATTCAGGATTTTTAATTGCAACACATATATGCCTATATAATTATATTAGTTGTGAAATGTAAATTTAGCAAACTCTTTCCAAACATTACTTTTTTATTCTGTTGGAAATGTCCATTAAAACCAGAAATAAGTTAGGATAGGCCTAATTGTCTAACATATACAATACCTTGATATTAAAGATAAATAAATAGCTCAAAAATTAATTTGCAGCCTAATACTTTCTCTGTCGTTCACATCTACCCAAAAATTATGAACAAAACCGACAGTATCTATTGTTAATTAATAATAATGAATGGCTATTGTAGCGCCGCAATAAAGTTCATCCAGACTCCATGTCGCCATACAGACTTCATTCATTCTGGATTAATTGTATAAATTCGATTAACTTTGACATGTGTTTATTAATTGTTAATTTTAGAGATGTAGCCATCAGAACATACATAGGTAGTGGACCTCTGTGACCTTTATACTCAAGAAAACATATAGTTCCCAACTACCTCCCAGTCAATTTGTGCCATTTCAAATCTTTACTTTTTGTGATGCAGAAAGAATAAAGTGTCTAGGCATGTAGTTCAGCCAAAAAGCAATTATTTGAAGGTGGTTGGATGCGTGAGTGCGTGCGAGAATATTAATATTACATGTAAATGTGAATTTGTTTAATCTTATTAAGAGTGTATATTAAACATTTGCAAGTTTACACTTTGTGTTTTGGCTTTTTCAGAATTAAGACATTTCCGGTATAAAAATTATTTGGGTTATAGGGCCTGTTTTATAAATTATAGCACTCTGCTTTTAAACTCCCAAAACACTACAAGATTATTTTAACAAAGTTCAGGACAAACGACATTACTACATTACTGTATACTGTATTTAAAACATAATGCGACAGAATTGTGAGACAAAATGCAACACTCGATACTTAACACCTTGGCATTAAATTTAAACCTTAACACTTAAAAAAAGGAGAGAACAGGATCATGTATTCCTCTTACCTAATTGTTTTACTGACTTAAATGCACTTCCTGAAATTTACTAATCCAATGCTTACCAATCCAATTAGTAATGCTTTTTAATTAAATAATATCAAAATTAGCATTGTGAAATTTAAAAATTATAATAAATATGTTTAATAATTATTTTAAATAATTGTCATTAAACATATTAACAAGCTTATATATTAATTTATTATATAATTATCGAGATGGCATGTTCAAATATGTCACTATTGTAATATAATGGAAATGTCTGAATGCGGAACACAAGGTTTATATGACCAAGGGTGATCATGCCCATAAAAGTGACGTCAGTGTTGCAATCATTAGAAGACACCAAGGCTAAAGTTCAGAAAACCTGGACAGGTAGAGGAGCCGTCAGGTTATAGGGAAACCTGGGTCTAAGGAGCCACGATCAATTGGTTGGGTACACATTATGCTCTGGAGTCATCAGGCGAAAAGATGTATGTTAGTTATCTTTTAGAGAAGGACACCAGTATGTACCCAAATTCCGTACGACACCCAAGCCTAAACCTGAACCCTCAAAATTTTGTACCCGCACCACCACAATATCCGGATTTCACAGGATACCATCACGTTCCTGGAATTACCAACGATCCCCACCACAGCCAAACAGGAGCGTGGAATCCAGCATACCCCTCTCCACGGGAAGAATGGACACCTTACGGTCCGGGGACTGCACCATCTACCTCTAACGGTCAGTTGGGTTTCAGCCATCCAGAGTTTTCATCTGCTCAAGCGTCCGGTCTTCTTCCATCCTCTATAAACACATCAGTCGGACAGCTGTCGCCGACCTCTCAGCGCCGGAACCCGTACGATTGGATGCGTCGGAGTGCTCCACCTTCAAATTCAGGTGCGTTTAAAACCTAAACTCTTTTTCAAATGCAATTTCCAAAAATGTAAGTAAATTACATAATTATTAGAATAACATTTACAAAAATCACATGTAGTGTCAAGCCCTGTTAGGACCTGCCAATGACCCACAGAGTGAAGTTTGTAGTCGAAAACATAGGTTTGTGGGCTGAATCACTTTGCTTTGATGTCTCTCATTTTGCATTTTTGTCAGGATGCAGAAAATATCTATTGAATAGTTTAATGGCACTTAGTTTCGGGGACACTGTGAACAATTCTCTTGATATAAACAGTTAAACATTTTGTTTAATATTTGTTATATACGCTATATACAGAAAATATACGTGTATATTAGATAATTAGTGATGTTTGCATTCATTTCAATAAAACAATGAATTATTATATATTATTTTAATTGTATAACTATTATTTTATACTATGAATTCAGTTGGAAGCATTGTTAAGGGCCCCGTTTTCCATAAATAGCCCTGTGCTTTTATCATTTCTAATTGCGCTAAACTTTAAGAGAAATATACTTTGACATTGTAGTATTTACAGTGCGTTCCTCTCAACTGCATTTTTTGGGAAATCACAATTTCAGATCCACTAAGCCTAACTCTGTGTTGTTTCTAATATGGTTTAAACCATAACACAGTAATAATAATCATTATCATCAACACAATCCTACAACAACCAAAAGTAATACAATTAAATAATACAATTATCGTAATAATAAAATCCTTGTTTTATGTAATTTTTTTAGTACATTTTTAGTCCCATTTTGCTCCGTACTGTCACACCAGTGCAGCCCTCTGAGACAGCCTTTAAGATATATGTATACACTCCCACCTGAACAGACATTATATTTATCAAAACAAACAAATTGGCTTTTAAATTAAAAAATATATTTTTTTCTCTTTTAGTAAAGAGAAGATTATTTTTCTTGTCCTTGTATAAATTAAATATAAATATAAGTTTATGGTTAAGTTTAAACTTCATTTTACAGTGCCCCTGTTACACTGTAATTATACATTGAAATTCTGAGTAATAAAAATGAAAAACATGTACTTACTCTAGGGTTAGGGTTAGGATTATGGTAATAAAATGTATAGTAAATACTATAGTCAATACATGTAACATGTGTAACAAGGTCACCGTAAAATAAAGTGTTACCAAGTTTAATTGCAATACCAAAGCACCTTATAATAAGATATCAAAACTATTGTTATTGCTAGCCATTCATTGGACCAAACTGTTTTCTGTGTCATTCACTACAAAACTCCTTGTTCCAAACTATGCAATAGAAGAACCATCTGCAGATTTTTACAGTTGCACAAAAGGCTTTTTTGGAATAAGTTTCTGTAGGCAAAAAAATGGTAAGAAAGAAATAGTTATTTTAAGAACATTTGACTTGAAAGGTTCTTTGGAAAACCAAAAATGGTTCTTCTATGGCATTGCTGAAAATAACCCTTTTAGAACCTCTGTGTATATGCACTCCATGGCCTTCAATTAACATTATTAAGTGCCTCAAAGCCTTTCACAAAGTAGCGATCATTAGCAAGTTTTCTTATAGTAACTAGTTTTTTTTTTAAACAAATGGTTCCGCACTGCCACTATAGCATATGCAGAACATGCCTTGAGGATCTTAATTTTTACAATAAAACATTAAAACATTTTATGTAACAAAATGTCTTTTTATGTTATATAAGTAAACCACTTTTTATATTGATTGTTGTGTGAGATCTTTGGCCAAGTTAATCATAACTGGAGACTAGGGACTAATGATATTTTCAATGAAGATATGGTTACCTAATGATCTGAATTTCCGTTGTTGCTGTTTCCCTAGACAGCGTCTTTTTTCTTTGTTTTAATATTTAACCTGGTAGACACTTACATCCTCTCTTGCCACTGACAAGGTAAACTAAGTTTGAAATATGGGAATATAATTCTAAAGATCTTTATAGCATAGACATCTTGATGTTTTATATATAACAGTTTGGCAGAAGCAGTTTGAACACAGTCCAGTTACCATAGTTACTTTATAATATAGCATGTAACAGCTAAAAATAACCGTTTGACCATTTTTTTAAGTCATCATTAATAAATCTAATAAATACCAAGCATGTTGATAAAATACACAATGATTATTGTATCTTCACTGTAATGTGAAGAAAGTCAGAACAGCCTAATGCATATTACTGAAATATTTTATGAAATTAAAATGTAGAACATCATACAAATATTAGTTACATTTTATGTAAATATTTAGCTCATTTTTATATGATGTAAAACTATAAATGTTTTAGGAGGGAAGACCAGAACAAAAGACAAATACCGTGTGGTGTATACAGATCATCAGCGCCTGGAATTGGAGAAGGAGTTTCATTACAGTCGTTACATCACAATAAGAAGAAAATCTGAATTGGCAACAGCCCTCAGCCTGTCAGAGAGACAGGTTAGCCTCTTTTACAGTCTACTTAAAGTAATGAAGACATTATGTTAATTGTTTTGTCACAATCTGTCAATTATTGTGACTTATTATTTATTCCTTTTAATTTATCATGCTTTTTATAATGCCTGTTGTTTATAAGCAAAACAACATTTCGAGTACTAGTATCTTAAATTCTGTAAGAGTTTTATACTGTAGACACTTACACTACAAAACTCCTAAGGACCACAAGAGGAGGTTTCTTAAAGTATTTCAAATTTTTTGGTCAATTATTTTTTTACATTTTACCTTAAATGTTTTGTTAACAAATGCAGGAAAGATATAAATATTATAAATATTAATATAATGGCTTGAAGAAGACCAGCTCCCAGTCAAGCCTATTTTCTTTTATTATTACTATTATCATTGTGTGTGTGTATGTGTACGTGCGTGTCAGGGCTGGATTTGGTAATCAGGCATACTGGGCATTTCCCCGAAGGGGGCCGAGGTACTTTTTGGTCCCATACATCTCATATAAAAATTAAAATTAACTGGTAAATCGATTTGCAGCGTACAGATACTTTTCTGTACAGAAAGACTGGCTCACTACCAGACTACAACATCTCTGTCAGTGATCAGAACAACTAGTTTATACATTGTGCACTTTAAGCTAGTTCTTTTATGTCTTCCCTGCAAAGCGATATTTTTATGTGTCTCTCTGATATGTGCCTTAATTAAATTGAGAACAATGTTGTTAACCACCATTCATCAACATTGAAGTCGGCATTAAATTAAAAATTATAATTCTGATTGTTTTACACAGTGTTGCAGTATTTATTTTAAACAATTTATCCGTGCACATAATCATTTTTTTTATTCATTTGCACTTGTAATCTTTAATCCAAAACGTTAACCTCCTCCCCCCTTGAATCGACCTCTCTTCACCTCTGGTCATGAGGAATGGCACGAGGGCAGGCTAAAAATGTCTGACTGATTACAAACTTGCTTACAAATCTGACTCCATTTTGTTGGCAAGGCCCAACTTTCAACGATCCAATCAGTACTTGATGAATGAAATTCATGAGTCCCGACCTACATTTTTTTCTAATTTCAGAAGTTGTTTCACTCGGATATACACGTCTCGATATGGAAAAAAAGACAACTGCTACTTCCGTTTCATGCCGCATTTAACAGTGAATCAGCTGGCAGTGCTTTGTTTTGTTCACTATTAATTATAGGCTCTAGTGTGAACACTGTAGTTTTAGGACCTGACAAAAAGTGTGTTTGTGGCTGCTTTTGTGTAGGTTTTTATGGACAACACTGAAATGAAATCCAGACATCCAAGAGACTGTATTTGTTTCTTTATTGAACTTAACTTAAAAAAACACTTTTTCAATATTGTGTGTATGTCTGCATGTGTGTGCGTGTGCGTGCCTGTGTGTGCTTCCTGTATATCCTACAGTGTGCTGTATTTTAGTCTGGGACTAGCCTTATTATAATACTAATTAAAACATATCAGAAGACCACCAAGTCTCCAGTCGTTATGTCCCTCCTGTGATTTTCCACTCGTTCTCACTTTGCTGAATACAATCCCACACACACAAACCCCACAAGGCTAGAGTGTGTGCTAACAGAAGATGTTTTCGAACATGATAAGAAGTCCCTTTTTCACAGTAACACTGACCTAGCAGTAAGAAAGACTTAAACCATGAATTTTTCTCTACTTTATGTAGTTTATATCCTAATCAAAAAAGATTTGTCTTAATAATGCTTAAATCATCAATCTAAAATAAGATGATGCTGAATAATAATTGATTTATATTTGTCAAAGCCACACAAAAGTATTTATATTTGAAGTAAGGTGAAGCCACGGCACCCGTCCCTTCGGTGCAGACTTTGTCCCACAAAAATAGAACAACTAGTCATTTTTTGACCTTGTGGGGACATGTTTTGGTCCCTATGAGAAAACCAGCTTACTAATCATAATAAATAGTGTATTTGAAAATGTAAAAATGCTGAATGTTTTCCATTATGTTAGGGGTAGAGTCAACCTAAGTGTCTACAGTATAAAACTCTTAAAGAATTTAAGGTACTAGTACTATGTTGTGTAAACATGTAAAACGATGTTGAACTACAATACTTTGCCTACTAAAACTATAGTTAATTGCAATGCACTGTAACATTTATGTAATAACATCAAGTGAAACGGTACTTTTATCATGGCTTATCGCACATGAAGACCATCATTTTGTTGGCAGGTAAAGATCTGGTTCCAGAACCGGCGTGCTAAAGAGAGGAAAGTCAATAAAAAGAAGATGCAAGAGCCACAGCCCGCATCCACAACCACACCTACCCCACCTAACTCAGCTCTACCAGGCAATGTTGCCATGGTGACAAGTAGCAGCAGTGGCTTGGTATCACCGTCTATGCCAATGACTATTAAGGAAGAGTACTAAAATGTGTAAGAATGTCCAAATTTTGACTGTTGGTTGTTTTGATAGTACAACAGAGCTCGTTCACACTTGTACAGAGTACTTCAATATAAACTTACTTTTGCTGCAATAAAAAAAGGAAACACAAATATCACACGTTTTATAAAAAATAAACATAGAACACAAGTTTGCAACACCTGTAAAGCAACATTCTAAGTATACATTAATACTTAATTTGTGTAAAATTGGTTTCTTTATTTTAGAACTGCTTTTGCTTTGCTCAACGATGTTAAGTGAGATGTTTTGCATTTTATGGTACATTTAAAAATTATATATTTCTAAGGTTAATTTGTATAATAAAATGTTTTAACACATGACAATGATTGCCATCAAAGCAACACAAGAGAACAATCTTTATTTTACAGTTGACATGTTTTGTCTTACCTACAGCCAAGTACCAGATTTTTCCCTTTCTGGCTACAAGGCATTGATGGTGTTACTATATTTTTAAGTGTGTTGAATTCTAAAATGTTGCAGATAACTGCTAGCAATGTTTAAAGAACTGTTAACTGAAATATATTCCTATACATATTCCTAAAAAAGTGCTATATAGCACTAAACGTGGGTCGTGATCATAGGGGAACCACTTTTAGTGCTATATAAAACCATATTTTGGTGCTTCAGTGGTTCTTCAACGGTTCTTTGAGATGACTGAGGTGCATATAGAACCGCTGAAGAACCGTACAGGGGCTTAACAGGTTCTTTATACGGTAACGGTGCTATATAGCACCTCGGTCTCCCCAACGAACCTCTGAAGATCCACCGAAGCACCAAGATATGGTGCTATTTAGTACTAAAAGTGGTTTCCCTTTGATTACGAGCAAAAATATTGCTATATAGCACCATTTCTTTAGAGTGTAAAATCATATTCATGTTTTATAAAAAAAATTCAGCTAACATTTCATGTTTTAAATGTAAAGGATTAAATCAGTTACACTTTATATTAAATGAAAATATAACAGAGGCGTTTTGGGAAAACATGAAAACTACCACTAAGAATGAATAGACACTCAAGCAGGAGTTCATAATGTTTGCACAGTGTAACGGCATTGCTGGATAGGAGACAAGTGCACACAGAGAAACTGTGAGCTATGTTAATATCAGGCACACTCTGAACTCTCTTATCAATGCTGTGACACAGAAGATCAGCTTGACGGGCACAACATATCTCCTCTACAGCATTGCTTTAACAGGACCTGTTTTATGACTTTGTTAACAAAGCCAGGGTGCGGCGTCCAAAGGGCAAGGTGAAAGGGGCTGGTGAGCAAACAGAACAATGCACATCTACTCAGGTAGACAACTAATCACTGAAAGAGCCCATATGTCCATACAAAAAGTGTAATTTTTTATCTGTATAAATAGTACATTCAAGTTACATATCAGGATTTGTTTTGAATTTTAAACAAATATGTGTTATTTATTTCACCTAAAACAATAGAAGTTGATTTGAATACAACATTTCGAAGATTGACCAGGTAAAGTACAAACATATTAAGCAGTCCTCTCAGTTCTCCCCTAGAAATAATCCTGTTTTATTTCTCGAATAAATGAGGATAAACATGAATTTTACCTACCACCTCCCTAATGTTGTGAAAATAAACAAAAATGGAAGAATGATGATATTAAATGCACGAAAAGAAAACGTAATATTTCGTATTGCGTGTATATCATTTTGTATCACATTAAATATAGTTTAATAATAGGTATTTTAAATACAGTGTACTTGCATAAGAAAAAAAACATTTGATACATTTTACGTATTGTGAACATAGTTGTTGTTCTGGGTAAGTTTATAACCAGGGATGTTGAAGGAAAAGGCTCAGGTTAAATTACTTGAATTAAGTGAAGATATTAAAACATATTATTTTACAACACTTTGTTACACACTATATGTTTATGTTATTGTTTTTCTTATGTAAGTACATAGTAGTCAAATACACATGTGGGTCCCAAATATACCATACTATGTGTCTACTGTATATATGTGTTTGATTATTTCAATTTTTTAGAGCTGTAATAGCTTGTAATATTCCACTTTCTTTATCAGTGCTCTATTTCTGGTAAGGGAAAATTGTTTAAACAAGCTTTCTGTTAGCTCCTTCTGAAGTCATAAAATTTATTGGGGGTATGTTGTAAAAATATCCTCACCACAGTAACAAAAACATGCTTGTTGATAGTGCTTACAATGTTCTATGAATTCGACTGAAGTGTTGATACTTCAGTAGAAAGAAATAGTGCAAATATCAGACTTATTGCTTCTTTTAATTTACAAATTAACATTTAATAATATAAGAAATAAGAAAACAATTAGCTGAATAATAATTCATTATTTTACATTTACGTTATTATTATTGAAAGTGGTTTAATAAAGTTTTTTTTAATAGATTTATTTATATAAATTTATATTTTTAAGTTTTTAGTAATAGTCTATACAGTAACACTTTACATAGCAACATGTTTATTGATGTTTTACAATAAACTTTTGATTTTAAAAGTAACTACATATACTAATATCCTCTATTATTTTGGAAATAATTCTGCATAAACAATATGAGTGTAAAACAATAACTGTGGTGACTGTTTATAGCTAATATGCTTAAGAGCTTATCATACCTAAATTTGAAACCACCACAGAAATACCCTTCCTGGATATGCAAAACAGAACAACTTCACATTTTAACTTGTCTAATGCTTTTTTTAACCTAAAAAATCATAGTCCCCTAACTCTAACAACAAGTATACATGTATAATTTTCTTATGGAGGTACACAGTAGTTAAATATAGAGTGAGACCAAGATTCTAAATTATGTAGAGGTTTGAATGTGTCTGTGTTGTATTGTGTTGTATTGACTGCATTTGGCAATTACAATAAACCAGCTGGTGTAAAAGTAGCTGTCCCTTACTGAGTAATAGCTAGTGGTATAGCCAATGGGTCATCCGTGTACTGAATAGGTCCAACCAAGTGTTATACATTTTTCATCTGAAGCTTGACTTGACTTCATGACTTGACATGACTTGACCTGAATTAATAGAGGCGTTTTAATGCAAACAAAGAACAATTGATGTGAAACGGATGAAATCTTGAGTCTGCATTAAAATGTCTCTATCAATCCTTAAATGAACAAACTAAGAACAATTGATGAGAAACCGACGGAATCTTGAGTCTGCTCATTTAAGTAAGTAAAGATACCTATATCTTAAACCAACCTTTTACTGGGAAGAAAGTAAATACTACTGGCCATATACATAGAATAATAAGGGACTAAATCCATAAGAACTATGGTAACCTCTTATTTATCAAATAATGTTTGTTGAATAATTCACTGTAAAAAAATAGTTGAGTCAACTTAAAATAATAAGGCAACCTACAACAAGCACCTTTTTGAGTTGATTTAATAAACAGGTACCGAAGTCCACCCAACTAAAAAAATTACGTTTGAGTCATCAGTTGTCACATAATAGTGAAGTTTACCTAATGAATAACAGAACAAAATAGGTTTTGTTGGCTGAACATAAATAAAGAATATAGATTGATAATTAAAACAGACTAATTTATTTGTCTCTTACTACAATTGTATATGTTTGCTGCTTTAGACAAACCAAAACATTGATAAAATAACTGTTTAAATAGTGTTGAATGCATTAATACTGGATGTGTCACTGGGTCATGCATCCCAACACTGAACACACAAATGTCAATCACGGTAACAATCAACAAACATCATTCATTAAAAAAAACTCTAAACATATCAGATAACTAATGGTAACAACAACATTATCACACAAATAAGCCAGAAAGAACTGAAAACACTAATCTTTTAAATAAAAATTAAAAAAACACTTGCAATATTATTTGTACAGATTATAATTTGCAAGTTGGGCAAACTTTTTGACACATTTTGGCCAAAAATTTGAGAATCTATCTTCAGACAACAAAATAATCTTTGTTAGAAACATGTTAAGATTAATCTTGTTTGGTATATGCAAAACAATAATTCGACTACTTTAACTAAACATGCAGCATGGTCTCATTGATTATACATAAGTATTGGTTAACAAGCACAAAACGTAAAACATTAAATTGGGATGTATTACAACCTATACAACTTAAAAATGACTACGTATTTTTAGCTAAAAAGTGTTAAATATTTTAAAACTTTTTACTTCATTAAGATAGTTGTATCAGTGCATTTTTGTAATTGTATCGATAAGTGATTTATATTTTAGTCCCGTTAACCTACCGAATATAAAATATATCAAATGTAATAGACCGAAATATGTAGAAAAATGACAATTTTAGAACAATATAGCATTAAATAGTTTTTTTATAAAATACTACTACTACCTCTACCTCTAAGTCTAACCAGAGCTATTTCATTAAAATATGTACAGTAAAAATAAAGACGTGACAGATAAGTGCAATCATAGTTATTTATTTGTTTCAAAAGTAGTCCAAATGACGATGCGCAGTCGCAGTCCTCTCTGGTGGAATACAACAGTATTGTGTTAGGAACAGAGCAGAATTTAAGTAAAGTGAAAGTGACCTATTTGTCAGATATGGTGACACATACCTGAAATGTGACCTCTGTATTTAACCCATCCAGAGAGTAGTGAACACACGCACACCCGGAGCAGTGGATAGCTCTGCCTTGCTCAAGGGCACCTGCCAGCCCAGGGAATCGAACGGGCAACCTTCTGGTTACGAGTACAACTCTCCAACCAGCAGACCACGACTGCCAATTAAGTGAGTAATAGCTGAAAATATCATCCAGATTATTCTCCTGATCCATTCCGTGAAAGCGCACATTTCTCCTTCAAACACATCTCACTGCATGTCACAATCTGTGACGAAGCAGGCGAGAACCAATGAGCATTCGATTTTCCTGCCGTAAAACCTAGCTTCGTGATGGCTTTGATGGCAAATCAGCGCCGCCGGTGTTGCAGCTCAATGTGGATGCTCAGGACGGAGATGAAGATCACCGAATGAAGGCTTATTAAAGACAAATAAAATGGATTCCTTTTGTAATTATTTTGCGTTTTTTTTTTGTGTATTGTATGCTTCTATTGTCAGTCACAGCATGTTGGAGAAAACACCTTTGTGTCCCACGGTAAACAAAGCAAATATTACATGATAAGAAATGGTTAAACGATTACAGAAATTTTATTCATTTTAGGAGTTTAAATTCTTGTTTCTTCTTAACGAGTTGGCAGCAGAAATCGCACAGAACGAAATGCCATTTCATAAATAATGGAGTAAACTTTAATAAATGCATTTAACAACATAATGCCATTGATATGACACATACATTACGATATTAAAAAGGATCCACATGTAAAGTTGTTCACATGTAAATAATCAACGTTTCATGTGTCGTCAATACGTCAGTATTGTGCGTTTAGATGCTGTAAATACGTCAGTGATGTATTGTGCGTTTTAGTGTTTGTGCCAATGTAAGTAAATGTACATAAAGTTTGTCAGAACCACATTTTACTTAAAATACATACGAATTCTCATGAGATTGCGTTAAAAATGTTGAAGTTACTTTATTATCTTTGTAGGAAAAACATTTTTTTACAATGATTGTTGAATAATCCTAATCAGTGTTTGTCCTTGGGACACTGTGTTAAAATAGCTTTCACATCAAACATTTTAGAGAAGATTAGAATTTATGGATAAAGGATGTTTTAGTTTATTTCTCATTCTTCATGTAACCACAGACCTACGGAATATAGATCAGATGTCTATAGAGAATAACTCAAAGTTCAACAAATTACTGTCTAGAAATCTATATTTATATATAATCTATATTTTTATTTGTCAGGGACACACTTAAACGGTAGACATAAATAAAATAAAATGTTTAAGATGAAGCATAATGTGTCTAAGAATTTTGCACAGTACTGTGTGTATCAAAGCTCTCAAAATATATTACAGTTTTAAAAATAAGTGGAATACTTTGGGAAATACATTGTTTAGCACCACAGTCAAAATGTAAGTGCCTAAACAGTACATGGTTTATTAAACTGCATCAACGTGACTGATCCTAATGTCAGATAAACTCCACAAAAAAAAAAAAAACTTATGTACCTGATTTTAAAAGTAACTATGTAGTTCTATACCTGTGGCCTTGCCTTTAATGTTATTACCTTTTTTATTACCCAGATCCCTGATTAGTGTCAGTGTTAAAACACTGATTTACATTTATACATTTGGCAGACACTTTTTTTTGAGTATAATGAATAAATATGTTCCATCAATACACAACGAATAAAAATTGTAAACATTTTATGAATGAGAATTTAAATATACATGTAGCTCCTATTTAACAAATTAAGTGAGCATGTTTTATTGCTTTACAAAGTACTCTGCAGATTGCAGGACAGAATGCAGAATACAGAATACAATATGCCAAACAGTATTTGCTGAATATTGCAAAATACATATTTTACAAATATCTCAATATAAATGTAATTTTGCTAAAAACTGTTGATTTAATATCTAATTAAACTTGAACTGGAAAGTAAGTAGTAGTCCGATTAATGTTTGTCCGATTAATAAATAAGTAACAATTAAGCCTTAGATGCTAATGAATCTGTGTCTTTTTGAGCTCTAAACATTTAGCTCACAATTTGGTTCAAACACTGTGAGAAGAGATTGAAAAGATTCCATTTTAGTTTGGTTTTGAAAGACTTCACGTTCACAATTAACCTTTGCCTTTGTTGATAAATTAGAGGATTTCAACATGACAAAGCAAAATCTATGTCAAACCAAGTTCATGTTTGGCAATCCAAGATAGACAAGCAACAAACCTAATTTCCTGAGATGTTAAATGTAAATGATTAACCCACACAGAATCCCAAGTTATATTTGACATCCATAAAATGGCTGTATGCTTTATTCAACCGTCATTCTGGGAATAAACACAACACTACAAAAGCATTATGGTAGAAAATTCTGCAAATTAAATGAATATGTTATACAGTAAAAACAAGCATCACATTCATGTAAAAAAAATGTTTACCAGTTTTTCTTAGCAAGTTGCCAAACCACATTTTATTTTAACTTTCGACAATTAAATAACCCACGACCAAATAAAGAGGAAAAACAACAAAAATAGCACCTCTCAAACCAAACAAATAACTTAATTTCACTTTCATTAGAAGGAAAGTGTGAGGACTGGTAACGGGAGATGATTGCTGTAAATACTTGCAATAACTATCACCAAAAGATCTTTCCTATGACCTGTCTGAATATAATGAGTATGCATTAAACTTTGCATTTGGACAGCTGCATTTCTGCAGGGCCTTAGACAGTGTTCAAATTAAGGGAGGTTCGGGGGATCTCAGCATTAAGGGACTGTTTTTCATTAAAACTAGATCACTAGAACTAAAGGTAAAATAAAACTAAATAAATAAACTATGAACAAAATAAACTAAATAGAAAAACAAAAAATATGTTTTGACAAAATATCGCACTGACACAAAGCAAACATTTATTTGTCCCAAATGCATGCTCAATTTACCACACACTTGAGCTTGGCCGAGAATATTTTGCATTCCCTTGTAAACATGAGCTCCGCCTCAGTTTTAACTTTGACAAGTAGGCTTAGGCTATGCTTTAAAACTGTGGTTCATCTGGAATTCATTATAGTTATTCTGCTGTATTAATGTCATAAAGTGTCATACGTTAAATGGAATATGGGAGAAAAAAACGGTTACACAGCACTTTAAGGAATGCAATTAAAATTGAGAAAGATATTTGGAAGAATGCTTACAACCAGACAGATTTTGCTCCCCGTTTCTAAAAAAAATTGTGGGAAAAAATACATGGTAGTCAAAAGTGCCCCAGAACTATTTGCTGTCTTCAAAATGTCTTAGTTTGTGTTCAACAGAACAAACAAAACGCTAAAGTTGCCTAATTTTTCCTACTGTGGGAGTCAATGGGGGGCAAGATCTTTTTGGTTATCAGCATTCTTCCAAATATCTTTCTCTGTTTTTCATCAGAACGAAGAGATTTAAACAGATTTGGAACAATCCAAAGGTGAGTAAATGATGACAGAATTTTCACTTTGGATAAAGTATCCATGTGAAGCAGCTATTCCCTGTGATGCCAATTTTCAAACTTTAGTTAGTTTGTAATGTTGCCGTTATCTGCAAAATGATGAAGCTCAAATTTTAATGCCAAGCGAGATATTGTCTTGAACAGAATTCGCTTTTCGAGGACTACAGAGAACGTTTGGAATCTGACTACAGAAGTATACTTCCCGGGAAAATGATGTCACTATTCTGAGTTTTTGAAAAACCTCCGCCCAAAGTAATACGCCTAAAAATGGGCAAGGCCTTCCTTGGAGAAGTGGAAGAGCGCTGGAGTAGTGTTTTTTCAGAGATTGTAAACATTTGACTGAGCTGCGCAATTAATTATTTTCACTTTCATCACATGCCTACAGCTGGTAATAAGAATTCCTTTACACACATTCTAAGATAACCAATGGTCAAATAACAGCTTCCATGACTTCAACATCGGCTGTGAAAGCTGTTCTGTGTAATACACTGATATTGTGTGTGTGCGTGTGTGTGTGTGCGCACGCATACCTCTAAAACACTTCTATGAAACATCCTTTGAAGTCCTGCTTGCAAATGTCTCCTAGTCAATCAGGTCAAGCAGTCAATCTGCTTGTTTTATTATCCAACATAGATCCAATATAAAAAGACAAAATTAACGCTTCTGTTATTAATTCATATAACCGGTCTGACCCAATTGGTAGGTGACGATTCCCTCGCCATAGTAGGAAAAACATTGCGATCTCTAACAAAGATTAAAGGTTCCATTCCCTGCGATCCCAATTTTCAACCTTTAGTTAGTGTGTAATGTTGCTGTTAGAGCATAAACAATACCTGCATAATGATAAAGCTCAAAGTTCAGTGCCAAGCGAGATATTGTCTTTAACAGAATTCACTTTTCAAGGACTACAGAGAATGGCTGGAATCGGACTACAGGCCTCTACTTCCTCCACAACTAAAATAATAACACTTAATAATAAAACCTCCTGAATTAGCTACTCAGGCAATGACAGGAGTTTAACTCAGTTCAGTGTCCGTGTGGCTGAATACTCCCTAGGAAATGCAGCCGCATTCCTAAGGTTGCGAAATAAACAGTCTTTGTCCTACCACTTCGTTGGTTCGTAGGTAGTGCTTGAGAATTTGTAAAACCGGGATGGCTCGCCAGTTTCACCAATAGGAAATATCTCTTTTGAAGGCAAAACAGGTTAGCTCTGGAAACTCCGTATGTAAAAACAAAATAACTCCTTACTCCATCAGAACTGGAACAGGGTGTAGGAGGTGATGAAAAGGAAGACGAAAACAAACCGGAGAGAACCAGGAAAGGAAAAAAAGAAAAACCCAGAGGAAAAAACCTGAACTTGCAAAGACAAGGCAAAGCAACCATTAGTCATTATTAACAGCGAATGTAATACTCTCAATATTCACATTTAACACCGTAACATAACTCACGCATTAATGCACATTAAATTATATATTCCCTTGTCACTGAGATAACTCCATACATCCGTATGCATTCAATATGAAACACAGAGCTTTACTCACGCAATTAGCTAGTAGCACACGATTAGCAATTCGCACATGACCTTGAACCTCAAGAAGATTTATTCCAACAATAACACCAGCACTAAGGAAGTTATGGGACAGGGCTCGAGCACTCGGCCGGGAAATGATCAGGAAGCTGGTTAAAGGGGACTTGAACAGCTCAAGAATCCTAATGGACAGAGTTTGCGTAATCCAAAAGCTGTTGCCAAAATCCAAGAGGGAGAGTCTTTAGATACGTTCCGTGCAAACAACCCCGAAGGGAGAGTCCATGAAATAGCTGAACCAAATCCGTGTGATTCCAGGGAGATCGCTACAAAGCCCCTAAGGGAGAATCTTACATACATTCCGTGCAACAACCGGATTCTGAATATCCACGTGACAATGCCGAAGATGGATGGTAATCTGATCGAATCGGCTCCGAAGGGTGATTCGGATCCTCTGTGAGAGTGAGTGTGCCTCCAGTAAGGGGATGAACAATGACCCTGCAGCGAGGAGTTGGGAAACGGTAACCTCAGGGCGCCTAGGGAAATTCCTCCACACAGCCAGCCAGAAGAAGAACCGAACTCGCCTACGGCAGCACCGGTCTAAGGGGACAGAGGGACACCAAGCAGGGTGCAAAGAGCTCTGGAGCCTGGACAAAAAAGGATAGTTAGAAACTCGACTAGACAAGACTAGGACTTAGTAACAAGACTAGAATGTTCACGGATTAGTAAACTAATGGACTGACAAGGAACAAGAGAACACAGGGGATAAAATAAGGAGAGAATAGATAGCGTGAGTGGAAACCGGTGTGATGTGATTTGCGGGAGTGAATTCAGGTGCGCCATGATGAGGATAACCAGGAAGGCAGGGTATACACACGAACTTCAAGCTCATGGAGAGCTGTCAAACTACTCTCCATGTGCTCGACAAACACTGACACATGAAAAAAAACAAAAAAACAAACAGGTGTTCAGACCCGGGACCTGACAGTAACAGCGCACGGGTGCACTTTCCCGTCATGGGTTGACCGCTGAGATAAGACTGCGCCGACCCCAACGTCCGATGCGTCAACCTCTACAACAAACTGGAGCTCAGGATCTGGAACAGACAAAATAGGCACAGAGACAAAACGGGACTTGAGTGAGTCATAGGCTACCTGAGTGTCCTGATTCCACCTGAAGGGCACCTTGGTGGAGGTCAATGCGTTAAGAGGCATGGCCGTTTGGCCGAAATTCCTGATGAATCGCCTATAAAAGTTGGCGAAACCCAGGAAGCACTGCAGGGCCTTAAGAGAGTCAGGTAACTGGGAGCGACCAAAAGGAGAGTTTGAGCACGGGATGGCACACACCAGTACTCTCCGTCTTATAGTGTATTGAGACCAAACGAGAATGAAGCGTTAAGTGCGAGTGATTTACATGTTAAGTCAATGCAAAGATGTGATAGACCTACTTGCAGCGCGATTCGTGCGAATGAGGCGGCGAAGGAGACGACGACGTAGCGAGCGGAGGCAGAAATCAGAAACAGGAGGAAAAAAATGGAGGACAAAATAATCGTTGCTGTTTGTGGACACCTGGAGTTGTGTGATACCTGTTCTTACTTTTATAGTAAAAACGTTTTTCGGCATTCCATAACACATAAAGTGCAGCTACCCTCTCAACAAAATCCATGTCATAAGTCATTTTGCAACGAGACTGGAGCCGCCTGTCTGGAGCCCTGCCCATTACGTGAATTTCACGCACGAATGAAGCGAGTAAACTCAAAATTTTCAAGCGCCCAACTACATGCGAATAGCGATGAACACACTATTAGCGGTGGGCACGGTCTTTTACTGGACACTGAAGAGCGAAATGGCTGGGCTTAGGCGCTTCCTAGAAATTCCTCCACACAGCCAGCTTAGGCGCCTAGGGAAATTCCTCCTCACCACCAGCCAGAAGAAGAACCGAACTCGCCAGGGCAGCACCGGTAAGGGTAGGGGGACAGGCAGATCCCCTGGGCCATACGTTGTTGCTTTTGCAGGGAGGAGAGGCAAAGCGACCCAATTGCATGGGCTCAGAATCCTGGAGTAGTAGTTGACTGAGTATCGCTTGGCGAAGAGGACTGAGAACGCCAGGGAAGGTTAGAGAGACGGTGTTGCTGCCGTCGTGCGAGTCGACTCTCCACTCGAAGAGCGAGACTGATGAGTGCCTTGAGTTCACTAGGCATGTCTAGAGCGGCCAGCTCGTCAGAGATGGTATGATTAAGGCCCTCTCGGAAGCGTGCGCGCACTGCGCTAGCGTTCCAATCGCACGCCGCTGCCAGCGTCTTGAGGCGGATGGTGTAGTCAGTCACCGTTCCTCCTTTCTGTGTTAGACGGGATAACAGTGTGGCGGCTTCATCTCCCTGAGCTGTGCGGTCAAACAACCTCACCATCTGTGGAAATATATTGTGGAAATATACTGGTGGAAATTCACTGGATGTGTATTATATAAATGTTATGACTAACTATCGCTTGTCCTTGCATGAGAGTTTTTGCCCCCCGTAGCTGTTTTGGTGGCGGAAACAGTTCTTCCTGTTCATCCCTAAATGGAATTGTTATGTTACACTTGTTTTGTCTGCAATATATGCCACGTACACCATTTCTAACCTATTGTATAAATAGAGGGATTGCCCCTCTATTATTTGAGCATTCAGCAATAAACCATCTGTTAATTCACTTGGCTTCTTGTTTTGACTGCTCCGGAGCTCCGCGGAACTTCTTCTCATCTATCCAGACGATCGCACAACACAGACAGAGTAGCACATTTCTTACAGTTCTTGGTGACCCGACGTGATTTCTCCGATCAGGTAAGACATGAGTTTGTTTGACTACCTGATTGGTGAAATCTGTTGTGTGTTTTGAGTTTTTGATGACCGCGACGTGGTTTCTCCGATCGGGTAAGACATGAGTTGGTTTGACTACCTGATTGGTGAAATCTGTCGTGTGTTTTGAGCAGGGGGTTCGAGTCCTCCTGCAACCGTTGAGCGAGGGGTTTGAGTCCCCCCGCAAGAGACATCCTCCCACGGTAGAGTGAGGAGGAGAGCGCACTTTACACATTTATACACATTAGTTGAGAAACAATTCATTTTAAATCGCTGGATTCTTGAGAAGGTTCCGCACAAATGGGGGGATCATATCCAAAACCCCAAATGGGGGAGTCGCCATTAGATTGGATGGTTCGCTGTAATCAGGCTTTCTACGCCAATCCATGGTAGATAATTTAGCTGGTTGGACTGAGGGAATCGAGCGATGTCCTACGTTTCCACGCACGGGGAGTTTTGACACCTACCATTTGGCCAGCGCTTTTCGAATGATTTATAAAGGGGCTGGGGATCCCGGTTGGGATTATCAGTACATGAAAGATGGTTATAGAGCATGGGTAGAAATGAAGAAAGTTTGGGATAACGGACAGGGTATTAGCACACCGGGAAAACTCCTTAAAATGATACCTAAACCACCTAAAGGCAAAGAGGCAGTTAAAATGGAGGCAGAGGCATGTTGAAATACAGCCTCCGTCAGTGGCAGCTTTAGGACATTATCTCCATGCTGCCGGCCTTGGACCAGCCATTGACATTTGTTGATATGTTAATAAAATCAACACGACACCAGCAACTCAGTGGGGCTGATTTTAAATTTATCCTACAACATAAAATGGGTTCGGCATACAACGAGGCTGACCTGGTGGCCGAGGTCCCGGTATTAGACAGCAAACATGATAAGGTCGAACTAAGGACGACAAACCAATTACTGTACCTGAACCCTCCTATATGTGGCGTGATGACCCAGATGCTATGGAAGTTCTCCGTCGCCAATTAACTAAATATCTCGTTCAACGTAGGCACTGCAATCGTGATTTGTCACAAATTACTAACTGTAAGCAGGAGAAAACCGAGGGCACCGCCGCCTTCTGGAAGCGTTTTTCTGACACATGGAAGCACCTGGGTGGGTTCGAACTAGCACAGGACGAAGCCAATCCCTTGTTCTCTTCCACCTTCTTGGCCAATTGTCGCCCCGACATACAGATTGTACTAAAAATGCATTGGACGGATCGTGCTAACACTACCGTCAAAGCATTGGGGCAGAAAGTCAGAATGTTAGAGGGGGATGGGCTGCTGGTGACAACACCTCAGAAACCGGTCAATTCTGCTTTTGTGCATATGGCCGGCGGACCGGGCCCCATCTGTGGTGTGCTGGCACAGTCACATGGGGGAGGGATGAGACCAGTAGCCTTCCTCTCCAAAACCCTAGACTCTACTGCCCAGGGACTGCCCTCTTGCCTACAGGCTGTTGCAGCTTGTGCCTTACTGGTGGTGGACGCAGAAAAGATTGTTTTGTCTCATCCTCTGACCCTACACAGCCCACACCAGGTATTGCACATTCTGAACAACCTAAACACACAGCATATGTCTGTTCAGCGTAGGACAGGATATGAAACCATCCTGACCTCAACGTCTAATCTGACAATAAAAGCCATTTCCTATCTGAGTCATGTGGCCTCTGCCCTACATTCCATGATTTCTAACAGCCCAGAACCACTTACAGACGTGGGCCCACATGATTGCCTTGCTGAAATCACTCACAACTGTGCTCTTCGGCCTGATTTATCTGAAACACCTTTATCATGCGGTGCAGCAGTTTATGTGATGGCAGCTGTTCCAAACCACAGGACGGTGTTTACCTTTCGGGTTACGCTGTATGTCAACTACCTGACGTGGTTATAGAGGCCTTTTCGTTGCCTTTCAAGTCAGCACAAGCTGCTGAGTTATATGCCTTGACTAGAGCATGCCAGCTTTACGCGGACCAACCGGTTACCATTTACACCGACTCACGCTACGCTTTTGGTGTAGCACATGATTTCGGGTCTATTTGGCGCGCCAGGGGCTTCATTGGTGCAGACGGCAAGCCTATTTCGCACCAGTCCCTGGTCGAAGACCTCATTGCGGCCTCACATCTGCCCTCTTCCTTAGCCATAGTGAAGACACAGGCCCATAGTACTTTATCTACCAGTGAGGCCCGTGGTAATTCCCTGGCGGATTTACATGCCAAACGTGCTGCCAAAGAGGGGTTGCCCCCTCCGTGGCTGAATGTAGCTATGGTATCACATGGCCCGCTAGCCTCGGGTCTTCTGCCGGATCTCGACCTGACTGTTGTCCAGTCTTTCGCCACCCCCAGTGATTTGTCTTTTTGGTCCTCATTCGCTGCTGTACAAGATAACTCGGGTCTCTGGTCTGATCGCGACCAACGCATTTGCATTCCTGAATCGGCCTTACCGTTCCTCGTCCGCGAGTTTCACGGTGTTACACATCGCGGTCGAAGAGGGGTACTCGATATCATGCGCCCAATATTCTGCGCGAATAACTTGCCTAAAATCGTGGACGACATTCTCGGGAGATGTCTGGTCTGTGCGAAAATAATCAGTCAAAAGCGCCAGCGCAGCATCAGCACCTCCCGAGACCTGAGTTGCCTTTCCAAGAATGGCAAATTGACTTTACGCACATGCCTGGCCAAGGGCCCTATAAGTACTTGCTGGTAATGGTGGACAAATTCTCTAAATGGGTAGAGGCGTTCCCGTGTGCTAAAGAAAATGCAAAAACCGTCATAAAACATTTAACACAGGACATAATACCCCGCTATGGTATTCCTTTAAGCATAGATTCGGATAAAGGAACGCCGTTCATGGCTAAGGTCACACAAGATCTGGCAAAGGAATTAAATCTGACGTGGCGTATGCACATACCCTATCATCCTCAGTCCTCAGCCTTTGTGGAACGTGCCAATCGTACAATCAAAGGGAAATTACGAAAAGCAATGCAGGCTTCAGGAGCTAGAAATTGGCTTGGTGTTCTTCCCATCGTACTGGCCGATTTAAGAATGATGCCACAACCAAATTTGGACGGCCTGTCCCCATATGAGGTTGTTATGGGGCGTCCGTTTCCAATACCATGGCGACATGGAATGATTATGGTGGGGGGTAATGAAATGGTAGAGAGCACATGTCGGAGTATTCTGCAGGCCTAATACGCACTTTAAACACATACTGGGAGAAGGTGAACAAAACACACCCAGAGATACCTTCAGATAAGACACCCATTTGAAGTTGGGCAAAAGGTCTTGGTAAAAAAGCTAAAAGCCCCTGGTAATATGCTGGTAGAGGCACTTTACGATGGGCCTGCAGAAGTGCTGGCTATAACTCGGACCTCTGTATTAACTGATCTTTTTCCACAGTGGATACACGCTACGCGACTCGAGAATCTTAAGTAATCTGTATGAATATGATCTAATACTTTTTGTTTTGCAGAAAATGCTCCAACTAATCCTCCTCTCCTGCCTCGTAGCTGCATGCGCTACGGGGGTGAGAGGTGCCGAAGTGCATGCTAACACATTCTGGCAGTATGCAAACTGGACCGCCCGACAGTCACTTCAGCGGTCACGGTTTCGTTAGGGGCCCTCCCATATGCCCCTTGTAATCACACTGTGTATTGTAATTTGTATGAGAATAAGGAATTTGTGTGGGGACCTGTGTGCTGACCCTGTTCAGGGACCATCATATTGTCCAAATAATGATCAGCGAGCAAATAGCTCGGCCAGACATAAGGTCACTGATGTAAAAATTATGATTGTGATCCCTAAAGGGTATGTATTTCCTTATTGTTTTAATGGAACAATGGGAGCGAATGTACCAGGCATAACTGCTAATCATTGTAAACATATAATCTCCACAGGACAGCCCTTGGCCCATTGCCCCCGATTTATCTCCGGGTCTTGTCAACGCAATACCACAGCCTGTCAAGAGTCCGGGGGTAATTTCAATTTTCATCACAACGTTTCCCTATGTTTTACCTCAAATAACCCCTCCTGTACTAGCACTGATACGTCATGTGATCTACCCTGGCCCGCGGATGGGGCCCGGCTGATGGACGACTGGTACTGGTATTGTGGAGGAGAGAGTGTCAATAACACTTTCCGAAAGAACTGGACTGGACTCTGTGCACCCGTACAACTCAAACATCGTGTCACTCTTATGCATTTGAGACATCGGTCGGCTCGGCTCCGACGTAATGCGTGGACCGACAGTGCAGTGCCGGAGGAGCACCAGCTACGATCGCACTGGTCCAGGTTTTGGGAATCTATGGTTCCAGCGTACGGCACTGCCGATCTGATGAGCCAACAGAACATTTTACATTACAGACTTGCCTCCTTCACAAACAGTACCACAGCCGCGATGCACGGGGTAAAGAAAGAACTGAAGGCACTACGACAGGTGGCCATGCAAAACCGACTGGCCCTGGATATGTTGTTGGCCGAAAAAGGTGGTGTGTGTGCAGTAGTAGGGGATCAATGTTGCACATATGTGCCGGCAGAGGACGAGGGTGATGGGTCAATAGCTGTGGCTGTGAAAACCATGAATGACGTTTCAGTCAGTTTAAGGGAAGATGAGTTACGTAATAAAACAAAGAATTGGAATTGGGGACTCTTGTCCAGCCTGTTTGGGTTATTCGCTCCCTATGTTTCCATGTTAGTACCGGTACTTATTTTTTTTTTTTTATGTTGTTTGGTCCTTGCCTGATGAGATGTGTAATGACTCGTGTTTA
Organism: Triplophysa siluroides; assembly: GCA_006030095.1. Classification (NCBI taxonomy): domain Eukaryota; kingdom Metazoa; phylum Chordata; class Actinopteri; order Cypriniformes; family Nemacheilidae; genus Triplophysa; species Triplophysa siluroides. The sequence continues at coordinate 215,294 of VCII01000434.1, forward strand.
TTCTATGGTGCATGTCCTTACTCATCCCCCTACCTATCAACCTTTGTCTAATAAAGATAATGATAAAGTGTACGTGAATATGAAGATGTGAAAACTAGTTATGATGATGTGGATTAAAATTATTATGCTTTCATGTAAAGCATAAAAGAGGGGATTGTGGAAATATATTGTGGAAATATACTGGTGGAAATTCACTGGATGTGTATTATATAAATGTTATGACTAACTATCGCTTGTCCTTGCATGATAACTATTGCTTGTCCTTGCATGAGAGTTTTTGCCCCCCGTAGCTGTTTTGGTGGCGGAACAGTTCTTCCTGTTCATCCCTAAATGGAATTGTTATGTTACACTTGTTTTGTCTGCAATATATGCCACGTACACCATTTCTAACCTATTGTATAAATAGAGGGATTGCCCCTCTATTATTTGAGCATTCAGCAATAAACCATCTGTTAATTCACTTGGCTTCTTGTTTTGACTGCTCCGGAGCTCCGCGGAACTTCTTCTCATCTATCCAGACGATCGCACAACACAGACAGAGTAGCACATTTCTTACACCATCTCTGTACGGAAATCCTCGAATGCGGTGCAGAAAGGAGCTTTGGCATTCCACACGGTCACTCCCCCACACACGGGCCCGGCTCGAGAGGAGAGTGAGAACATACGCCACTTTAGATGTCTCTGAGGCGTAGCAACGTGGCTGAAGACTAAGGTGCATTGAGACAAGAATGCCTGACATGAGTTAGGATCGGCTATCACGCTACAATAGTAGGCAGGTGTAATAAAATTCAAAGTAGGGAAGGAAGGAGACGGGAACCGGCAAACATTTAAATGTTTAATAAAATAATAACAAATTAAATACACACACACACAAACCACAACTAAAAGCCAGGCCTCTCTCATTGACGGTCCTGTCGCTCGTCCTCTTATGCTCCCGATTTCCTCCGTGATACGAGACCGGTGCGCGTACAGCTGATGCTCCTTATCACTCACGCACCGGCCTCGACTCACGGTCTCGTCCCGCCTACTTCACTACAGGGGGGCTATTGATACACACCGTATTAGTGTTACGCTTCTTCCTTACGCAATTGCGGACTAGTGACCAGGGTTACAAGTGCTTTTAATATCCTCCACCCAATGGAATAGGCCAAAAACGGGGCGAGGTCTTCCTTAGAGAAGAGGAAGAGCCGCTGAGTAGTGTTTGGTTATCAGAGATTGTAAACATTTGACTGAGCTACACGCTAAACTACTTTCACTTTCATCACAGTCCTACAGCTGGAAATAATAATTCAGCTTCACACATTCCAAGATAACCAACGGTCAAATAACAGCTTCCATGACTTTAACTTTGGATGTGAAAGCTGTACCGTGAATACACTGATATTGTGTGTGTGCGCATACCTCTAAAACACTTCTATGAAACTTCCTTTGAAGTACTGCTTGCAAATGTTTCCTAGTCAATCTGCTTGTTTTATTATCCAACTCGGGACCAATATAAAAAGGCAAAAGTAGCGCTTCTGTTTTTAGTGTTAATTACTATAACCGGTCTGACGCCATTCGTTCCGGTGTCATTTCTCTCGCCATAGTAGGAAAAAGAATTGCGAGGTTACCGCTGTGACCATCATCGCCGTGGCTTTGGTGTACGTCTGGGCGGTACGGACCAGCCCTGAAGCTGTTTAATTTCAGCTACAGATAGCTATTTTTTTAAATACACTATTTTCCAGATGTCTTAAAACGGTTTCATTTATTTGAATGTGCTGGTTTAAAAATATATGCCATTGACATAACCGTAATTTATGCAATATGTCAACTTGCAAAAAAGTGACCCAACGTGAAATAGCGGAACTGGTAATTGAGAGCATGCGACGGACGTTGAGTAAGTTTGTCTAAAATAAAGTGTTTATTGAAGAAATCTATTTTCATTTTTTCATTACAATTGTATATATTTTTCATATTAGAAGATCCTGTTAGTATTTTATTTTATTTGTAGTTGATTGTTATTCAGCTTTATATTTTACTCTTGAACCACCTTGTTACAGATTCATCTGATCTGTTCATTTTGTAATTATTTTATTATTTAGTTTAATATTGTCCATTTTGTCCATTTCAATTTTTTTTTATATAAAAAGATACTGTTGATCTGAAGTCATTTTATTTGTGTCAGGAATTTGGGGAGACATAACCCAGGCACAGGCAAATAAAGGGTTAAATAATAAACTTTAATAATAGAAAAAAAACACAATGGGGAAAACAATACAAAACAAGACAGATAATCAAACAGAAATACTTTCCGTAAGGGGGACAAAAACAACCAGGCTATAGTGATGTTACTTCTGTGCCAAGGCTTCGGAATGTGTGCCGAGAAATCCCGGAAGCTTTCAGTGAAGCGCGTGTCGAGGCTTGTAATCGCTTTAGACCAATGACATCATAGATGACGTTTGAAGCCTCACTTCCGCCTGAGTGGTTCAGTAAGCGTTCCGAAACCTTGAATCTTGCCACAACATTTTGACTGCTATATAAACCAAGTTACCCTCTGCCCAGTTAAGCTCAGACGGTTTCTCGGTGGCTGCTCCCAGACTTTGGAACAGTCTTCCTCTCAATATTAGATCTTCCCCTTTTGTCTCTATTTTCAAATCTTCGCTAAAAACATATCTGTATTCTTGTGTGTTCTTGAGTGTTTTAATTGAAGGTGTTTATATCTTTACATATGTCTCTATGGATTTGATCCAGTGTGATAATTTTGATAAACTTAAATAGTATTTTAATATGGGGGGCACGGTGGCTTAGTGGTTAGCACGTTCACCTCACACCTCCAGGGTTGGGGGTTCGATTCCCGCTTCCGACTTGTGTGTGTGGAGTTTGCATGTTCTCCCCGTGCCTCGGGGGTTTCCTCCGGGTACTCCGGTTTCCTCCCCTGGTCCAAAGACATGCATGGTAGGTTGATTGGCATCTCTGGAAAAATTGTCCGTAGGGTGTGAGTGCGTGAGTGAATGAGTGAGTGTGTGTGCCCTGCGATGGGTTGGCACTCCATCCAGGGTGTATCCTGCCTTGATGCCCGATGACTCCTGAGATAGGCGCAGGCTCCCCGTGACCCGAGGTAGTTCGGACAAGCGGTAGAAAATGGAATGGAATGGAAAAAAGTATTTTAATATATCTGTACAGCACTTTGGTTACAACTTCCATTGTTTGAAATGTGCTTTATACATTAATAAACTAAACTTAACTTAACTTAACTAATTTACTTCATGAATTTCATGCAATTTACTTCATCAATTGATCCATAGTTTTGTCTTTAATATTTGTATTGTGTGATATTTTTATAAAAGCAACAAGCTGCTTGAGGCTAGTGCTGTATCGTGAAATAACCTGACTTCGTCAACCTGACTGTGTCGTTTTACCTCAAGCGAGTTTCCACTTCCTCAACCCATAAATCTGGTAATCAACTTGGTCTTATGTACACACGCTACTGCTCCACCTTTCACTCCCAGGTCACCTCGCTGCACAAGTTGGATTATTTCTTCATCACTCTTGACTCTAACTTCTCCAGACACCACACATGTTTCCCCACTGGTCACATTCCGGCGCAACCTACAATCACTCTCTCCCTTCTGCTTATCCTCTGCGGTCTCTGCCACGCACCATCCCTCTGACAGCTCTCTCTCTTTGATGCTAACAACGCCACCCACTCTCTGTGCTCCACACTAACCTCCTGCTTAGACAGCTTATGCCCTCTTACATCTAGGCCATCTCGTGCATCCCCTTCTGTGCCCTGGTTATCCGATGTTCTCTGTGAGCATCGTGCCACGCTCAGGTCTGCTAAGAGAAAGTGGCGCAAATCTAAATAACCTACTGACCTCTCTCTCTATCAGTCTCTCCTCTTTTCTTTCTCTGCTGACGTCTCCTCTGCAAAAACCCAATACTACCACACTAAAATCAACAACTCTCTGTAACCAGCTCTCATCCTTTCTCACCCAAAACAACCTCCTGGACAGCAACCAGTCTGGTTTCAAGAGTGATCATTCCACTGAGACTGCGCTGCTCTCTGTCATTGAAGCCCTGAGACTGGAAAGAGCCGCCTCTAACTAATTTGTTCTTATCCTACTAGATCTATCTGTCGGCTTTGACACCGTTAACCATCACATCCTCCTGTATACCCTCAAGGCTATGGGTGTCTCTGGAAGGGTCCTACAATGGTTCAGGTCTTACCTCTCAGGTAGGTAATTTAGAGTATCCTGGAGAGGTGTGGTCTCTGATTCCCAACATCTCGACACAGGGGTGCCTCAGGGCTCAGTGCCAAAGTCTGCAAGTGGACACGACCACATTCTGGTCGTCCTAGACTATGCTAGACGGGATCCAGAGGCCATTCCTCTTTGCAAGGCGACCGCCAAAGCCATCGCTAAGAAGCTTTTCATGCTGTTCAGTGTGGGCATACTGACGAACTGCGGGGGAACTCCGTTTATGTCCCGGCTGATCACGGACCTCTGCCACCTCCTGAAGGTGAAACAGCTCTGGACGTCCGTGTACCATCCCCCAGACCGACGGTCTGGTTGAGCGTTTCAATCAGACCCTGAAACGGATGCTCCGGCGCGTGGTGGCAGTGGATGGGCATGACTGGGACCTCATGTTGCCGTACGTGCTCTTCGGTGTGCGAGAGGTAAACCAGGCCTCCACTGGTTTTACCCCCTTTGAGCTGCTGTTTGGCCAACAGCCCCGGGGACTACTGGATGTTGCCCGCGAGGCCTGGGATCATCAACCAGCCCCACACCGGAGTGTGATCGAGCACATGTAACTCATGAGGAATCTGATCGACCGAGTGATGCCCCTCTTGAAGGAACACCTGGCAGAGGCCCAGCACGCCCAGCGCAGGTTGTATGATCGACCCGCCCAGTCCCGGGAGTTCCAGCCTGGAGATCGGGTGTTGGTTCTGATGCCTACGGCCACGTCGAAGTTCCTGGCATCATTGAAAGGGCCGTACAGCATAGTGGAGAAGGTGGGGACGGTCAACTACCGCGTCTGCCAGCCGGGCCGACGAAAGACCCAACAACTCTACCACATCAATCTACTGAAGAGATGGAAGGCTACTCAGGAGCAAGTGGCCGCTTACGCTGCCCAGGATTCCCTGGTCAGTCAGTTTGACAATGTCTTCTGCAAGACCCCGGGCAGACCAACATCATCCAGTATGAGATCCACACGCCACCTGGCGTCATAGTGAGGCGGCGACCCTACCCGATCCCGGAGGCTTGTTGGATGGCTATAAAGGAAGAGATCTCTCGGATGCAGGATATGGGAGTCATCGAGCCCTCCCATAGCCCATGGTCCAGCCCGATCGTAATGGTCCCAAAACCTTATGGCACTCTCCGCTTCTGTAATGACACAAGCTGAATGACGTCTCCAGCTTCGATGGGTATCTGATGCCCTGAGTGGATAAACTACTGCAGAGGCTGGAAAAGGCGCGCTACATTTCAACGATGGATCTCAGGAAGGGGTATTGGCAGGTACCCCTGAGCCCTGCGGCCAGAGAGGAGACCCCTTTTAGTACACTATCGGGTCACTGGCAGTATACGGTCCTGCCCTTCGGTCTATACTGCACGCCAGCGACATTTCAGCGCATGATGGACATCCTCCTGTGGCCCCACCAGGATTACGCGGCCGCCTATATAGACGACCTAGTCATCCACTCGGGGAACTGGGAGGAACATCTGGATAAGATGCGGAGAGTGCTCATGGAGCTACAGAGGGCGGGGTTGACAGCGAACCCCCCAAAAAATGCCATCTGGGACTAACGGAAACACAGTACCTGGGTTATCGGGTCGGTAGAGGCCTCATCCAGCCCCAACAAAAAAAGGTAGAGGCCATCAGGGATGCCCCGAGGCCCCTCAACAAGACCCAGTACATGCTTTTCTAGGACAATCTGGGTATTATCGCTGTTTCATCCCCAATTGATCTTCCTTAGCCAGCCCCCTGAACGAACTGACCAAAAAGGGGGAGCCAGAAAGAGTAAACTGGACCACGGAGACTGAAGCAGCATTCTAGGCCCTCAAGGAAGCCCGCCCCGGACTTTGGCTGCCCCTTCATCCTCCAGACCGATGCATCTGGTGAGGGCTTGGGAGTGGTACTATCCCAAACCAAGGATGGAGAAGAGCATCCTGTGGTAAACATCAGTTGTAAACTCACGCCGGCTGAGACGAGGTATGCCACGGTGGAGAAGGAGGCCCTGGCCATCAAATGGGCTGTCCTGGAGCTCCGATATTACCTCCTTGGTTGGAGTTTTTCCAAGGAGACCAAGGAGACCAACTCCAGGGTGACCAGGTGGTTTCTGACTCTCCAGGAGCTCCATTGCCGAGTGGTCCACCGGCCAGGGGTCTCCAACGGGAACGTGGACGGTCTGTCGAGGATGTGGTCAGGATGGACGTCCCGGTTGGGGCCCTCCTCCCCCCACCCCCTCTGGCTCCTCCATCCAGCGGAGGCTCCTCCCTCGGTACCGGATCGACGCTTTGGGGGGGGAGTGTGGCGAGTCACCCCTTGCACAATTAGCGTCGCCCGGGAAACAGAGGAGATCACACACTTGCCGGTCGTCAGCTCATAATGGGAAGTGCTCGCGCTATAAAGGGCGCGAGCAGAGAAGGCACGAGAGAGCAGCGTCTCATAGGAATGCTAACGTTACCTGTTTTTCTCTCCGACCCAGACATAAGCGCCTGATGGCCGGCAACCCATGCACCATTGCACGATATGGACACCTCACCCAACACCGGAGCACACGGAAGAGGAGCACCCAGGAGTTTGGACACTTTCCCCTCTGGCGGTTGCACCTATCACGCTTTCTGCTTAATAAAGCACACTCTGGGGTTGGTTGTTTGCAATTCTGTGTACGTCTCGTTGCTGCTCTCGCCACACTACATAGAACAAGGGGGTAAAAAGGTTTCACTTCATTTCAGGGTCCACAGAAGTTATACTTAACGTGTAACTGCATAGAATAAGGGGCAATACACACCACTTACCCTGTAACACAGAACAAGGGGTTAACAAGCACCACTACAATTTACAGAATTTGTTTCTTGGCCTATAATTCCAATTGATAATTACAAAAAGGTAGGCATTTTACCCCAAAACGTAAGAATGTTTAGCATAGCAGGTCAAGTATGCCAAGTAATATTATAATATGTGCTCTGACAGTAGTTTTGCATTAGTCATTACGAATTATTTGTAATTATCCAGGGTTTTGCCATTTATTTGTGCTTTTTTTGTTGTTGTTGTCATTGTGAGAGGAATATAGGACAGCAGTTGACAGTTGGTCGGAGGCGATATATTTGATCTAAACTGTATCATTTTCCTATAATATCCATTATTATTAATTTGTTTTGTCCTTGTGGGTCCACTGTGACTGTGCAAGATTATATGAATAAAGTTTATAGTGTACATAACATATTTGCAGTCAGTCTAAGTATTTTGCTGCGACCGTTGATATTTGAAAAATAGGTTTACCTGATGCCACCTAAGATGTATGTTTTTCTTTCTTTAGCAGATAACTTCAGGATTTTTGGAAGGCATATAATAACAATGAGCGGGACAAAAACCAAAACCACCTATAGGAAGCATAAGTAATATATATGACTCAAGTTGATCAAATAATGACTAGATGTGTAACGAATACCTTGCATGTACAGCGCTATCTTCTGAATTTGATATACTCAGCTTGTATTCCCACTGTCAGATGCACATTTTATAAAATAAATATTTTTGCCTTTCCCCAAAATGTATTTTTCTGTTTCATTGAAGGTACAAAATAAAGTACTATTTTTTAATTTTGAATATTGATTTTACATATAAAGAAGTTAACTTTATAACTTTATAAATTATTGTAGGCCTGTGACCTGAGAGTTTCATTATAGATTCAAATAACTGCTAATTACTTTTAATTAACAGTATTATAGGTTTTTAATGTAGCTACTTTTAGTGTATTTTACTAATATATATCTTTATTATAACTGGTAAATGTACAGAAATTTGGTTTTTATTAGTAGTTTCTTAATTATTATACATTTAAAATGTTTTTTTAAAAGTAAATTCCTTTGTAGGTTGACAGAGAAGCTTAATAAAATTACTTAAAAATTCCTACATTTACAGAGATTACAAGTTGCTTTTTAATGTATTTTGATATAATTTATCTGTTTTTATACAGTTTAATGAGAAATTATCAACAGTGCTATACTGTAATTTAACCAATTTTGACCGTAAAATTGGCTCTGTATTTTTACAGTTTATTTCATGTAGTTTTGTGAAACAGTTTTTTTCCGTAATTTTACGGAAAATGTCTGGAAACTCTGCTGCCAGTCTTTTTACAGATGTTTTTAACAGTGTGATACTAGAAGAAGAAGAAGACTCCTGATCAAAATGTAGCAACAACTAGAAGTGCAAATATGTAAATATAAATGTATGTGTATATACGGCAAAGAGTACCTATATAGAGACGTATAGAGTACCAAGTTAAAACCCACATACCAAAAGACTCCGGGGCGGATCCGCCTTCAAGTCCCCTGGTCCGCTGTTATCTCAGATTCAATTCAGCCATAGGCACAGAACATGCCCGCCTCCGCACAATATGGCAAGCCGATGGTGTCAGAATTACGCTATAGATTAAACGCGTTTATATACCAACGCCGTATTTGACGTTTTTTACGCCGTCATATGGCAAGCCAGCGGCTCAAAAGACGGCGCACTTCGCAGCGTCTGAAAACACCGTTAAAAACGGCGCTATAGATGGCATTTCGCGCGTTTTTTAAATGCCGTTTAAAACGCCGTCAAATACGGCGTTGGGATATAAACGCGTTTAATCTATAGCGTAATTCTGACACCATCGGCTTGCCATAATCATCAGCCACGGACATTGATGGAAGATAAACGTACACGCAAGAAATAAAAACTACCACCGAGGAATACAGGAAGAAAAGCAGCAGAAGAAAACAGCAGAAAAAAACACTCTTTTTCACTGCAACTGCACTTGTAAAGTAAACATCCAGTCTTACACAGACTAGCGAGGTGAGCGATGTTAACAGGAATGTGCTGTGGAAAAGGGGTTCGCAATGCTTCCAAGTTAACATATTAAATAATATTCTCATATTTTGTTAACTATGTTTAGACTATATATCATTTCCCCGTTGATCTGACGCTCATTCTATGATTTTGCATTTGAATAGCCATTAAGGGAACATCCATCCATCCATCCATCCATCCATCCATCTTCTTCCGCTTATCCGGGGCCGGGCGGGGGGGCAGCAGTCTAAGCAGGGACGCCCAGACTTCCCTCTCCCTAGACACTTCCTCCAGCTCTTCCGGGGGGACACCGAGGCGTTCCCAGGCCAGCCGGGAGAAATAGTCCCTCCAGCGTGTCCTAGGTCTTCCCCGGGGTCTCCTCCCGGTGGGACATGCCCGGAACACCTTCCCGGGAAGGCGTCCAGGGGGCATCCGGAAAAGATGCCCGAGCCACCTCAGCTGGCCCCTCTCGATGTGGAGGAGCAGCGGATCTACTCTGAGCTCCTCCCGAGTGACCGAGCTTCTCACCCTATCTCTAAGGGATCGCCCAGCCACCCTGCGGAGAAAGCTCATTTCGGCCGCCTGTATCCGGGATCTTGTCCTTTCGGTCATGACCCACAGCTCATGACCATAGGTGAGAGTAGGAACGTAGATTGACCGGTAAATCGAGAGCTTCGCCTTGCGCTCAGCTCCTTCTTCACCACGACAGACCGGTACAGCGACCGCATTACTGCAAAGCTGCACCGATCCGCCTGTCAATCTCCCGTTCCATCCTTCCCTCACTCGTGAACAAGACCCCCAGATACTTGAACTCCTCCACTTGAGGAAGGAACTCTCCACCTACCTGAAGTGAGCAAGCCACCCTTTTCCGACTGAGAACCATGGCCTCAGATTTGAAGGTGCTGATTCTCATCCCAGCCACTTCACACTCGGCTGCAAACCGTCCCAGTGCATGCTGAAGGTCCTGGTCTGATGGGGCCAGCACGACGACATCATCCGCAAAGAGCAGAGATGATATCGTGTGGTCCCCAAACCCGACGCCCTCCGGCCCCTGGCTGCGCCTAGAAATTCTGTCCATAAAAATTATGAACAGAACCGGCGACAAAGGGCAGCCCTGCCGGAGTCCAACATGCACCGGAAACAAGTCTGACTTACTGCCGGCAATGCGAACCAAGCTCCTGCTCCGGTCGTACAGGGACCGGATAGCCCTTAGCAAAGGGTCCCGAATCCCATACTCCCGGAGCACCCTCCACAGATGCCGCGAGGGACACAGTCGAATGCCTTCTCCAAATCCACAAAACACATGTGGATTGGTTGGGCAAACTCCCATGAACCCTCCAGCACCCTGGAGAGGGTATAGAGCTGGTCCCGTGTTCCACGACCGGGACGGAAACCACACTGTTCCTCCTGAATCCGAGGTTCTACCATCGGCCGGATTCTCCTCTCCAGTACCCTGGCATAGACTTTCCCGGGGAGGCTGAGAAGTGTGATCCCCGATAGTTGGAGCACACCCCTCGGTCCCCCTTCTTGAAAAGAGGGACCACAACCCCGGTCTGCCAGTCCAAGGGCACTGTCCCCGACCGCCACGCGATGCTGCAGAGGCGTGTCAGCCAAGACAGCCCCACAACATCCAGAGACTTGAGGTACTCAGGGCGGATCTCATCCATCCCCGGTGCCCTGCCACCGAGGAGTTTCTTGACTACCTCGGTGACTTCAGCCCGGGTGATGGGCGAGTCCGCCTCCGAGCCCTCGGCCTCTGCTTCCTCAATGGAAGACGTGACGGCGGGATTGAGGAGATCCTCGAAGTATTCCTTCCACCGCCCGATGATATCCCCGGTCGAGGTCAACAGCCGCCCCCCTCCACAGTAAACAGCATTGGTAGGGCACTGCTTATCCCTCCTGAGGCGCCGGACGGTTTGCCAGAATCTCTTCGAGGCCGACCGATAGTCCTTCTCCATGGCCTCCCCGAACTCCTCCCAGGCCCGAGTTTTTGCCTCCCCAACCACCCGGGCTGCAGTCCGCTTGGCCTGTCGGTACCTGTCAGCTGGCTCGGGAGTCCCACAAGCCAGCCAGGCCCGATAGGACTCCTTCTTCAGCTTGACAGCATCCCTTACTTCCGGTGTCCACCACCGGGTTCGGGGATTGCCGCCTCGACAGGCACCGGAGACCTTACGGCCACAGCTCCGAGTGGCCGCGTTGACAATGGAGGTGGAGAACATGGTCCACTCGGACTCAATATCTCCAGACTCCCTCGGGATCTGGTCGAAGCTCTGCCGGAGGTGGAAGTTGAAGATCTCTCTGACAGGCGATTCGGCCAAACGTTCCCAACAGACCCTCACAGTACGTTTGGGTCTGCCGAGTCTGTCCAGCTTCCTCCCCCGCCATCGGATCCAACTCACCACCAGGTGGTGATCAGTTGACAGCTCCGCCCTTCTCTTTACCAAGACATACGGCCGTAGGTCAGATGAAACAACTACAAAGTCGATCATCGACCTCCGGCCAAGGGTGTCCTGGTGCCATGTGCACTGATGGACACCCGTATGCTTGAACGTGGTGTTCGTTATGGCCAAACTGTAACTAGCACAGAAGTCCAATAACAGAACACCACTCGGGTTCAGATCAGGGGGGCCGTTCCTCCCAATCACGCCCCTCCAGGTGTCACTGTCGTTGCCCACGTGGGCGTTGAAGTCCCCCAGCAGAACGACGGAGTCCCCAGTCGGGGCGCTTTCCAGCACCCCTCCAAGAGTCTCCAAGAAGGCCGGGTACTCTACACTGCCATTTGGCCCATAGGCGCAAACGACAGTGAGAGACCTATCCCCGACCCGAAGGCGCAGGGAAGCGACCCTCTCGTTCACCGGGGTAAACTCCAACACATGGCGGCTGAGCTGGGGGGCTATAAGCAAACCCACACCAGCCAGCCGCCTCTCACCATGGGCAACTCCAGAGTGGTGAAGAGTCCATCCTCCCTCGAGGAGAGTGGTTCCAGAGCCCAAGCTGTGCGTAGAGGTGATCCCGACTATTTCTAGTCGGAATCTCTGAACCTCACGCACAATCTCAGGCTCCTTCCCCGTCAGAGAGGTGACATTCCATGTCCCTAGAGCTAGATTCCGCGTCCAGGGATCGGGTTGTTGTCGAGGCCCCCGCCTTCGACTGCCGCCCGATCCACTGTGCACCGGCCCCTTACGGTCCCTCCTGCAGGTGGTGGGTCCACGGGAGGGTGGCCCCACGTCGCTCCTTCGGGCTGTGCCCGGCCGGACCCCATGGGGGGAGGCCCGACCACCAGGCGCTCGCATACGAGCCCCAACCCCGGGCCTGGCTCCAGGGTGGGGCCCCGGCTGCGCCATACCGGGCGACGTCACGGTCCTCCAATTGCTTGTCATCATAAGGGTTTTGTGAACCGCTCTTAGTCTGACCCGTCGCCTAGGACCTGTTTGCCTTGGGAGACCCTACCAGGGGCATATAGCCCCAGACAACATAGCTCCTAGGGTCTTTCGGGTGCTCAAACCCCTCCACCACGGTAAGGTGGCAGTTCAAGGAGGGGTGGCGCCCGAACAGGGACATGAACCCTGGACCCGCAGAATTGTCTTATTACAGATATTATTAATACAAGTCACTCATGCTGACGATGTTCTTCTTTGCGTGTTTGCCCTTTACAGATTATTCACCTGTGTTGATTCACAAACTTGACAGATGCTGATTTGGATGACAACATAATGATCAATAAATCATACGCTGAGTCTGCTTGTTGAGGGATAACATACAGTGACAAAGGAGGCAAAACATACTTGGACTAACCTGCCTTGATGCTTACCGAGCCATGTACTGCACAAGTGGATATATTAATGCTAATTTAAAATTATTTAAATTTTCCTGCGCCCACATGCTTATTCTGCCTTATTGTCACGAACGAGGTTCCTGCAGACTCTCCGTTCGCCACCAGAGGGCTCCCTCCCCAGAATATTGAACCCTATTCAGACTCCATTTCCCACATGCCTGCTGCTGATTACTCGCACACCTGAACTTCATTTTGGGAGCTATTTTAGTCAGGCTCCTTCCTTGGATCTTTGCGAAGTCTTGTTTGGCCCCGGTTAACATTTCTGAGCGTTATTTCCTATTACCTGCATTCATGCGTATTTCCTTTGGACTGTCTACACCGATCGTGAGTGTTTGCTGCCTGTCCCCGGACTCTTATCTCTGGTTACTGGAAATTAAGATTGTTTGCCGCCTGCCTCGATTTACGCCTGTTACTGGATATTAAGATTGTCTGCTGCCTGCCCCGACCCATGCCTGCTATTGGATTACGAACTGTCTTGCATTCGATATTGTGTTTGCTGGTGATTGACTCTGCTTGTACAACTTTGGTTTTAATAAAGCTGCACATGGATCCTCAAGTTACGAGTGCTTCATTACACTTATGTTGTTTAAAGCAATATTCGTTTACACACCTCAAATTGCTGTGTCTGTGTTTATTACAGAAGCACCTTAAAAGCATTTAAGGCTCAGGGTCAGAAAGTTACTGGTTTCAATTATGCTTCATTTGTTACTGTAACATCCTTGTCTGCTATACAAACCCATTTTATCTATGCATGTTCTTTGTATGTTTTTCTTTTTAGCACTGTGTCAATGCAAATGTCTAAACTTTGTAGTTTGACACAGTTAGTCAGTTTAAAACTAGACTAAAGACTCATCTCTTTAACATAGTTTTCACACTGTTAACTCACCAAAAGCAGTCTATGCCGCAATATTGTTAGCTTGTCAGAACTGAACACACACACACACATCATAATGTGTAACTTTCTTACACTATGAGTGGCCTCTACACTAATATCAGTTTGTTTTCATTTCCATGCCCCGTGCTGGAGTTCCCGAGGTCGCCAGTCCAAGCTCCAGTTGTGGCCTGATGCTCTTCCCAGTTCAGCCAAACTCTCGTGATGATGGGCAATCCAGCTGATGACAACTAACAATTACCATATTTTTCCTTTAACTAATATATTATTTTCATACGTTTTGGTAGTATTGCTAACTTTTCTGGTGCATTGTAACTTAACAATATTTAAAATAATAGTATACGTAGATTAAATATACTTCAATTAAATAATTGACCCTTTCTGACAATCCAACATGACATTTATTTCAGTTTCATCAGTGTACATAGCATAGAGAAATAATACCATGATCTTAATATCGTATACTTTTATTTTTGTATTATGATGTACAGTATGTACAGCTGCTGATAAAATGGTACAGGTGTGTGTGATTGGTGCTGGAACTGAAATCTTCAGGATGGTAGCTCTCCAGGAGCAGGGTTGGAGAGCCCTGGTTTAAGTTGTTAAATGTGTAACACTGTGGTCCTGTGAGACGACATATTCCTTTGTATGTCCCCACAAATAACTGAATGACAATAAAACTGAGCTGACTACTTGAATGTGTACACTCTTTACTTTTCATACTCAAATACATTCCAGAAGCTGATTTCTTCTAATGCAATAACTAGTCAGTTTGAGCAACCAAACAATGGTCATGTAATCTAACAAAACAGATAAGTCACATGTAAGGTTACAAGCTTATATTAATAATTTCTAGTAGCAAAGCTGTCTTTATGATGGTCTTATTACTTTCTTTTAGAGGCTGTAATGTGGCCCATATATTCATATTTTATTTGTTAATGTCTGTTTGCAATGTTTTCAACATAGTACATTACATTTTGGTTTAATAAATAATTAAACATTAAACAACAGTTTTGTTTACAGAGCCACAACTTTAAACAGTTACACATACTGTATAAACACCTTTAGGAGGGTCTGTCTATATTACACATAATATGTCTTACTCTAATATGGGACCTGTCTAACTGTGAATTATGTTTTCCATGTCATTTTTGCATATTTCACTACAATACATTTTTGTTAAAATCAATTACAAAACAGTTCAAAGACTGATATGTGCAATAGGCCAGCATGTGGCATCATCGGTTGGACGAGGAATGGACTACTTGCATGGAACTCTGAACAAACCCCGAAAAACGTTGTCCCTGGAAATAAAACACTGTTATTTATTGTGATTAAATTTCAATAGGTGTCACATTTCTTGAGTGTATCTGATGACAAGGCATACTGAATTATATTACTGAATGCACTGAACCTTGAAAAAAAAATGCACACCATGCACAAAGGAATCTCAGCTTTGTTATGAAAGGGCCTCACTAACAAATATTGATGCATAGGGATTGACTGCATAAATATTGATGTTCATTTACTCTTTTACATCCTCCAATCAAGCCATCATCTTCATCAGAGCTGGAGAGCAGCCAAGACCAGCTGCATAAACATCTGCAGGCATCCTGGCCACTGCAAGGGACTGGCAGCTGTTGGTGGACTTGGAGCAGCAACTCAAGTTCGCCAACCACATTGTAACCACCGATGTTAGGTATCGATGGAGTGAGGAGGAGAAGAGCTATCTATAATATCACCGAAACAGCAGAGAAAGCCTCAAGATGGCTATGGCTCAAAAGAGGAGATCCATGGGGAAAAGTAGCTAGATTCGCCAACTGGACACAAGCTGGGGTCTGATCAGCCTCAGCTGGGTCGCCTGGATGAGGGTGTATGATGTTGAAAGACTCGAAACACCCAATGATTCCAGGAACATCACTGAAGATGCGTCCTGTCATGAGTCTGCCTTCATGTCATGTCTATTCTTGGTCTTGAGGCGGATTCATGACGAAGCCTTGTGTTTTATGTGAGAGAGAGATGTTGGCCCTATCGGCCTTCAATACTCTCTCTCCGGTCCTTTGACCCCGCCATCATTACCCGCACCTGCTCCTTGTTAATTATCCTTTGTCTGTCTCCCTTTAAAACATCCTCGTGTTCATTGTCCTGTGCTCGTTCGTTGCGTGTGTTAGTATCTCGTGGCTTGTACCCTTCAAGTCCTAGATAATGCTGAGGCCTAGCCTATGTAAGTTTATTGTTTTATTGTCTAGTGTTGTTTTGTTAATCTTGTCTAGTCATCCTCCCCGAGTTCTTATATATTGTTTTACCCCATGTGGGCTTTTGTTTTGTCAAATAAATCCTTGTTAACCCCTTGATTCCCCTGTTGCTGCCTGCAATTGGGTTCTTCTGTGTGATTCATAACAGCGTCCAGTAGCATCAGTATATGTATTTGTACAGCTTAACAAATTGGCTATAGAAATATGCTTGTGTATATGAAAATATTGTTTGGAGAAAGATGCAATTTCAATTAAAAAAAATATTTTTAAAAAATGTTCTTCTGAAAATGTATATGCCTTAGTAGTAAATATGATACACCGAATGTCAAAAAGTGATTTATTGCCCCTAATTTATGGCCCCCTGCTGTGTTTTATGATTATGACCCCCTTTGATCATGCACCGTGTGTACATTTATGACCCTTTGTTGTTGATCATAAAAATGGTTGTAATGTCCAGACCTCGCAGCCCCACACCCCCCCTTCACAGCGGAAGTGATAAGGAATTGGTTTGAGAATGTTTGACCTCTGAACGCCTGTGAATGAGAGCAATAAAAAGTTAAAGAAACAAGACGCACTGATGTTAAATAAAATAGATAAATAGTGATTAAATGAAATGATGTAAAATAGTCAGCTTTTCTAAGATTTTTTTAATAAAAAAAAAGTACATGCCTGTGGTTGTAGGGTGAGTCGTTGCAGTCAGATGTTCAAATGGAAATGAACTACTGGCTAGTCTTGTGAGTTTCTTTGTTCCCTCGTTACCTGAGCATTCCCCCCCCCCTCCCACAAAGCAAGACGATTTTTCACACCAGATCTTTTAACAAGCAAAACATGGTGTGAAAAACAGTCTGATGTGTATGAATTGTATATTAGAGAGAGAGAGAGAGTTTAAATTGTATTATGAGTGTGATGGTTCTTCTAAGAGCATTTTTAAAAGTCTTTATAAAAAGTTTTTCATTCCGCTGAATTGTTTCATGTCCTGTCTATACGACACCCCACACCATCTGACAAAAATGTTGATTTCTTACAGCTAGACTAACAACGGGTGTCTGTCTCAGAAAACGGCATGAAGTCTAGGGATATCTTCCTTATCAAGATGTCCCAATGAAAGTTTGTAATTATGTGTTTTTATGACTTGTTAATCAAATGATTGCTTTTTCTGGTTCATGGTTCTGTTTTCTCTGAGATGTTGATCAAAGGCTTGGGCTTTTTATGGATCCTGGGGGTTATCTTCTATATTCTTAACCCTTACCAGTTTGGCTATATCCCCCAACTCTTGACACAATTAAATGTTTTAAGGTTTCGACATTAACTGCAAAAAGTGTTTGAGACATTGAGTTATTTTATCAATCTGCCATAAACTACAGCTTTTTAATAAAAGGATATGCCCCCGATATGTTTTATACCTGTTCATGTAAGAAGGGGTCACAATGCGCTATGTTTGTTACGCTATAAATGTGCTCTGGCACCCATGTATAGTCTCCGGGGTTTAATCAACCATTCATTTAACAAAACATATTTTTTTCTTTTCATCATGGTTAATATTCTACTGCCCCCTTGTGGTTGCCATGCATTTAGTGCAACGCTAGTCAATTAGCATTTAGATTTAAAAACGTACTAATCAGGGTCGATCGATAGTCTCCGATGTTTTATTGAGTGATCAAAGCTTGTTCTTTCTAATCAACATGTTTACTGTCTACACCCTGTCGTTCTGGGACCCCCCCTTATATGTATGTTATCAATAGAATAAAATGTTAATGCCCCGTCTTCAGGAGACAGTTAATCAAGGCGAGGGACTGTGTAATTGGCCCATTATTTAAATATTTTAGTCTACAGACTTGATTAATCTACAACTACCATAAAGTGGGGATTCGGGTAGAATAAAATAATTAAAAAACAACAACTATTTTTATACTCAAGTTACAGTAGGCCCCTCTACTATTAAATGTTATACCTTATTCTATATCTATCGGGATGGTGACTTAATCGTCAGCTACTACAACATGTTTACGGACTATTTAGTATTCACAGTTTTTCTACCGAAAAACAGAAAAAAAAAACAAAAACAAAATGTCTTTACATTCTATTACTTTAGACCTTTATTTACTAGTGTGACTTTGTTATAGTTAAGCTTATAGTTAAAGCTAGGGGTTATTCTTCGACATTTTCTTATCCTAAAATAGATAGTTTCTTCTTTTTTCATGCAAATATGTCTGTGACGTCAAGAGGCGGTAACCCACGCCTACTTCATTCAAAGGCCCGCGAAACGCGTTTTCGGACTACATTGTAACATATGCTCTGCGAAGATCTGCGAAGAACTCTGTCGTGTTTTTTTTTTAAAACAATGGATTCGACTATAGGTGGTAAGTACTTTTACGCTTATTAAGTTAAATTTGTTGTAAAATATACTTATTTTTTCTCAACTTTAATGTTTAACAGGTTTTAAATAATCTCTCTGTACGATACAGAATTTGCTGAAATAACATCAGCCCAAATCGACCAACTTTGTGAGTATTATTTCATCTCGATTTACAAGTATTTTCTTAATGGTTGCTTTATATTTGCTTTTACTTTTTTTTATTTTAATATAGTATATGCTGAATTGACTACTGCTGTACCTCAAAGAAGTGTGGAATACGACGATTTGCAAGGTATGCTATGCGTAATATCTATTTTTATAAAAACATATTGACTACAAAATGACTTTTAGCATATTGAATAAGCATGAAAATCTTTTATTTGCTCTTTTATTTACCGGCTGGTTCATAACGTAGCATTGGTGACTCAGCCGGGTTTTGCTGCCTCCGCTATATTGCGACCTGTTAATAGATTGAGTCGGAAACGAAGACGTGTCGCGGTAAATTCTATACCCGTGGATCCTCCAGCACAGCCACAAATTGCTCCCCCCGAAGCTAGTCAGCCGGTTGGTAAGTGTCAACCTGTATTTATTATCTTTTTCGGGGGTTTTATAAATAGTTCCATTGTGTACTAATATGATCGTTTCTTTTTTTTTTGTGTGTGTGTCTAAACAGATTTCTACACTAATAATGTTCTGAGCGTTGATGCTGTAGTGAGCTGGAACAATGTTTTGGCAGAATTCTCGGAGGCCCTCAATAAAATACCAGAAGTGGTGTTAACAAACAGCGCTGAAAGTGTAACTTCACCTGAGGAGCAAAGGGGGTCTGCTGCTGTGGACAGAGCTGTTCCGGTGACATCGTCGTTGATTTTCGAGCAACCTCTACCATCAAACCAGTATCACTTTAACCATGAGCTGTTGTTGGAGCTGAGTGAAAAATGCAGTCAATTACAAGAAAGCCTGAACTTCCACAGCGAGCTCACGAGGAAGATGTACGGATGCGTTGACACTCTATTAACTAATTCTGCGGAACAAGGGGCACTAAACAGAATACTGCTGGATCGCACGGACAATCTTCAAGGGTCATTAGAGACTATGATCAAGAAACACGAAAATGAAAACAGCCATAGACAACTCACGGTAAGATTGCTGGCTAATATTAATCGCGCTATTTCACGGAGTGGTCATTTTTAATTAAGTTTTATTTTAAAGGCGTTCTTGAGATATATTCTTTTTGCGTGATTTAAGTTCTATTGTATGCATTTTAAGCTGTTTTCTTTTTGCTGTGATAATTAAGGTTTAAAGGCTTTAATGAGTTACTTCCATGATGGTTTTAAGTTTCTACTGTAGGCTTTTTAAAACGGTTTTTCGTTTTGCTGTGATTAAGGTTTAAAGGCTTTAATGAGTTACTTCTATGCTGGATTTAAGTGATATTGTGTGTATTTTAAACTGTTTTTCTTTTTGCTGTGATAATTAAGGTTTAAAGGCTTTAATGAGTTACTTCCATGATGGTTTTAAGTTTCTACTGTATGCTTTTTAAAACTGTTTTTCTTTTTGCTGTGATTAAGGTTTAAAGGCTTTAATGAGTTACTTCTATGCTGGATTTAAGTGATATTGTGTGTATTTTAAACTGTTTTTATTTTAGCTGTGCTTAAGGTTTATTTTAAAAGGCATTATTGAGTTACTTTTTTTTTTTGCAGGTTTTAAGGTCTATTTTAAAGCAATTCATGAACTACTTTTCTGTTGTTATTAAGTTTATTATTGTTTACATTTTAACAGGATTCCTAGTTTTTTTTTTTTTTTTTTCTACAATTAAGGGTTATTTTGTTAATTTCAACTCTGTTCTTTGTCACTTCATGAATGTTTGATTGTATTAGTGTAATCAGAGGGAGATCTGTCTAAACTATAATACTAATTTTAGAAAATGTCTGGTAAAAGAGGGCGTGCAGACGAAGATTTACATAGCTGTCAACAGATGCATTCTGTACGAGGTAGAAATGAGCATTTGTCTATAGCCGAACAGTTACAAGAAATTATAGATCAGCAAATCGAAGTTTTTGGCGATGACTATCGAGATTTTGATATGGTTTTACAAGACTTGGACTCCCAGATGATGTAATAGACGAATCTTCACCCCCTAACATAGGTGAAATGCTTGAAGAAATTATTCAGATGCAGAATCTGGATTTTGAAAGAGAATCGAATATGTTACAGGCTGGTGATGGTGTGCTTGATGATGCAGTAGAGCAGATACCTATGGGGTTAAGTCAAGAGGATATAGATAGACTGCGTTCTACTGGCGGCACTGTAGCTGATTATACCATTGCCACAAGACCATATTTTAATGGTTTAGAGATTCACAGAAATATGAATTTGAGAGAAGTCACATCCACAGATCTGGCCGCATACACTATATTTGTACATGATGCTTTGTCAGAAATTGTGTCGTTTTCCAGACAGTTGGGAGGTGAGGGTTCGTTTATCAACATCAGTCTCCGAGGACCCAGTCTAAAATCGGATGTGAACGCAATATTGTCCCCCGACAATGACTATGACGAGAGGCATGTTGTAGATCAGTTTGAAGCTGTTGTACAAAGTAATGCTCAGGTGATGGCTGATGAAAGCTTGCAATTACATGTATCCATAGCTAGAGCTATGAATGGGGGTGGAAAGCGTAGGAAGATAACCGATATAGCCCATGATGAAGTGCTTAAGAGAAAAAGAATGCAATTATTCTCACCCAGCAACATGACTATCAATTGTGTTTTGCTATTTGTTTAGCACATTTTCTCGACCCCGAGGCAGAGCACACTGTTTTAGAAAACAGGGGCGACGATATACAGACTGCTGCAGGTCTCACGTCTCAAGAATGTGTAGGTTTCAATCATGTTGCAAGGTTTGAGCAGGCATTAGGTCTAAAGATAGTGGTGTTTCACAGGGCTAATGGTGGAAATTTAGAGATGTACAAAACCCACGACGAGCCACATGACCTCAACATCAAGATTGAATGATTTCCTCAAAACCTCAAGCCTGTCATTAAACATTTTCAAATGTGTTCCAAAAGACAGTTTGGACTGTGGATTGATATTATCAGGTCTGAAACACTCTTCGTGGCCGTGAAAGTAGCAACCTGCAAAATCTAGTGCTTTCCTTACACCAGATTGTTCGTAATAGCCATCAACATAGAAACCTCCAAACATCATTTCACCATGAGTCAATGCGTGGCGAATGTCCACATCACGTGTCTTTTTCACATATTCAAGCCACTCAATCGAAACATTCGAGAATGTCTTGTGCTGTTGTATGTAGGCATTATTATGTGTCAGGGCTATTGTGTTAGGGGTGAGAAAGTGTGCTTTGAAGACACCCATACAGCATGACGCTAAAGTTGTAAAGCTGAATGGATCTAGCTGTGTACATTCAATGAACTCCTTCCTGTACGTAATGCATGCCTCACGTAGTAAAACAACATCATTCTTACAGTACAGGCCAATCTCCTTCTTGAAGTCAAAGACCATTCCTTCGAGTGTGTCATACCACTGATCAAACTTAACCCTGGCACTGTCTGACATTGTCGAATAGCCGTAGCACTGTTTGGAGGGGTAAGGCCCTACATAGCATTGATTCTCTAACCTATTGAAGAAATGGGGGAAGTACCCCTTTTCACCGGTGCTCAAATTAAAGGCTGCAGGTGTCTTTGCTAGAGCCATTGGCATGAAAGAGAAACTGTCATGTAACGCTGATTGAAGGTCTCGTCATACATAATGTCAATCTACAACCCTGCATAATTATATCCAACAAGAGACCCTCCTTGCAGTAATATTCGAGGATTAAGAAGTTGTCAAAACCTGCTCCATTGTGTGCCACAAAAGTGTAGTTTTTTATATTTTGGTCGTCTAAACTGGCGGATGAACTGTTGGATACATGTCTCACCGCCCCATTCAAAAGATTTGCCCTTAAACGTCATGGCGCATACATAATTTGCAATGTGTTTACCAGCATCACAGCGTGTTTCAAAGTCATAAAATATGTATTTGCCGTTGATCTCTTTGAAAGGAATAG
Source organism: Triplophysa siluroides (assembly GCA_006030095.1). Classification (NCBI taxonomy): domain Eukaryota; kingdom Metazoa; phylum Chordata; class Actinopteri; order Cypriniformes; family Nemacheilidae; genus Triplophysa; species Triplophysa siluroides. Next base: position 237,721 of record VCII01000434.1, read on the forward strand.
GCTGTATGAAACACTCATGCTTGCCCTCATGGCTTAGATCCACCCTACAATAGAAACAACATAATGCAGGACATTTATGCGGCTGTGGGTTGCTTAGGGGTACATGATAACGCCTACCGCATTTTGCTACAGTATTTGGTTGTGTCACAAGCTGATCTACCAGACCCGTCATCAGAAGACCTTTTATGTGCATTAAAACAATACGCTGATTTACAGATACGCAAACAGTCTGGACAGTGTATTGTCCTTTTAATCTGTTTGTAACACTGAATGTCATTGCATACAGAACAAATATTTACAATCATGACTCAGTCTGTTTGTAAAACCTTTGTAACAGTAACTGCACACATAAGGTGAGCCAAGAAACGCCTGAACACATTGTATCATATGATAATGGCCGTCATGCAGGTATAGAAACACTGTCTTATCATGTGGCTCGTCGTGGGTTTTGTACATCTCTAAATTTCCACCATTAGCCCTGAAACACCACTATCTTTAGACCTAATGCCTGCTCAAACCTTGCAACATGATTGAAACCTACACATTCTTGAGACGTGAGACCTGCAGCAGTCTGTATATCGTCGCCCCTGTTTTCTAAAACAGTGTGCTCTGCCTCGGGGTCGAGAAAATGTGCTAAACAAATAGCAAAACACAATTTGTTAGTCATGTTGCTGGGTGAGAATAATTGCATTCTTTTTCTCTTAAGCACTTCATCATGGGCTATATCGGTTATCTTCCTACGCTTTCCACCCCCATTCATAGCTCTAGCTATGGATACATGTAATTGCAAGCTTTCATCAGCCATCACCTGAGCATTACTTTGTACAACACTTCAAACTGATCTACAACATGCCTCTCGTCATAGTCATTGTCGGGGACAATATTGCGTTCACATCCGATTTTAGACTGGGTCCTCGGAGACTGATGTTGATAAACGAACCCTCACCTCCCAACTGTCTGGAAAACGACACAATTTCTGACAAAGCATCATGTACAAATATAGTGTATGCGGCCAGATCTGTGGATGTGACTTCTCTCAAATTCATATTTCTGTGAATCTCTAAACCATTAAAATATGGTCTTGTGGCAATGGTATAATCAGCTACAGTGCCGCCAGTAGAACGCAGTCTATCTATATCCTCTGACTTAACCCCATAGGTATCTGCTCTACTGCATCATCAAGCACACCATCACCAGCCTGTAACATATTCGATTCTCTTTCAAAATCCAGATTCTGCATCTGAATAATTTCTTCAAGCATTTCACCTATGTTAGGGGGTGAAGATTCGTCTATTACATCATCTGGGAGTCCCAAGTCTTGTAAAACCATATCAAATCTCGATAGTCATCGCCAAAAACTTCGATTTGCTGATCTATAATTTCTTGTAACTGTTCGGCTATAGACAAATGCTCATTTCTACCTCGTACAGAATGCATCTGTTGACAGCTATGTAAATCTTCGTCTGCACGCCCTCTTTTACCAGACATTTTCTAAAATTAGTATTATAGTTTAGACAGATCTCCCTCTGATTACACTAATACAATCAAACATTCATGAAGTGACAAAGAACAGAGTTGAAATTAACAAAATAACCCTTAATTGTAGCAAAAAAAAAAAAACTAGGAATCCTGTTAAAATGTAAACAATAATAAACTTAATAACAACAGAAAAGTAGTTCATGAATTGCTTTAAAATAGACCTTAAAACCTGCAAAAAAAAAAAGTAACTCAATAATGCCTTTTAAAATAAACCTTAAGCACAGCTAAAATAAAAACAGTTTAAAATACACACAATATCACTTAAATCCAGCATAGAAGTAACTCATTAAAGCCTTTAAACCTTAATCACAGCAAAAAGAAAAACAGTTTTAAAAAGCATACAGTAGAAACTTAAAACCATCATGGAAGTAACTCATTAAAGCCTTTAAACCTTAATTATCACAGCAAAAAGAAAAACAGTTTAAAATACACACAATATCACTTAAATCCAGCATAGAAGTAACTCATTAAAGCCTTTAAACCTTAATCACAGCAAAACGAAAAACCGTTTTAAAAAGCCTACAGTAGAAACTTAAAACCATCATGGAAGTAACTCATTAAAGCCTTTAAAAACCTTAATTATCACAGCAAAAAGAAACAGCTTAAAATGCATACAATAGAACTTAAATCACGCAAAAAGAATATATCTCAAGAACGCCTTTAAAATAAAACTTAATTAAAAATGACCACTCCGTGAAATAGCGCGATTAATATTAGCCAGCAATCTTACCGTGAGTTGTCTATGGCTGTTTTCATTTTCGTGTTTCTTGATCATAGTCTCTAATGACCCTTGAAGATTGTCCGTGCGATCCAGCAGTATTCTGTTTAGTGCCCCTTGTTCCGCAGAATTAGTTAATAGAGTGTCAACGCATCCGTACATCTTCCTCGTGAGCTCGCTGTGGAAGTTCAGGCTTTCTTGTAATTGACTGCATTTTTCACTCAGCTCCAACAACAGCTCATGGTTAAAGTGATACTGGTTTGATGGTAGAGGTTGATCGAAAATCAACGACGATGTCACCGGAACAGCTCTGTCCACAGCAGCAGACCCCCTTTGCTCCTCAGGTGAAGTTACACTTTCAGCGCTGTTTGTTAACACCACTTCTGGTATTTTATTGAGGGCCTCCGAGAATTCTGCCAAAACATTGTTCCAGCTCACTACAGCATCAACGCTCAGAACATTATTAGTGTAGAAATCTGTTTAGACACACACACAAAAAAAAAGAAACGATCATATTAGTACACAATGGAACTATTTATAAAACCCCCGAAAAAGATATAAATACAGGTTGACACTTACCAACCGGCTGACTAGCTTCGGGGGGAGCAATTTGTGGCTGTGCTGGAGGATCCACGGGTAGAATTTACCGCGACACGTCTTCGTTTCCGACTCAATCTATTAACAGGTCGCAATATAGCGGAGGCAGCAAAACCCGGCTGAGTCACCAATGCTACGTTATGAACCAGCCGGTAAATAAAAGAGCAAATAAAAGATTTTCATGCTTATTCAATATGCTAAAAGTCATTTTGTAGTCAATATGTTTTTATAAAAATAGATATTACGCATAGCATACCTTGCAAATCGTCGTATTCCACACTTCTTTGAGGTACAGCAGTAGTCAATTCAGCATATACTATATTAAAATAAAAAAAGTAAAAGCAAATATAAAGCAACCATTAAGAAAATACTTGTAAATCGAGATGAAATAATACTCACAAAGTTGGTCGATTTGGGCTGATGTTATTTCAGCAAATTCTGTATCGTACAGAGAGATTATTTAAAACCTGTTAAACATTAAAGTTGAGAAAAAAATAAGTATATTTTACAACAAATTTAACTTAATAAGCGTAAAAGTACTTACCACCTATAGTCGAATCCATTGTTTTAAAAAAAAAACACGACAGAGTTCTTCGCAGAGCATATGTTACAATGTAGTCCGAAAACGCGTTTCGCGGGCCTTTGAATGAAGTAGGCGTGGGTTACCGCCTCTTGACGTCACAGACATATTTGCATGAAAAAGAAGAAACTATCTATTTTAGGATAAGAAAATGTCGAAGAATAACCCCTAGCTTTAACTATAAGCTTAACTATAACAAAGTCACACTAGTAAATAAAGGTCTAAAGTAATAGAATGTAAAGACATTTTGTTTTTTTTTTTTTTTCTGTTTTTCGGTAGAAAAACTGTGAATACTAAATAGTCCGTAAACATGTTGTAGTAGCTGACGATTAAGTCACCATCCCGATAGATATAGAATAAGGTATAACATTTAATAGTAGAGGGGCCTACTGTAACTTGAGTATAAAAATAGTTGTTGTTTTTTAATTATTTTATTCTACCCGAATCCCCACTTTATGGTAGTTGTAGATTAATCAAGTCTGTAGACTAAAATTTTAAATAATGGGCCAATTACACAGTCCCTCGCCTTGATTAACTGTCTCCTGAAGACGGGGCATTAACATTTTATTCTATTGAACATACATATAAGGGGGGGTCCCAGAACGACAGGGTGTAGACAGTAAACATGTTGATTAGAAAGAACAAGCTTTGATCACTCAATAAAACATCGGAGACTATCGATCGACCCTGATTAGTACATGTTTTTAAATCTAAATGCTAATTGACTAGCGTTGCACTAAATGCATGGCAACCACAAGGGGGCAGTAGAATATTAACCATGATGAAAAGAAAAAAATATGTTTTGTTAAATGAATGGTTGATTAAACCCCGGAGACTATACATGGGTGCCAGAGCACATTTATAGCGTAACAAACATAGCGCATTGTGACCCCTTCTTACATGAAGGTATAAAACATATCGGGGGCATATCCTTTTATTAAAAAGCTGTAGTTTATGGCAGATTGATAAAATAACTCAATGTCTCAAACACTTTTTGCAGTTAATGTCGAAACCTTAAAACATTTAATTGTGTCAAGAGTTGGGGGATATAGCCAAACTGGTAAGGGTTAAGAATATAGAAGATAACCCCCAGGATCCATAAAAAGCCCAAGCCTTTGATCAACATCTCAGAGAAAACAGAACCATGAACCAGAAAAAGCAATCATTTGATTAACAAGTCATAAAAACACATAATTACAAACTTTCATTGGGACATCTTGATAAGGAAGATATCCCTAGACTTCATGCCGTTTCTGAGACAGACACCCGTTGTTAGTCTAGCTGTAAGAAATCAACATTTTTGTCAGATGGTGTGGGGTGTCGTATAGACAGGACATGAAACAATTCAGCGGAATGAAAAAACCTTTTATAAAGACTTTTAAAAATGCTCTTAGAAGAACCATCACACTCATAATACAATTTAAACTCTCTCTCTCTCTCTAATATACAATTCATACACATCAGACTGTTTTTCACACCATGTTTTGCTTGTTAAAAGATCTGGTGTGAAAACATCGTCTTGCTTTGTGGATGGGAGGGGGGAATGCTCAGGTAACGAGGGAACAAAGAAACTCACAAGACTAGCCAGTAGTTCATTTCCATTTGAACATCTGACTGCAACGACTCACCCTACAACCACAGGCATGTACTTTTTTTTTTAAAAAATCTTAGAAAAGCTGACTATTTTACATCATTTCATTTAATCACTATTTATCTATTTTATTTAACATCAGTGCGTCTTGTTTCTTTAACTTTTTATTGCTCTCATTCACAGGCGTTCAGAGGTCAAACATTCTCAAACCAATTCCTTATCACTTCCGCTGTGAAGGGGGGGTGTGGGGCTGCGAGGTCTGGACATTACAACCATTTTTATGATCAACAACAAAGGGTCATAAATGTACACACGGTGCATGATCAAAGGGGGTCATAATCATAAAACACAGCAGGGGGCCATAAATTAGGGGCAATAAATCACTTTTTGACATTCGGTGTATCATATTTACTACTTGCCTTTCAGCGTTTAATGGGTCCGTCTAAACTATGTTAGTCATTTAAACAACACTTGATTTTAAATTATTCTGTAATCATTCTATACAGTTGTAGACTACTTATGCTCTCAAAATACAAAAATAAAATAGTCTGCTGGGTCTGTTTGTTTGAGCAATACCGCCACAAAAGCAGCTGGTGGTAAAGCTCCGTGGTCCAATGTGCATGCACAAAATGATGTGTTAACACAGCGTTTTAAATGACGTAAAAGAGCTTATTGATATGGAACGCGAACGGGGACAATATGTATAACGCAAAACGCGTGAAATTTGGATGCTTTGTGGCTACCCAATCCGTCCCGGAAACCCGATTTGTTCGGCGCATGCGCGAAACTGTGTCTTCTTCCGGTCGAAACAATTTATGGCAGTTTTAATAAAAAAAATTGTCTGTCCATACCGGAAATAGTTTTTTTTATAAACTCTTTAAAAAAAATGAGCAATTAACATCAAAAGACATTAAACACATTACAAATTTTAATGGTTTGGTGAAACGTACGAGGGATACACAAAGAATCCTGTAAAGAGTGGAAAATAGTTTTTCTCTATTAATCTTTATGTTGCTTTTTATTATATTTTTTGATTCCAACAAAATACAATATGACAAAATGTTATATGTCAGGTGTGAGAAATTTATTTTTATACATAAAAATACTTATTTATAGAAAAACTAAAATATAGTATATTATTAAATTCATATTTTTATTAGTGATTCTCTTCTTAAAACCTTTTTTGGCAAAATATGTCAAGGTTAATATGTGGAACAAATTGTTACCCTAGTTAAATAATTGAAAACCCTTACCTGGTTACCCTTGACAAACAAAATTTTCAGAATTTAACCAATTTATTTATACATTTGTTCCTTATATTCTTTAGTCATTCATTCAATCTCAACCCCCCTCCCTGCCTCTCTCAGTCACACACTCAAACATCTATTCATCTACTTAAATTGCTGATTGAGGAACATGGCATTGACCTTACTTTTCTTATATTTTAACAAATGTCTGCATTTAAGAAACACACAGAAAAAGTTATATAGGCATTTATTACATTTATTTATACATGTGGTTATTCCAAACAACCAGCCTCAGAGACTTGATCCCTAGGAGGTTCTTGAGTGCATTTCCTTGATCATCCTTGTTCATCTTCAAAAAGGCAGGCTGCGTCACCTCCCCACGGAATAAGTGTCTGTGATTCTGTACCCAGTAATGCTGTATTTAGGTCTCGCACAATGGTTGGCTCCTGGACCTGTTGAAGTAAATTAAGTTTATGCTTGATTCTAATTGGTTGACAAACATTCTAAAGGTGTGCGTTATGTTTTGAAGCATTTAATGGCCTATCGTCAATTATTCCTTAAATAACAGACAAATTAAATAATAACAAGTTAAACTCATTATTCAGCATGTTTGCAAATGTTACAGTTGTTTCATATAAACTATTATCATTCACCTTATCAATGTCCTCGTCATCCACAACTCTTCTGCTTGTGGTGAATTTCAACACCCTAAAAACCGGCTCAAGGGTCCCCTGAAGGAGTTGGGATGCTTCTTCAGTCCAGTATGCAAATCTCTGCCCATGTCTTTTAAATACAGTGCCTTGCAAAAGTATTCGGCCCCCTTGAACTTTGCGACCTTTTGCCACATTTCAGGCTTCAAACATAAAGATATGAAACTGTAATTTTTGGTGAAGAATCAACAACAAGTGGGACTGTCAAGGATCATCTCTACGTATACCGTCAAGAAGTCTTCAAATCAACACATGGAGAACGTTAAATGCAGTTATATATTTATTTTCAGTTCTCCCAAGCCAGCAAAGTGCAAGGTGCTCACAGGTGCCAAAACATAAAAATTCAAAAAGAAAACGAAAGGAAAAACAACAACCTTGGATCAGGTATAACCATACAATCAGAGTACTCAGCAGATACTGCACTCACTACCACCAGTCATCAACCTCCTGACCGCTTCCTTGTGTGAGAATTTATACACATGGGTACAACCATTTATCAGCAATCCTAACATGGGAAAGTATTAAAGACCATGAAAATGTCTTGCAGATCAAGAAAAAGTATTAACAGATCAAGTAACCACAATTCCTTCAACACACACATTTAAATAACACAGCACAAAACTTCATTTCAACAATAATTATAAGTAATAAACATCAATAATCTCATCCAAACAGTTCCACCCCTTACCCACCATACTTGGTATCTCCCACTCCCATGATGCAACACAGCACAGGTACAAAAAGCATGACAAAAGTCCATTCTGGTCTTTTACTCAAATCAAGATGGCCGCCACCATGTATGCTGATCCAGATGAAGTCAACAGTTTGTGAAAGCTTAAAATGTCCACTGGGTTAGTGCTCAGGTGGCCAGCCTGAGACACAACAGTATAGTTGTATGTTTGTGTTTGTGTGTGTGTGTGTGTGTAAGCCGTCTCTACCGTCGCTGGTACATCAAGGTAATAAAGATTCTTTTTAAAACCCAAGTATGTGTTAATGTGTCTCTAGAAAGGGCTAACAAGGGGAACACAAGGAACAGAGGGCAGCTCTGTGACAGGGACACAATCATGAAGTGGAACGAAATTTATTGGATATTTCAAACTTTTTTAACAAATAAAAAACTGAAAAATTGGGCGTGCAAAATTATTCAGCCCCCTTAAGTTAATACTTTGTAGCGCCACCTTTTGCTGCGATTACAGCTGTAAGTCGCTTGGGGTAAGTCTCTATCAGTTTTGCACATCGAGAGACTGAAATTTTTGCCCATTCCTCCTTGCAAAACAGCTCAAGCTCAGTGAGGTTGGTTGGAGAGCATTTGTGAACAGCAGTTTTCAGTTCTTTCCACAGATTCTCGATTGGATTCAGGTCTGGACTTTGACTTGGCCATTCTAACACCTGGATATGTTTATTTGTGAACCATTCCATTGTAGATTTTGCTTTATGTTTTGGATCATTGTCTTGTTGGAAGACAAATCTCCGTCCCAGTCTCAGGTCTTTTGCAGACTCCATCAGGTTTTCTTCCAGAATGGTCCTGTATTTGCTCCATCCATCTTCCCATCAATTTTAACCATCTTCCTGTCCCTGCTGAAGAAAAGCAGGCCCAAACCATGATGCTGCCACCACCATGTTTGACAGTGGGGATGGTGTGTTCAGGGTGATGAGCTGTGTTGCTTTTACGCCAAACATAACGTTTTGCATTGTTGCCAAAAAGTTCGATTTTGGTTTCATCTGACCAGAGCACCTTCTTCCACATGTTTGGTGTGTCTCCCAGGTGGCTTGTGGCAAACTTTAAACGACACTTTTTATGGATATCTTTAAGAAATGGCTTTCTTCTTGCCACTCTTCCATAAAGGCCAGATTTGTGCAGTATACGACTGATTGTTGTCCTATGGACAGAGTCTCCCACCTCAGCTGTAGATCTCTGCAGTTCATCCAGAGTGATCATGGGCCTCTTGGCTGCATCTCTGATCAGTCTTCTCCTTGTATGAGCTGAAAGTTTAGAGGGACGGCCAGGTCTTGGTAGATTTGCAGTGGTCTGATACTCCTTCCATTTCAATATTATTGCTTGCACAGTGCTCCTTGGGATGTTTAAAGCTTGGGAAATCTTTTGTATCCAAATCCGGCTTTAAACTTCTCCACAACAGTATCTCGGACCATCCTGGTGTGTTCCTTGTTCTTCATGATGCTCTCTGCGCTTTAAACGGACCTCTGAGACTATCACAGTGCAGGTGCATTACGGAGACTTGATTACACACAGGTGGATTATATTTATCATCATTAGTCATTTAGGTCAACATTGGATCATTCAGAGATCCTCACTGAACTTCTGGAGAGAGTTTGCTGCACTGAAAGTAAAGGGGCTAAATAATTTTGCACGCCCAATTTTTCAGTTTTTTATTTGTTAAAAAAGTTTGAAATATCCAATAAATTTCGTTCCACTTCATGATTGTGTCCCACTTGTTGTTGATTCTTCACAAAAAATTACAGTTTCATATCTTTATGTTTGAAGCCTGAAATGTGGCAAAAGGTCGCAAAGTTCAAGGGGGCCGAATACTTTCGCAAGGCACTGTATATGTAAATGTATACTCTATATAATAGCTTAAACTAACTTTATATACAGCCAAGACACTCAAATTATATCTGTAGAATCTATCATACCCTTCTAGGCAAAACCTTTCCATGAGGTTAATGCACCACCACTGGCGAATCAATGGGACATCCTCCTAAAACATACAAAAATAAAAAATGTAAACATACCAGTTCAATAATATACTTGTGTAAATTCCAGCTTACCTCTGTGAATGAATGTTAAGGGACATGATGTGCAGATGCTGAGAGCATACTGTGAAACACAAATAACACTGCAAGACTTTGATTTTATTATTTAACAGCTTTGATAAATTAAACATTCTTACCATCAACATGTAGACACCACAAGAATCCCTACTGGACTGTTGAGGAAAAAACTGGAAAAGCAAAAAAAACATCCACAGTTAGTTTTAAAAACAACTCCTATTTTTAGGAAAGGGGTGATGTACAGGAAGCAGGTTGATATCGCAGAGTAAACCCAGACCATCAGGACCAGACACGAAGTGGTCTTGTATCACACTGTAGGGTTTTATTTTGCGATCAGCTGGATGTCTGTACATTATGCCACTTATTGCATAATTAGTTACATCCCAAGTTAGTTATTGAACATAAAATATTGATTTGATATATTTTGGCACTCTGCAAGAACAGACCTCTTCTCTTCCTGTTACAGGACAACTAGCCGCATGTACTGCTTAATTGGGCCAGTGTAGTATCACGGTTCCACCTGGTACTCACCTTCAACCCCAATCACCGGAATGCTGAACACCTGCACTCAATCACCAGAGCACTACATAAGCACACATCTCACACTCACTCACCGGTTGATCTTAAGGTTGCTACCCTTCAACGCTTCCTCCAGAGACCTATTGCTCTTGGACCGTTCTCATACCATTAGGATTTGCTTGCTCAAATAAAGAGATACTAATCTTACTTACCTTGTTGTTGTTCCATCCTTGATAAACGGTGACAGAAGATCAACCCTTCAAACATTGTGATGGAATCCAGCAATCCAGCCACATCGGATCCTATTGCCGAACTCATTACCTCTCTATGCGAAGCTCTTCTACGCCCGATCATGGCGTCTATCTCTGCATGCCCCATGGCCAAACCAACCATATATTCGGGTGAAGTATCAGAATGTAAAGGATTCCTATTACAATGCCAATTGTATTTTGAGGTTCTTCCCCACCAGTTTTCCGGAGACCGTGCCAAGATCGCGTTTATCATCTCGCTACTAGCCGGAAGAGCCTGTCAGTGGGCAGAATCCTTGACGCCTTCGTTTTACTTTTTAAAGATGTGTTTGGGGTGAGTACTTCCTCCCTTTCTGTACATGATGAACTATTCAGATTACGCCAAGCTGACCAAACAATCCATGAGTACACCATACACTTCCGCACTCTTGCGGCATCCAGTGGCTGGAACAAAATTGCCCTACTCACGGCATATCCCTGGGGACTAAATCCTAAACTCCAACAACAACTGTCTATATTTGATTACTCCGAGGGCCTAAAAGGTTTCTTGCTAAAGGCTCAACACACCTCTCAACATCTATTCATTGTCACCTCAAAGGAAGAGTCCCTCGTTGACAACTCGCCTACCAGTGATCTCAACACAAGAGCCCATGCAAACAGATCGCTATCATCTCACCACTATGGAACGCCAACGTCGCCTACTGCAAAAGCTGTGCTTATACTGCGGAGGAGAGGATCACCTACTACAAACCTGCCCCGTCCGTCCTCCACGCCCAGCGGTGAGTAAAATCTATGTCAACTCTATGGTTAACATTCCACGATATCATGATGCTGTACTAATTTATGCCACTCGATCTATCTCAGTGAGAATCCAATTCGATTCTGCAATATTCCACGAAGGAACAGTTCCACACACTATCGAATCACAACAATTCAGGGAAAACCTCTAGGCAACGGACTGGTACAGTGGGAAAGTCCAGAAATGATCCTTCGCATCGGCTGCCTTCATGAAGAAACTCCGTCCTTGCTAGTACTAGAGGAATTCGTGGTAGATGTACTGCAAGACAGCAGCCACCAAACTACCTCCGCACAGGCCATGGGACTGCGCAATAGACCTCCTGCCTGGAACCAAACTACCAAAAGGTAGGATATATCCACTCTCAATCCCAAAACGAAAAGCCATGGATGAATACATTAAAGAAGCGTTACAACAAGAGTTCATTCAACCATCAACCTCCCCAGCGGCCTCAAGCTTTTTCTTTGTAGCCAAGAAAGATGTAGGACTACGTCCATGCATTAACTACCGTGCTCTCAACTCCCAGATGGTAAAGTTTGCTTACCCCTACCACTGGTACCTGCAGCCCTTGAAGAACTGCGTGGAGCTCACATCTTTTCCAAACTCGATCTCTGCAGTGCCTACAACCTTATCCGCATACGTAAGGGGGACGAATGGAAAACTGCGTTCATTACACCATCAGGACACTACGAGTACCAGGTCATGCCGTACGGACTTTCTAACTCGCCTTCATTCTTTCAGAACTTCATGAATGAAATCTTCCTGGACATGCTTCGTGATAATCTATATCGATGATATTCTCATCTACTCCTTCAACATCTCTGACCATATCAACCACGTACAACAAGTACTCGGCCGACTCCGTCAACATCAACTATATCTGAAGCTCGAGAAATGTGAGTTCCATCAAACTACCATCCAGTTCCTAGGCTACATAATCACCCCAGAAGGAACCCAGATGGATCAGAGCAAGGTAGAAACTGTAAAGAACTGGCCACAACCCCTCACCAAGAAAGAGCTCCAACGCTTTTTGGGATTCGCAAACTTCTACCGTAGATTCATATCAGGTTACAGTGAAATCTCGGCTCCACTCACCTCTCTCCTCCGCCAAAAACTCAAACATATATGCTGGACACCGAATGCGTTCAGAGCCTTCCAGAAGCTGAAGGAATCCTTCACCACTGCTCATACTCTCCTCCACACAGACCCTACCAAACCCTTCTGCGTAGAAGTGGATGCATCCTCCCTTGGAGTAGGAGCCGTATTGTCCCAACAAGGAGGTACACCCTCCTTACTACATCCATGTGCTTTCTTCTCAAATCAATTATCTCCAGCGGAACAAAACTATGATATTGGCAACAGGGAACTGCTGGCCCTCGAAGAATGGCGACACTGGCTGGAGGGAGCTGATCATCCTTTTGAAGTAATTACTGATAAAAACTTGCAGTACCTCAGAGAAGCGAGACGCTTGAATCCCAGACAGGCACGATGGGCCCTATTCTTCACACGATTTAACTTCACTATTACCTATCGACCCGCAAGAATTCCAAAGCAGATGCTCTCTCCAGAATGCACTCACCAGACCCGGTACCTGAAGAACAAGAACCAATACTCCCTCAAGATCTATTTCTCTACCCCATAATCTGGTCCCTAGACGATAACATCCGAACAGCCACAGAAGAGGAACCTGCTCCGCCGGGAGTTCCAGAAAGTAAAACATATGTACCAACATCCTTACGAATTCCCCTTCTGGACTCTATTCATACATCCCCCGGATCTGGTCACCCAGGCAGACAACGAACCCTCTCACTCCTCGAGGGAAGATATTGGTGGCCCAACATGAGCCAAGACGTTGCCCGATTTGTTAGGGGATGTTCAGTCTGCGCCAAAATCTCTACCAGTCGTCTCCCTGAAGGCAAACTGGTACCACTCCCAATCCCACACCGACCCTGGGCCCATCTAGGAGTAGACTTCGCCACCGACCTACCCTCTTCCAATGGCTTCACCACTATCCTCGTAGTAGTAGTAGTAGACAGATTCTCTAAAGCCTGCGAGCTTATTCCGCTGAAGGGTCTACCCACAGCCCTGGAAACAGCACATGCACTCTTCAACAACATCTTCAGACACTTCGGAATTCCAGAAGACATAGTGTCTGACCGAGATCCCCATTGAACAATTGAACAATTAGTTAATGTAGCTGGATATTTTAAACTTACTTTGTAAATTAAGCACGACCCAGGTTGTAACAGATAGTCAGTTCTCTTCTTAATGATAAAATTTCTTAACACTACTTAATTACTTTTAATGGTCAAATTTGAAGATGCAGGGTTCATCTTCCGACGCTCTGAAGGACAGTTGTTCATAAAATACAAACGAATCCATAGCGCTGTCAACCATATCACCACTAACAGACTGTCGTAAACGTCTGCGATAACAGGAAGTGGCGCCAATTTGAACGATCGAGTCGACTGTCGTAAAAAACGGGAATTACCGGAAGTGACTTCAGTTTCGCGCATGCGCGGAACAAATCGGGTTTCCGGGACGGATCGAGTAGCCACACGCTTCATCGTGACAAGTTTGAACGTGACTTTTTGTTCTGTGTAAACTCGAACGTTTCTTTCGTATTTACGCAAAGTTTTTGGTCGTGTTATTTTAAGACACGACCGTTTGTATCGCCATAACGCGATCTTTTTGGCCCTGATTTGTTTAAACAAACGTTTTTGTCGTGTAAACAGGTCATTTTTTTTTTTTTTTTTTTTTATATTATGACTCTTATTTTGATACGTGACATACTAATCTTTCTGTTTTATTTGAACTGCTGACAATTTGAGGTCAATCAATAAATTCAAATCACTAATTATATATCGCTGTTATTTAATTGCAACTTTTGTGGCTTACATATATTTATATTTTATCCTGTGTTGTATGGTGTATAACTCACATATATTTTATATACAACTTAAAGGTCACTGCACACACATATTACAGCCTATTACATCACTTATGTCTTATATACGTTTTATTACTGAATTTTAAAAGAATATATTTATAAAATAAAATGTATTTATTGAAAAGGGTTTAAACTATGTTTTTCATGCTTCAATGTAACCATTATGTCCAAAATGCACATATGTGGATAAGGGAGCAATTAACGTCATGGTTAGAATACCAAAGGACATTACAGAGACCTTTGTACTGACTCAAGCAGAGATGAACAGCCCTAAAAGGACAACCTTTCCAGGGCATTATCTTAACTTCCAGCTTCTTGCATCATGAACAGCACTGAGGCAGCAGTGGAGTCATTCAGGGTTCCTAGGCACCACCATCTCTCAGGAGCTGAAGTGGGACAATCACATTGGCTCCATTGCTAAAAAAGCCCAGCAGGGCATGTACTTCTTACATCAGCTGAAGAAGTTCAACCTACCACAAACTCTGTTAAAACAGTTTTACTCAGCAGTCATAGAGTCTGTCCTCTGCTCATCCATCACTGTCTGGTTTGGCTCAGTCACAAAGTCAGACATAAGAGGAGGGTTCTGACTGCTGAGAAGATCATTGGTGCTCCCCTGCCCACCTTCCAAGAACTCTATACATCCAGAGTGAGGAAAAGGGCTAAGAAAATCACCCTGGACCTCTCACACCCAAGCCATCATCTCTTCACAATGCTGCCGTCCGGTCGGCGCTACAGAGCACTGAGCACCAAAACAACCAGACACAAAAATAGCTTCTTCCCTCAGGCCATCTACCTCTTGAACAGTTCAATATTTTATACCCACCGTGCAATTAATAACTCTTTCTCTCAATTAAAAAATACTTAAGTGCAATATGAATTATATCATGCAGATAATACACTATCTATTTTTATACAACTTTTTATGTAAATTATATTTAATTCTGCTGTATATAGCACATACCTTGTATTACAATAGTCGATTTTTTAGTATTCTTAGTATTAGGGAATTTACTCTCTACATCTATATCTTATGTTTATTGTGATATATGCACTTAATGTCGCTCGAGCGCATCCCTTTGTATGTTCTACCAATATATGAAGAAGCCTGAGTTCTGAGTAAATACACTAGAGTTATCATGGCACTTGTCTCAGCGTATTATTCATGTTATATAAAGAGATAAGAACATAACATATTGGCGACGAGGATTACCTATGTCGAACTCATAATCTAATGCGACGGGAGACAACTGGCTACTGTTTACGGCAGATCTGACCAAAGTAGTGGCGGTGTTGTTGAGTGTAATGGGTTCATCTACATATGGACTGCTGCGAAGCTTAATTGCTCCGGATAAGCCTGGGGCTAAATCATACGATGACATTGTGACTGTTTTGAAAGAACATTTCTCTCCGAAACCGATCGTGATCGCAGAGAGATTTAGGTTTATAACCGCAGTCAACAGGAGACAGAAACAGTAGCACAGTATGTCGCAGTTTTAAAAAGGCTCAGTGAACACTGCGAATTTGGGACTCATCTGCAGGATGCTTTAAGAGATCGCTTCGTGTGCGGACTGAAAACGGAATCTGTGCAGAAACGGCTGCTGACGAAAAGCAGCGCTCACGTTCCAAAAGGCAGTGGAGATTGCAGTGTCCATGGAAACGGCGACAAGGGAATCGCAACAGTTAAGTGGCTTTTTGAAAGTGAACGCACTGTCGATGCAAGAGAAAGAAGGTCGCAAATGTTATCGTTGTGGTAGAACGAACCATAATGAGAAAGACTGCCATTACAAAGAACTGCAGTGCCACAATTGTGGTAGAAAAGGACACATTTCCAGAGTGTGTAGAATTAAAGGGAAACACACTACTGAAAGCAAAAAGTTAAAGCCTGAAGGAGTTTTTAATAATTTTTATTACGTTTAAATCTTTACTCTTTATCATGGTGTGATTAAAACAATGTGTGTGTGTGCCTTAATGAAAATGTTTAAATAGAAACTGTGAGGGGTTCTGTGCTGATATTAAATGTGCTTACTACAGGGTGTGGTATGTGTGTGGGGGTGCAGCGTGGAATGTGCATGCACACACATAGCTACAACTGATTACTTAGAACAGACTGCAGAAATTGGGTGGGGGTTTGTCATGGGATGTTTTACAGAAACTAGGAGAACAAAGGAGTGAAAGCTGATTGGATGAGCACAGGGAGGACCCTCCCCCTCGCAGCAGAAAGAAGAGACTAGAATACTATATATAGGCTGTAAAACGTATTTCCGGGGTTGGTTCTTTGTGAGACGTTGTGTCCGAGACAACCCGGCGCTGTATTTGAAACTTTCTGATCAATAAACTTCAACGATTATTTGAGCGGCCTTTCTCTCCAATTTTTGAACACGCAGGACTTTTTAAAGTCCATCAAGCCAAGGAGCACGAAAAATGTCCAACAGAGAAAGAAAGTGCATCAGATGAATGTGAAAGACTCATCGAGTGATGATACTACAGACTCAGAGCTTGCACTGCATGTGATGACTAGGAAGGAGGAATTGTCACACATCTGCCTAAAGCCAATAGTAGAAGGAGAATTTTGGAAATGGAATTTGACATGGGAGTCTCTTTTAATTTGACACGGGAGTCTCTTTTTTTACAGTCTCTTTAATTTCAAGAGAACTGTACAATGCACGACTAGCTCACAAACCACTGTGCACAACTGACGTGATCCTGAAAACGTATACTGGAGAGTTGGTGTCTCCACTAGGGGTCATAGAGGTCAAAGTGAAAATGAACAAACAAAAAGTGAAATTACCGCTTTATGTTGTGGAAGGAACCGCTTCACCACTATTCGGCAGAGAGTGGCTCAAGAAAATCAGGCTGAACTGGCGTGAAATTAAGAGTGTGGGAAAGGATACACTTGAGACAGTGTTAGCAAGATACATAAATGTCTTCAGGAAGGAACTGGGCTTACTTAAAGGTATCGAAGCCACTGTGTCACTCAAACCAGAGTTTCAGCCACGATTTTGCCAAGCACGCAATGTTCCATATGCTTTGAAACCGAAGGTGGAGGCCGAAATAAATCGCCTACTGGAGTTAGGGGTCATTTCCCCTGTGACTTGCAGTGAGTGGGCCATGCCGATTATACCGGTGGTAAAAAGGAATGGAGACGTGAGAATTTGTGGAGATTTTAAGGTGACAGTGAATCCGGCTTTGTGTGTGGAACGTTACCCGATTCCACGAATAGAGGATTTATTCGCATCGTTAGCAGGGGGCCAACGTTTCACCAAATTGGATCTCTCAAATGCGTACTTACAAGTTCCGGTGGCAGAAAGCTCACGTAAGTGTCTCACAGTCACCACGTCAAAAGGGCTTTTCTGTTACAATCGTTTACCATTCGGCATTGCTTCGGCCCCTGCAATTTTCCAAAGGGCCATGGATCAGATTTTACAGGGCCTTCCCAATGTTCATTGCTATTTGGACGATATATTAGTGACTGGGTCGAATGACGAGCAACATCTCAAGAATGTCGACGCAGTTCTCAGTCGTCTGAATGAGTTTGGGCTATGTGTCCAAAGTGACAAATGTGAATTCTTTAAAGATTCGCTGGAGTATTTAGGACACAGCATAGATGCTCAGGGTCTGCATAAGTCAACAGAAAAGGTCAGGGCAATCGTGGATGCGCCCGTCCCGACGGACGTCAGTCAACTTTTCATTTGGGACTTATAAACTATTACAGTCGATTTATCCCCAACCTTGCATCAGTGTTAGCGCCCCTCAATGCTCTTCTGTGCAAAGGGAAGCAGTGGCTGTGGTCTCATGAGTGCCAGGATGCATTCGATAAGGCGAAAGAGTTGTTGTTGTCACAGAGAGTTTTGACACATTATGATCCACAGTTACCGATCAGACTGGCCTGTGATGCATCGCCATACGGTGCTGGAGCCGTCATCTCACACATACTCCCAGATGGGCAGGAAAGGCCAATAGCCTTTGCATCGAGATCGCTGAGTAAGGCGGAGCAAAACTATGCTCAAATTGAAAGGGAGGCACTTGGGATTGTCTTTGGAGTAAGGAAATTCTACCAATATTTGTACGGCCGAAAGTTCACGTTGCTCACAGACCACCGCCCGCTGACAACAATCTTCAGTCCAACAAAAGCCATTCCATCTATGGCTGCGGCTCGGATGCAGCGCTCGGCTTTGTTGCTGGCAGCCTACGATTATGATATCCAGTATAGAGATGGTGCACACCACTGCAATGCAGATGGGTTATCACGACTACCCCTGCCTACCGCCTCCCAAGTCAAACAGGATTCTGTAGAGTTGCTTCAAATAAAGCATCTTGATTCCTTGCCAGTGCTGTGTTCAGATGTTTGTAAGAAACCGACTCCACTATGTCACAAGTAATGGAGTTGGTGGCAACTGGACGTTTCCCACAAGTCACAGATTCAAACAATGTGCTTGCCCCGTATGTGAACAGGAAAGATGAGTTGACGATGCAACTGGGGTGTCTTATGTGGGGTTGGAGAGTGGTCATTCCACATAAGCTGAGATCCAGGGTACTAGCAGAATTGCACTCGGGACATCCAGGGGTCGTAAGGATGAAGGCAGTTGCACGAAGTTATGTCTGGTGGCCTGGTATTGATGCTCAAATTGAACAATTGTCAAAAACCTGTCACTCATGCCAACAGACACAAAAAGCTCCTGGTCCATCACCATTACACCCGTGGAACTGGCCAGAGTCACCGTGGCAACGCATACATGTGGACTTTGCAGGTCCATTTGAAGGACACATGTACTTCGTAGTAGTGGATGCTCACTCCAAATGGCCTGAGGTGTGTGTGATGGAATCAACTACATCTACTAAGACCATTCAGGTACTGATGGGACTGTTTAGTCGTTATGGACTTCCGGAAGTGCTCGTTAGCGACAATGGGCCTCAGTTTACTTCGGATGAGTTCCAGACATTTCTCAAGGCTAACGGAGTGACACACACACGTTCAGCACCTTTTCACCCGGCTACAAACGGCTTGGCGGAGCGCTAGGTTCAAACATTCAAGCGTGCACTGCGTTGTTCTAAGGGGTCAACTTCAATCCAACAAAGGCTGGACACCTTCCTACTCGCATACCGAAACACCCCACACGCTACCACGAAGGAATCGCCAGCCATGTTGTTTCTGCATCGCAGATTGCGATCTCGTTTAGACATGTTGAAGCCAAATGTTGCCTCTGTGGTTGAAAAAGCACAAAGTAAACAGTGTCAGCGACGCCAAGTGCATGCTAAAGACAGAACTTTTGCTGTGGGTGACAAAGGTGCTGTGATTATAGGAGGGGAAAGAAGTGGACACCTGGTGTTGTTTCAGCAAAGACTGGCCCTGTGTCATATACTGTTGATGTGGGACTTTCAGTTCACTGGAGGCATCATGTTGATCAGATGTTGGCACGCCTAACTAACTGTGACAATGGAGATGAACTGGGACCAGAGATTAAGTATGTTCGTGAGACAGATCCTTGTGAACATTCGGTGTCAGAAGTAGTATCACTTCCGAGTTCCAAACCAGTCCAGACTGGGTCGACACAGCCTGTGGTTCCATTCCCAAACGATATGGTGGAGGTGTTAGGTTCTCCACACAAAGAGACTAAAAGATACCCTGAACGTACCATTAAGCCCCCAGTACGGTTTAGCCCATAAGGTTCACCTAGGAGGTATAAGTCGTATACATTTTGGATAGCTATGTTACTAAGTCTAGTTTAAGAGGGTAAACCCAATAGTTAATCTAATGATTGTAATAATGTTCATTCACAGTTGTTCTATATTTCTGGTATTACTAGAAGTACTGTGTTACGTAGGTGTTTAATTGTGTCATGCAATATATATAGAAGAGTAACGAAAAATAAAAAGAAAAGATACACCTTTTGTTTATGTTAAGTGTTCGTAACATGGCTATTGAATTGGGTACAACAACATTATGTGGGGAGGAATATGTGATATATGCACTTAATGTCTCTATGCACTTGAGGGCGCTCGAGCGCATCCCTTTGTATGTTGTACCAATATATGAAGAAGCCTGAGTTCTGAGTAAATACACAAGAGTTATCATGGCACTTGTCTCAGCGTATTATTCATGTTATATAAAGAGATAAGAACATAACATTTATTATATTGTATTTCTTGTTTTTATACCCGTAGGCCCTTATATAAATCATCTGTGTACTGTATTCTATTGTGTTATGGTCTCTGTGTACTGTTGTTGCCGTTTCTGTGCACTGGATGCCCCTGTCACCAAAACAAATTCCTTGTATGTGCAAACATACATACTCTGCAATAAAGCTCTTTCTGATTCTGATATTGAAAAATAGGAATAAATAAAAGAGTGTGTGGTTTTATTGTATCTTGTATAATATCATATGGAATATATACAGTGGTTGAAAGTTTACATACACCTTGCAAAATTTTTTTGAAATTTAATTTATTCAAATAAGTGTTTTGTTTTTATTTTAGTACTGCCCTGAACACATTATTCCACATATATTCCACAACACATAATAATAACTGAATATATAAAAAATAACCCCATTCAAAAGTTTACATATTGCTTATTCTTCTAATACTGTATGATGTACCTGGACAATCAATTATAGTTTTTGTGTTGTCTGACTGTTGCTTAAGAGTTTTTTGTTTATGAGCCATTTAACTTGTACACTGATCTTCAGAGAAATCCTCCAGGTCCTGCACATGTTCTTTGATGTTCAGTATCTTCTGCATGTCCGACCTCTGTCCAGCAGTAACTCTGATGTTGAGTTGATCTTTACACACTGACATATACTAGTTAAGTGCTTGTTGTCAGTCTGTAAAGATGAATCTAACATTGTATAGTCACAGCTGGACATTGGTCAAACATGTAGAAAGTGCTGAAAAATCAAAGAACACTTTAATGGACCAGGACAACTTTAAACCCTTAAACAACTATCACAAAACCACACACACTGTCATTGTTTTTCCAGGTCACACTGTACTGTATTAAGAATCAGGTGTATGACTTTTGACCACCATACTGTATATCTCTTCATAGGCCTGTCTATATGTAATGTGCAGGGCAAATGTCAAAGCTTCAGATGTATATAGGGCAATAAATGATGCCGTATACTTAATAATTAAATTATCAGTCTTGCATTATTTGTTATTATTGCCCTGTCAGCTAAAGAATATTGCAAAAATGAAGTCATCCTTAACACGTGTGTAATACATGCTTTTATCTCATCCAGATTAGATTATTGTATTGTTTTGTCCTAGGGTATTTCACAGTCTCTATTGTCTAGTCTTCAACTTGTTGAAAATGCTGCCGCTCTACTGTTAACTGGAACAAGTAAAAGGGAACATATTTCACCAAATTTTTGTATTTTGTTATAT
This sequence comes from Triplophysa siluroides, assembly GCA_006030095.1. Lineage (NCBI taxonomy): Eukaryota > Metazoa > Chordata > Actinopteri > Cypriniformes > Nemacheilidae > Triplophysa > Triplophysa siluroides. The sequence goes on from VCII01000434.1 coordinate 259,389, forward strand.
GCTTAAATTTTGTACAGCACTTTGGCCAACAGCTGTTGTTTTTAAATGTGCTCTATAAATAAATATGACTGACTGTTTCTTCATTTTACAAAAATATTTCAACACATTTTGCTGTCTGGTTATGAAGACTGGATTGTTTAGTTCAGGTACAGTAACTGCACTCATAAACTGAGGTGTCATCATCCATAGCAATAGTGGACCAATAATGTAGATGAGGAGAAGACTTGAAGCATTAAATACGAGATTTAATGCATTGATACAAAATCGCCTAACTGATAATAACACAGACAAGGATAACAACTTTTCGCAAGGCGACACCATTGAGAGGTTGGTTTTCTGGGCCTTTAATGTAATTAATATTTTTGCGCCAAATCTTAATCACTTTGTTTATATTAAGTCGGCATGCAAAATTCAATATGGAGTTCGGTCCCAATACCAGTTGGAATTTGATTATTCAACTTTTAAGAATTATACGGATTCATTATGTACGTATAAGGGGAAATTGCAACAATTATTACGAAGTTAAAGTCAGACTATATGCACACTTTATATGTAAACACTTCACTGTGGAATACATTTGGTAAAAAATGAGATTATGTGCTGAAACTGGACGAGATTTACTGGGGGACTACTAGTTGTGAACATGATATTTTTATACAATAAAAATATGTTTTTTTTATATTAAATTATACAATATAGATGCAGAAAATCACACTATATATATAATTTGCATGCGTTAGCGTTTGAAGGCTGTTTTATGTATAAAACCGTGCGGCCATGTGCACCCCTCCCCCACTTCCAGCCCTGGTTATATTTTAAAGACTAATGAAAGTTAAATTCTAAGTAGATTAATGTATAATATTATTAGGAATTTAACATAATATATTTATCCTTTATACAAAACAACTTTATACTGTAGTATTTTTGAAAAAGCCAAGAGAAATTAAAAAACCTAAACTGTATAGTTAAATAGATGAGCAAGTGATGAAAAATAGATGACTCCAACAACTCACTGGGCTTAAAACATACAACATATAACACACTTTCTTATTTATGCTGTTATGTTTATCGAAAAATTGTGTATTTGAACTGTTTCATTAAAGACTGAGAATGTTCCGCGACAACATCCCCAATGATGCCTCTGCCACGAGAAGGCGACACGCTGCAAGACAGAGCACCATTAGGCTTTCTTTTATTGAAAACAGTAGTGAGCATCTGCTCACAACACAACGTAAGTGCCTAACCTTGTGAAAAAATCAGCATATGCTGGGTTAGGTATGTCTTGATGCTGGTTTGACCAGCTTAAACCAGCTAAGGACCAGTACATGACAAGTATAAACCAGCACATGACCAGCTTAAACCAGCAAACCAGCATCAAAACATACCAAACCAGCATGAGTGTAAAATCTCTGAAATCTGTGACATATTTTTAAAGGTAACTATTTCTCTTATACAGGTGCAACAGTTAAAACATATATTGTTCCCCTTTTAATGAATGAGAGGGCATTTCATCAGAAAATCTGAGAAACCTTTCCCACAATGGGAGAGGGGGAAATGGAAATCTGCAGAGTTGACAGGAGGCGAAGGATCTTACCAGTTCGGTTGAGCAGTGTTTGCCCTGCATCAATTAAAGCATGCCCAGAGTTTGGCAGGTCAGCAGTATATGTGCGGCTTAAAGTAAGTATATGAAGTTACTGCATATGTGCAAAATATGTAGATGGCATAGTGCAAAACAAGACAAGGCTGTACTGTCTTTTTTGACAAGACACATCAAGACTGACTGGTCTACAACTTGAAAACAATGAGCTAATCTGTAAGAGGCATGCTAAAGTAAATTTCCTCTTATAATGTTTCTTCAGATATACACGATAATTTAATAAAATATTTCCAATATGAAACTTTTAAATCAATATTACTTTTGTCAGAGATGCTTGTGTTTTTAAGATGGTTTGCTCTAAAATGCACAATATTGAAAAAATGGTCAAAATATTTAACACTTAATCTGTATATTGATTAACTGTATGTTTCTTGATAGAATTCTTTCAGTGGAACCGCAGACACAATAGGCATTCCAGGAATAAGTAACAGGGTAAGCAATAATTATTCTCATAATTTATCAAATCATTAAAGGTGTGCTGAACTGTGCTTGTTTATTGTTTTATACTGTTGTATGATGTCTACTTATGACGTCTGCATGATTTTTACATCCAGAAACATCAAAATCAATAAGTAATAGGCTATTTCCTACCCAGGTTTTGAGGCCAGCTCTACAAACGCTGGGTTTTAATTTGCGTGCCGCATTGAAGACTTTATAAGTAAACGCCCACTGCTTTGATTGGATAACAGTTTGCGTAGTTGGAGCCTTCTGTGAATTTGGTTAGAGACATAACGTTAGGTTACACATTAGCACCATTCACAGTTTTCGCACGCCATCAGTATTATCTGGAGACCTCCAGTGATTTATAAATGACCTCCCCACATCAGTATTTCATGTGACACATTCACAAAGGATGATTTTACTCAAATTTATTGACTTATTTCCCAGATGTGATGGCAAGGTTTTGCGTATACTTTGTATAGCCTATAACGTTAGTTGTATTGCGATAATGATATACTGTATGACCGTACCTGTCAGCATTTGAGCCCTGTGATAACAAACTGGACAAAAGATCACCGTGATCGCGGGTCTCAAATGTTACGAGAGTTTCCATGATAAATAAACAAACAGGAGACTCCCGGTAACTTATGGATATCACCCAGCACCCGAAATAATACCAAAACACTCTGCAATTAATACAAATGACTAGAGGTCCCCAGGTCTCGTGCGAATAGTGCTCAGGGCACATCAAGCGATCTCTAATAAAGCCATAGTGACGCATAGTGCAAACACGTTTTACTGACATAAGATTGCTGCGCCATTCCTATCGGATCCAATATGATGGCACAGCTCTGCTTTTTAACCTCTTTGTCTTGTTCACGAAGGAATCCTCGGAGAAATTAAACAAACAAACGCTCCATGTTTTTCCTACATGAGCTGAAACGTCTTTAAAAATAAACTTCCTAATGTCGGAATCCGAAAAGGTTATGCAACTGTATTCTTACACAACCAGGGATGGCACAATATTTAGATATCTTTAACAGCATGTTTGTTTATTGCTTGCTCACTCTATCAGGTTCCGTGCCACATATATTACTTCAGTATTGTCATGCGCAAACCAGTGGGCGGGGCTACAGAAGTAGTCATTGATATTCTTTCTGTGTGGAGGTGGTGTTCATCCTATCAATGTCGTCATAGAAATGGTGCATTCCAGAACCTGGCGTTAAATATATTTTAAATATATAAAGAATCCTACAAAAGTGAGTATGGTCCACACAGATCTCACCATCAAATCAAAAAATCTAATCCCTTTATTGTCACTCAACCATATACACAAGTGCAACAGTAGGTGAAAAACTTGGGAGCAGTTCCTGCCAACATGGGAGTATAACAGATATGCCAGAATTGTTACCAAAAAAAAAGACATTCTCCTGTACACATTTACACAAGAAACATTCCTGTACAAGTGTTTAACCATTGTATAAGGAATGACACATCATTTACATACCTACATAACTACTAGTAGTCTGACTATATCATAAAGACAGTAGGAGACTGGACAAATTGGACAAATGGACAAATTGAGAGAACCTATATAAAAACATAAAAACCGTCAGGTCCAAAATACTTATACATCTCATGTGCTTGTACAGACGGGGCCTCTGGAATGCTGAGACAGTCCTTGATCACTGCAAACTTTCCGTATTGATGTTCTTGTTTTAAAAATTGCATTATTTGCAGTACAATCAGTTTGCTTAGTGCTGATTAAAACCAATAGAGTTTAAATTTAATAAGAATTGTAGCTAAATATGTTTATTATGTTTAGAGGAACGTCAGTGGTGCCAGATGGAAACCATGGAACAAAGACGAAGACAGGTTTTTGTTGTTTTTATTATTTTATGTTACAGTGATAAATGTTTGTTTATTTTAAAGAAAATTACTGATATATGTTTGTTTTAAAGAAAATTGCTGAAAGGAGGATGCATATAAGTAATATTAGTGTGCCAGAGCAAGGCATTTTACTTCAGTTTCAATACCAGGATGGTTCCAGGAAATCAAGGAGATTTTGGGAATCACAACCAATTCAGGTATTTCATGTTGAATAATTGAAGGTGAATAATGTGATTTTGAATGTCAGTTCATTTGTAATTTTTGTGTACTATTGTTTGTTGTGAAGGATCTGTTTGCGTTTGCTGGTTCGGACAACATGGCTGGTGAAGTGTTTCTGTATAGCTGGCCTGGTCATCAAACACCAGTCGCGATTTCTTTAAGACTGCAAGGGAAGCTCAGCTTCCCCTATAATTGTCAAAAAATGAATGGTCAAATATATGTACTATTATGTTAACATTTTATTGACTAAAAATGCGTTAAACACGTTCATCTCGAACGAAAACAATTTCGTTCAGAATCAGCTACTTAGGTCGGCTGACTCGATTTCCTTCTCATTCATTCCCGTAGCGTACAGTGCATTACTCTGTTGAAGCCCAGCGTCCATTGACTTCAATGGGGCTGCTTTAAACAGTTTTTTTCAGTGCTTAGAAACAAGACGGTCATTGGATAATGCTGCGATTATGTCCCGCCCACGGACGCTCAGCGTCTCTGGGATGAATGGAGGAGTGGGCTGGCCCGGACTCCGAGCGTCTGCGTCATGATTTGAGGGTTTGTCATCTCTTTTTAATCCACTTTTATGTCCTAAAACGATCGTTTTTTGGGGTCGACAGCTTATAAAATCGTATTTCTTGTTTTTTTTTAGCTTGTTTGCTATACACATTGTCACATATCAGCTTTTAGACATTTTTTTATTTTTTTTGTTATAAATCATAAATGACAAGGAGGCGGCAGCTTCTCGCAATGCAAAGAGACGGTTGGTGTGGGCGTGGTCTTCAGATTATGACGCGTATCACTCTGTGTCTCCATTTCCAACTCAGTCCCATCGCGGATTTTGCATGTGTAGTCGAAAGACAAACTGCTGCAACCTTCATCGTATATTTCACACAATTTCACACCACATTCATTGTTTCAGTTTAACATAATTCCCACATTTCCTCCCGTTGAGTTAAATATATATATATATATATATATATATATTAGATATATTAGAGCATTTTCTTGAAAAGGAACGTAGGGCAGAATTTACATATAAATAAATGGACAATTTTTATGATTTAGGCCGAAAATGAGCTTCCCCTCTTTAAAAGATCAGCAGCCGCCACTGTCAAACACAATACTTAGTACTGTTGATGGCAGTCTTTCCGATTATGAAATCAGTAGCCCCTCAACCTTGTGTGTGCTTTGGATGTCAGGTGTTCAAATAGAGGTCAGTTTCACTTTTAAAAATACTTTTTAAAAGATAAACAAATGTCCTTACCTCTGTGATTTCATTTGTAATTTAGGGATTGACTGCATCCAGTGGTGCATCTTCAGATAGCCAGTCGAATGCTCCTCATAATTTAGGAACCATCCAGGTTTCTTTCCAGTCTACAGAACAGAATATTGCATTCTCTCCCAGTCCAGCTCCTGTTCTTCCATTAGAAACTGTCCATTCTTCACCTTTTCATCAAGTGCAACCGGAAACTAGTTGTTCACCATCAACACCGCCAAGGTCTCTAGTGTTATGACCATGTCTGTTTTTTATTCCCTGTTCTTTTCTGTCTGAGTTAGGAATATCTTGTTAAAATATTGTAAGTATAGGGTGGGATAGAAGTACGATTATTCTGTGCATTATTGTGTTCAATGTAATTTTCGCACTCAGTAGAACAGTAGCATCCTTTCGCAGACCCAGGTTCCCTGAGACATGGATGCTTCTTTACAAGATTTTGACAACGCAACGTTGTGTCGAGAACGACAGATGGGGTTCGCCCTTGAGAACCAATCAACTCTGACTACTATAGAAAAGGCCAATGAAATTTGGCGAATTAAGTTTTCATGCCGGTCTCCGCCCCCGGATGTCCGGTATAAAAGGAAGCCGGCGTGCAGCATTCACTTACCGTTTGTTCTTCAGAGCCTTCGCTCATGACTACGAACAAAAATAATTAAACGAATTCTTCTTCTACATTGCCGGATCTACGACGTAGAGCAGCGGATCGTCCCTTCCTGCAGCGACCTTCCCCTGGGCGTCTCGGCGGTTCCGGAGGTGGTAGAGATTTTTTCTAAAAGGTCCTTTTCAGGATTGAGCAATTTCCAGCGCGGCATGTCCCGCTGTTCTCTTGGGTGCGGCACCCTCATCGAGGAGGGGGATGGACTCGATAGCTGCATTAGGTGTCTGGGCGTCCAGCACACTGAAGCAGCGTTCGTTGACACATCTGCCCGCACTGCGGGCGGATTGTCACTCAGAAGTTGCGGTCACGGGGGGCTGTCTTCCTACGGGAACCAGCCACCATTTCGTCTGCTACCCGGGCTGTGACATCTGTGGCTACGGCCCCGATGACCACCCACGTAGCAGCGTTAGTGATATGGGGAACTCTGCGAACGTAAACCCGCCAGCCAAGTGCTCACGGGCCGATCGCACCCCGATTCGCTCTTCTGAACGTTCCCCAACCGGCGGTGGCATACCGTTCGGATCCTCAGGCACGCACTCGGAAACGATGTGTGACGTAGATGAGATGTCGTTCGCAGCATCGGAGGGAGACTGGCATCCGACTCTGACGAATCCGAGCTCCCCCCCAGGGGGGTCGAGCTCAGGAGGAAGCAGAAGTGATGTCAGCCATGCTAATCCGGGGATACGTGGTTCCTGGGGGCGGAGCGCGGTGCAAACCGCGCCCACCCCGGGTGCCATTTGTTTCCCGGAGGTGCATGAGGAGCTGTGTAAAACTAGGAGCGCTCCACTCACGGCCCGCTCCGGTCAAACCAGCTCCGGCTCCCTCACTTCCCTCAAGGGTGGGGCAGCCAAAGGCTACGTCGAGATCCCCCGGGTGGAACGTGCGGCTGCGGTGCACCTGTGCCGTGGACGGCTACCACTCGGGGGGGAATCGGCCACGCCTACCGTCCAAAGCGCGTAAGACTTCGGCATCACTGGTGTCGAAAGCTTGCGATGCCGCGGGCCAGGCTGCCTCCTCTCTCTACGCCATGGCCATCCTGCAGGTCCGCCAGGCCAAGGTGTTGAGGGAGCTCAACGAGGGTAAGGCCGACCCGGGTATAATGCAGGATCATTATACACCGCGCCAAGGCGGTGGCACGGGCCCTGGGTCGGACGATGTCCACGGTAGTGGTCCAGGAGAGACACCCCCGGCTCTACCTTGCGCAGAAGAGTGACACCAAGGAAGCCCGCTTTCTTGATGCACCCATCTCGCAGGGTATGTTGTTGGTAACACCGTCGAGGACTGCGCTCAGCAGTTTTTGACGGTGAAGCAGACAGTGGCAATTAGCCACATTTTTTCACGCCGCGACTCGGCCGCCTAGAGGCCTCCGAGATCCCGCGTGACGTCTGCTTCCCGTCTGCTACCCAGGACCCCTTCGACATCGGCTCCGGTTCCTGTGCCCCCACAGGTGGCAACCCGGAAGCGGAGGTCGAGGGGGAAACCTCCACCCCGTCAGCAACCTTCTCGCGAGAAGGGACACTGACGGGAAGACCCCAGGGAGAACAACATCGGGCCCGACCTTCACAGCCACGGCTCTGATCGGTCGGTACGGGGCGGCTCCTGTCTGGTCACCAAAGCCGGGCCTGGCGCCCACTTACTCACAGAGTTTTTCCGTTCTCCCCGGGTGTACTTGCAGCCGATCGCACACTATACTGGACTGTGCCCGGCAACCCGACCTCAATCCCTGGCGAGGCGTTTTTGCTCGATCAGGATTGTGTTGTCCTTCTTACGAGACTGGAGAATAACATCTCCCCTCCACACTGAAAGTGTATGTAGTCGCTATCGCCACTCATCACGACTCAGTTGATGGAAAGTTTCTAGGGCAACACGACCTGGTCATCAGGTTCCTAAGGGGCGCGAGAGGGCGGAATCCACCTCATCTCCGCTCCATACCCTCTTGGGACCCTAACGTGGGTCCAAGAGCCCTCGGAGGTTCCGATTTTCCTCACCTGAGTAAGACGGCCCCCCTGTTGGCGCTCGCTTCCTTCAAGAGGGCAGGGGACCTCCAAGCATTCTCTGTGTCCCCGGAATGCCTTGAATTCGGCCCTGGTAACTCTCACGTTATCCTGAGACCCAGGCCCGGATACGTGCCCAAAGTTCCCACTACTCCCTTTCGGGACCAAGTGGTGAACTTGCAGGCTCTCCACATCGGGGAGGAAGACCCAACCCCATCCGTGTTGTGTCCTGGACCGCACGCAGAGCTTCAGTAGCTCTGACCAGCTCCTTGTCTGTATTGGAGGACAGCAGAAGGGGAAGGCTGTCTCCAACCAGAGGCTGGCGCACTGGATTGTGGATGCCGTTACGACGGCATTCCGATCTCAGAATCTCCCATGCCCACTGAGGGCTTACTCCACACGGGGTATAGCCACCTCCTGGGCATTGGCCAGAAGCGCCTCTCTAGCAGACATCTGTAGAGCTGCGGGTTGGGCTACGCCCAAACACCTTCGCAAGGGTTAACAACCTTCCCGTAAACCCGGTGTCAGCCCACGTCCTGCGTGGCGACATGTAGGACTGGCAGCCGGGGGGGCGTATGCCTGCGAAAGCACCTTCCCACCCTCCAAGAGGTTGGGTCGGTGTGCTATCTACCTTTCTGCTTACCCAAACACATGGCTAAGAAACTGGTACCTCACCAACCTTCCTTCTTACCCAGACACTGGTTAAGAATAGGCATTCCATCCATCACTAAGCAAGCACCCCCTGGGGGTTGGCTGGGCAGAGCAGCCTTCCCCCTTAGGCCGGGACACCATATGACCTATCACAGATAGCTCTAACCGGACCTACTGTAGTGCTATCGGACGCAGTAACACCCCCCCGTGGGCTGTTCCGTCTGATATACCCTCATGGCAACGGTTCCCACACATGGTAACCCATGAGCTTCCCCAGGTGGGCCTCCACCTCGCGGTTAACTACCCAGTCCGCACGTTCCATGCGTTCTCCTCCAAGGACAAGACCATACCTCTATCCACCATTTCCTCCCCGCGGGCAGGAGGTGGCCTCTGCAGCGCTTATCTGATTAAGAGTTGCGCTCACCCGGTGTAAACCCGAGCCGGACGGCCTCTCGCCAGTAGAGAGCTAAGGCCCCGTCCGTGAAAGGTTACCAGTCAGGGCTGTACCCATCTGTGGCAAGGGGGGCGTGGTCTAGCAGAGTCTGGAGAGAGAGAGACAGGAAATCGGCGGGAAATAAGTAGGTCAAAGGCTGATTGTAAACACCTGTCTGTAATTACAGTGATTGGTGGGAAGAGGATAAAAGCCAACACGAGGGGAGGTTCGAGAGAGCGAGTTGGACTGAGTGCGAGAAGGAAGCGGCAGTACGACAGAGAGCGGAACAGAGGAAGATTCTTATGTGCCAGGAGGCCGTAACTTATATATTATTTACTTTTACTTTGTGTTTGTGACGATTGATCCAATAAAGGAATATTCTCAGCCACGCCGATCCTATCTCCTTCCTTCCACCTACACGAACCTCGTTACATTGGTGCCGAAACCCGTGAAGGTTGGAGAACGCCGCCGCGATGCAGAACCCGCCAGCTTCACCGTTTGCGGAGGTCATCCATGCGCTCGCTGGTCTTCACCAGGAGCAACATCAGGCCCTGCTGACGCTGCAGGGGGAGCAGGAGGACCGCTTCAAGAGGCTCCTCCAAGCGCAGACGGATGACCGCGAGGTGTTCCGGAGCTGGATCACAAGCGGTGGGCAAACCGAGGGTATGCCAACAGTCACCAGCCCTTCGACTCCTGTGCTGCTCCACAAGATGGGTCTACAGGACGACCCGGAGGCCTTCATCGACCTGTTCGAGAAGTCCGCGGAGGTATCTGGATGGCCCCGTGAGAGCTGGTCTGCCCGACTAATTCCATTGTTATCTGGGGAGGCTCAGCTCGCGGCTCAACAGCTGCCAGTCCAGAACCTCCTAGATTACACGGACCTCCGAAAGGCGGTCCTCCAGCGGGTCGGACGGACCCCGGAGCAGCAACGTCTGCGATTTCGGTCGCTGGAGCTCGGGGACGGTGACCAACCCTTTGTGTTCGCCCAACAGCTCCGGGATGCGTGCCGCAAATGGTTGCTGGATGAGGTCAGCAACGTCGACACGACCGTGGAGAAGGTGGTACTGGAGCAGTTCGTGGGACGGCTGCGGAGGATCACATGGCGGCATGCCGTGGGGTCGGCGATTCTCGGATCTCTCGCCTCCCCTCTTCCCCTTTTTTGTTTCCCTCTCCTAGGCCTCGTCTGGTGCAGCAGACAGTGGCTCCTGTCCGGGGCGGCCCTGCAATCCGGTCCCTGCCGGACGCAAGGTCCGAACTCAGGCGGGGGGGAATGACCGGCGGGGCAGTGTCCTCCCATTTTCCTCCCCCTTCCTCTTCTCGCCAATCCTTTGGCCCGCTTCCGCCCACCGGGGCAGAGGGTAGGGCTGGGCCGGTCTGCTGGCGCTGCGGGGACCCGGACCACTTCATCAGGTCGTGTCCGGTTATGGAGGTTGGTGCGGTGATCCGGATCCCCGACGCCCCGCGGACCGCCCTCGATCAGGCGGGGTGGTACCAAATACCTGTGAGTATTGAGGGGGGTACTTATCAGGCCTTGGTGGATTCAGGCTGCAACCAAACCTCGATCCACCCAGGCGTGATTCAAGCTACAGCATTGGATACGAGCCGCAAGGTTAAGGTAAGGTGTGTGCACGGGGAGGTGGTGAGCTATCCCTTAGTCGCCCTGGTGATCAAATTTAGGGGAAAAAAGCATACAGTTGAGGTAGCTGTTAACTCACACCTCCGACATCCGCTAATCTTGGGGACGAATTGGCCGGATTTGAGTGTGTTATTAGGGTATTTATGTGCGGGTGTCTCTGGGGATAAACATGAGCGGATAGGGGCGGTTGCGCAATTTGGGGAGGCAGAGCCGGGATCTTTGACGACAGATTCAGGGGAACGGAGCGCGATTGAGAGACGAATTCTCTCATCGTGCGATGATTTTCCCCTGGATCAGTCGCGAGATGAATCACTTAAAAATGCGTTTGAGCAGGTCCGCATGATCGACGGGCAGTCTCTCCAACCGGCACAGCCGCTCACTTATCCATATTTTGCCATGATAAAGGACAGGTTGTATCGAGTGACCCAAGACACTCAGTCAAAGAAGGATACAGCACAATTGGTCATTCCAAAGAGCCGCCGGGAAATGCTTTTTCAGGCGGCTCATGCTAATCCAATGGCAGGACACTTAGGGCATACCGCAACACTGAATCGCTTAACGGCCCGTTTCTTTTGGCCGGGCATCCACGATAATGTGCGCAGATGGTGTGCAGCATGTCGTGAATGCCAGTTGGTAAACCCACCGGCCACTCCAAAAGCACCATTGTGCCCTCTTCCTTTAATCCAGGTCCCCTTCGAACGAATTGGTATGGACCTGGTCGGGCCGTTAGAGCGTTCCGCACGAGGGCATCGCTTTGCATTGGTCATTGTGGACTATGCAACCCGATACTCCGAGGCAGTGGCGCTCCGCAATATTTCCGCTAAAAGCGTGGCGGACGCACTGTTCTCGTTGATCTCCCGCGTGGGAATCCCGAAAGAGATTCTCACGGATCAAGGCACGACGTTCATGTCACGGACAATCCGCGAACTATATGGGTTGTTGGGGGTGAAAACGATTCGGACCAGCGTCTATCAACCACAAACGGACGGACTGGTTGTGGTGCTAGATGTCCTAAGAGAAACTTGGGAGGACGGACCTACCGCTAGTAAGTACGAAATTCAGTATGTAATGGACCTGAGAACAAAACTCCACACCTTGGGGCGGCTCTCTATAAAGAATTTGTTACAGGCTCAGGACAGACAAAGCCGGCAATATAATAAGGGCGCCAGACTACGTCAATTTACACCGGGAGAGAAAGTCCTCGTATTACTCCCAACATCCAGCTCAAAGTTACTCGCCAAGTGGCAAGGACCCTTTGTGGTTACACGACGAGTGGGGGATCTCAATTATGAGGTGGTAAGACCAGACAGAAACGGGGCACATCAATTATACCACCTCAACCTCCTTAAAAAAATGGAGTGAGGCGGACGCAGTGATGCTGGCGACGGTGGTAGGAAGGGAGGATGATCTCGGGCCAGAGGTGGGAAAGAAAACTCAACCGAACACTCTGGCCCCGGGGGGGGGGATCATCTTTCGCCATCCCAGATCACTGACGTTGCCAGGTTGCAGGCTCGTTTTGCCGATGTGTTCTCGCCTCTGCCTGGCCGCACTACACTCAAAGAGCACCATATTGAGACCACACCGGGAGTGGTTGTACGTGGCCGGCCGTATCGTTTACCTGAACACAAGAAAAAGTGGTTCAGGAAGAATTAGACGCTATGCTGGATATGGGAGTAATAGAGGAGTCCAACAGTGACTGGGCCAGCCCGATAGTTTTGGTTCCCAAAACCGAAGGCTCGGTCCGGTTCTGTGTGGACTATCGCAAGGTGAATGCTGTGTCGAAGTTCGATGCATATCCAATGCCGCGGATTGACGAACTGCTTGATCGGCTAGGTGCGGCTCGCTTTTATTCGACGTTGGATTTGACAAAAGGATACTGGCAGATCCCCTTATCTCCTTTATCCAAGGAAAAAACAGCTTTCACTACGCCGTTTGGATTACACCAATTTGTCACACTTCCGTTCGGCTTATTCGGTGCCCCAGCGACATTTCAGCGTCTCATGGACCGTATCCTACGCCCACATGCGGCATATGCCGCTGCTTACTTGGATGACATTGTCATTTATAGTAATGATTGGCAGCGGCATATGCAGCACCTAAATGCGGTCTTGAGTTCGCTGAGAGGAGCGGGACTCACGGCTAACCCGAAGAAGTGTGCAATTGGGCGAGTGGAGGTCAGGTATCTGGGCTTCCACTTGGGTCACGGGCAGGTGCGTCCCCAAATTGATAAGACAGCAGCAATTGCAACCTCCCGAGAGACCCAAGACCAAAAAGGAGGTGAGGCAATTCCTGGGTTGGCAGGTTATTACAGAAGGTTTGCCGGACTATTCGACCCTCACCAGCCCCCTGACGGACCTCACTAAAAAGGAGGCACCAGATCCCGTCCAATGGTCGGAGCTGTGCCAGCAGGCTTTCACCCGAGTTAAGGCTGCTCTGTGTGGTGGCCCGCTATTGCACGCTCCTAATTTCTCTCTCCCCTTTCTTTTACAGACGGACCCATCGGACAGGGGGTTGGGAGCGGTCCTGTCCCAGGAGGTGGAGGGGGCAGAGCGGCCGGTGCTGTACATCAGTCGCAAGCTCTCGAGGAGGGAGACGATGTACAGCACCATTGAAAAGTAATGCCTAGCGATCTGGTGGGCCGTTCTCACCCTCCGCTATTACCTCCTGGGGCGGGAGTTCACCCTCTGTTCGGACCACGCACCCCTCCAATGGCTCCACCGCATGAAGGATACCAACGCGCGGATCACCCGTTGGTATCTGGCATTACAACCCTTTAAGTTCCAGGTGGTCCACAGACCGGGGACCCAGATGGTAGTAGCCGACTTCCTCTCCAGGAGGGGGGGGGAGCTGCAGGCCGGATGGGGCCCGGCCTGAGTCGGGCGGTGGGTGGGTATGTGGCAAGGGGGGCGTGGTCTAGCAGAGTCTGGAGAGAGAGAGACAGGAAATCGGCGGGAAATAAGTAGGTCAAAGGCTGATTGTAAACACCTGTCTGTAATTACAGTGATTGGTGGGAAGAGGATAAAAGCCAACACGAGGGGAGGTTCGAGAGAGCGAGTTGGACTGAGTGCGAGAAGGAAGCGGCAGTACGACAGAGAGCGGAACAGAGGAAGATTCTTATGTGCCAGGAGGCCGTAACTTTTATATTATTTACTTTTACTTTGTGTTTGTGACGATTGATCCAATAAAGGAATATTCTCAGCCACGCCGATCCTATCTCCTTCCTTCCACCTACACGAACCTCGTTACACCATCTTTCTCCAAGAAAGCTCTGGGACCCCCCGACCACCATACTGGACGGTTACAGTTTCACGAAAGCTTCGAGCTGACACGCCCAGGCTTGTTACCGTCGCTTCGCTGAGATTGTGACGTTATGTGGCGTATTCCATAGGCAACCCCATCTGTCGTTCTCGACACAACGTCGAGAGACCGACAGAATGGGAACGTCTTGGTTACGTATGTAACCTCAGTTCCCTGATGGAGGGAATGAGACGTTGTGTCCCTTATGCCACAAACACATATCGTATTCTGCTGAAGTCGTGAGAGGCTCTCAGGCTCTTCAGAACAAGAGGTAAATGAATGCTGCACGCCGGCTTCCTTATATACCGGACATCCGGGGGCGGAGACCGGCATGCAAGTTTCATTCGCCAAATTTCATTGGCCTTTTCTATAGTAGTCAGAGTTGATTGGTTCTCAAGGGCGAACCCCATCTGTCGTTCTCGACACAACGTCTCGTTCCCACCATCAGGGAACTGAGGTTACATACATAACCAAGACGTTTTGCACTGATATATGCATTTTGTGTCACTACATGTCAGAGGAGAATGAATGAGAGCTTTTTGCAAGGGAACGAAGCTTGTTCTTACAAATGACTATTTCAGCACTCAGAGAGGTCAGACAACTGAGCTTTGCACAGAAAACTGCATTTTGTGTCACTACATGTCAGAGGAGAATGAATGAGAGCTTTTTGCAAGGGAACGAAGCTTGTTCTTACAAATGACTATTTCAGCTCTCAGAGATGCCAGAAACATGAGCTTTGCACTGAAAACTGCATTTTGTGTCACAACAAGTCAGAGGAGAATGAATGAGAGCTTTTTGCGAGGGAACGGGGCTGGTTAGTGCAAATGAAATTTTCAGCACTCAGATATACCAGAAACATGAGCTTTGCACAGAAAACTGCATTTCGTGTCACTACATGTCATAGGAGAATGAATGAGAGCTTTTTGCAAGGTAACGGGGCTGGTTAGTGTAAATGATGTTTTCAGCACTCAGATATACCAGAAACATGAGCTTTGCACAGAAAACTGCATTTTGTGTCACTACATGTAAAAGGAGAATGAATGAGAGCTTTTTGCAAGGGAACGAAGCTGGTTCTTACAAATTATTATTTCAGCTCTCAGAGATGCCAGAAACATGAGCTTTGCCCTGAAAACTGCATTTTGTGTCACTTCATGTCAGAGCAGAATGAATGAGAGCTTTTTGCAAGGGAACGTTACAAATGACTAGTTCAGCTCTCAGAGATGCCAGAAACATGAGTTTTGCACTGAAATATGCATTTTGTGTCACTACATGTCAGAGGAGAATGAATGAGAGCTTTTTGCAAGGGAACGAAGCATGTTCTTACAAATGACTATTTCAGCTCTCAGAGGTGCCAGAAACATGAGCTTTGCACAGAAAACTGCATTTTGTGTCACTTCATGTCAGAGGAGAATGAATGAGAGCTTTTTGCAAGGGAACGGAGCTGGTTCGTGCAAATGACTTTTTCAGCACTCAGAGATGCCAGTAACATGAGCTTTGCACAGAAAACTGCATTTTGTGTCACTACATATCAGAGATGAATGAATGAGAGCTTTTTGCAAGGGAACGGAGCTGGTTAGTGCAAATGAATTTTTCAGCACTCAGATATGCCAGAAACATGAGCTTTGAACAGAAAACGTCTCGGTTACGTATGTAACCTCGGTTCCCTGATGGAGGGAACGAGACGTTGTGTTGAGAGACGACTGGGGGTTTGATCTTGAGAACCTATCATCTCCGAGAGGAATTTCTAAACGCCAATAGGATTGGCGAATGGCACGCCCACGCCAGTCTCCGCCCCGTACATACGGGTATAAAAGGAAGATGGCGGCGGTCATTCACTCACCTTTTGTGCTGAGGAACCTGAGAGAGAGTCTCCTGGTCACTGCAGCGGGTCGGCGCAGTGGTGTGGCATGAAGACACAACGTCTCGTTCCCTCCATCAGGGAACCGAGGTTACATACGTAACCGAGACGTTCCCCTTCAGTCGATCTCTCGACGTTGTGTTGAGAGACGACTGGGGAAGTATCTACACACGCCACGGCACTACGCCGCATTACGATCTCCAGCGGAGCGACAGTGACTGGCCTTGCGAGTCAAGACTGAGCGCTATCGCGAGATGTAATCTTCCAGTGGATTCCGTATCAGACATACTAAGAAGCTTCTACTGACGGTCATCACGGAAGGTGGCGTTACCCCTGTAACGAGGTCCCTTCCGGGCCGCACTGGGAAAAACACTACTCTCTCTTGAAGAGTGTGTTGCGGAGCCCACATCCTGCCACGTGGGGGGTACATGTGGAGGTATAAAGGCATGGTCTTCCCTGGGGAGAGCGCATGCATGAATGTGTCAACCCGATTCGGGGGGACAGTATACTCGGTGGAGAGCCACCGGAGGGGAGGTCACAGATTCGCCTATAGGGGAAAACGTGAAGAATCTACATACGGGACTACCCAGTAGGGGAGTCACTACGTATGGGGCATTAGTCCAAGTATAGGGGTCCGCCTGACTAGGGGTGACTCTACCAGTACTGGACATGGTTCCAACAGATCGCTCCGCCCGATCTATTACCAAATGCCATGCTTAGTGATGGATGGAATGCCTATACTTCACCCTAAGGGGGGAATAGTAGGGAGGCAAATAGCGCACGTTACTCACCTGAAGAGGGGAGAAGGCGCTTTCGCAGGTACGTCCAGGCCAGATGCCGGCCCCTATCCTAGCAGGACACGGGCTGACTGTTCCACTCGGAGATCGTAGAACCTCATGAAGGTACTGGGGTAGCCCAACCCGCAGCTCTACAGATGTCTGCCAGGGTGGCACCCTGGGCCAACGCCCACGAGGAGGTCATACTCGTGTGGAGTGGGCTCTCACTGCAAGCGGGCATGGTTGGCCCGTGGATTGGTACGCCAGGAGATGGCATCAACAATCCAGTGCGCCAGCCTCTGTTTCGAGACAGCTCTCCCCTGATGCTGTCTCCCAAAACAGACAAAGAGCTGCTCAGAACTCCTAAAGTTCTGTGTGCGGTCTATGTAGAGGCGCAGTGCGCTACAGGACACACAACACATCAGAGGTTGGGTCTTCCTCCCCGGAGGGGAGTGCCTGCAAGGTCACCACCTGATCCGGGAAGGGAGTGGTGGGGACCTTGGGCACGTAACCTGGCCTGGGTCTCAGGACAACGTGAGAGTTACCAGGTCCAAATTCTAGGCATCCCGGGGACACGGAGAAGCCCTGTAGGTCCCCGACCCCTCTTGATAGACGCGCGAGCGCCGTCAGGAGCGCCGTCTTCATCGTAAGATGAGGAAGAGAGGCATCTCCGAGGGGCTCAAACGGGGCCATAGCCAGGCCCTGTAGGACCAAATTAAGATCCCAAGAGGGTATAGGGCGCGGTCGAGGTGGATTCACCCTCCTCGCACCCTTGAGGAACCTGATGATCAGGTCGTGTCGACCAAGAGACTTACCCCTCCACCAGATCGTGATGAGCGGCATAGCGGCTACATACACTTTCAAGGTGGATGGGGAGAGGTTACTCTCTAATCTCTGCTGTAAGAAGGCCAACACCGACCCAATCGGGCAATTCCGTGGGTTCTCTCCAAGGGAGGAACACCAGGACGAGAAGAGACGCCACTTGTAGGCGTATAAACGCGCGTGGCGGGGGCTCTAGCCTGCATGACAGTCTCTTGGACTGCCAGAGGCAAGCCACTTAAACCCTCCTCGTCCCGTCCAGGGACCAGGCGTGGAGGTTCCAGAGGCCTGGATTGGGGTGCCAAACCGTGCCCTTCCCCTGCGAAAGAAGGTCCTTCGAGAGGGGAATCGGCCAGGGGGGAGCTGACACCAGAGATATGAGGTCTGGAAACCAAGGCTGGTTGGGCCAGTACGGCGCAACTAACAAGACTTGGTGCTCCTCTTCCCTGACCTTGCACAGGGTCTGTGCAAGGAGGCTCACTGGGGGGAAGGCGTACTTCCTCTTGTCCCGCGGCCAGCTGTGCGCTAAGGCGTCCGTGCCGAGGGTGCCCTCGGTCAGGGAGAACCAAAGCGGGCAATGGGTGGAGTCCAGGGAGGCAAACAGGTCCACCTGAGGCCCGAACCGCTCCCATAAGAGCTGGACTACGGGGGGGATGGAGTCGCCATTCTCCACGGGGAGTCCCCTGACGAGAAAGCGCGTCGGCTGTCTGGTTCAGGTTCCCCGGGATGAACGTGGCCCGCAGGGATTTGGTCACCTGCTGACTCCATTGGAGGAGGCGTCGGGCTAGTTGCGACATCTGCCGTGAGCGTATGCCGCCCTGGTGATTGATGTACGCCACGGCAGACGTGCTGTCCGACCGGACTAGCACGTGTCTGTCCTGCACTAGGGGCCGTAGCCTCTTCAGTGCTAGATGGACTGCCAGCAACTCTAGGCAATTTATATGCCATCGCAGTCGGGGGCCGTCCACCGCCCTGCTACTGCGTGCCCGTTGCACACTGCCCCCCATCCCTGCAGGGAGGCGTCTGTCGTGACTACGACACGCCTCGAAACCTGCCCGAGCGGGACCCCCGCTCGCAAGAAGGACAGTTTTGCCCAAGGGATGAGGGTACGTCGGCACTGGGGCGTGATCGTAATCCGCCTTGTGCCGGGCCACGCCGTCCTCGGAACCCGACTCTGAAGCCAGTGCTGTAGCGGTCGCATGTGCATCAACCCGAGCGGGATTACCCCGGCCGAGGACGCCATGTGCCCCAGGAGCCTCTGAAATAGTTTCAGTGGGACCGCTGTGGCCTGCCTGACTAGTGCCAGGCATTGTAGCACCGACTGTGCACGCTCGGTAGTGAGCTGCGCCGACATGCGGACAGAGTCTAGTTCCATCCCGAGATAAGAGATGCTCTGCGCTGGGGAGAGCTTGCTCTTCTCCCGGTTGACCTGGAGGCCCAAACGGTCTAGGTGCCTGAGCACAAGATCCCTTTGCGTACTCAACACATCTCGCGAGTGTGCCAAAATAAGCCCAGTCGTCGAGATAGTTGAGTATACGCACGCCCTGTTCCCTGAGGGGAGCTAGGGCGGGCCGGCGAGTTTTAAAAACCCGCGGAGACAGGGCCAGACCGAAGGGCAGGACCCTGTACTGATACGCCTTCCCCTCGAACGCGAACCGTAGAAACGGTCGGTCGAGGAAGAATAGAGACGTGAAAGTACGCGTCCTTCAGGTCGATTGCCACGAACCAATCTTGGTGCCGAATCGACTCAAAAGATGCGCTTCTGAGTCAGCATCCGGAACGGTAGCTTGTGCAGGTACCTGTTCAGGACGCGTAGATCCAGAATAGGGCGCAGCCCTCCTCCTTTTTTGGGCACGATGAAGTACGGGCTGTAGAACCCGGAGGACATCTCGGTTATGGGAACGGCTCGATCGCGCGTTTCGCCAGCAGGGCGGCGACCTCTCTCCGAAGCACGGGGGCATTCTCTCCTCGTACTGAGGAGAACAGAATGCCCCGGAACTTCGGGGGGCGCTTGGCGAACTGGATCGCATAACCGAGATGGATCGTTCGGTCTAACCACCGTGACGGGCTGGTATGCGTTTTCCACGCAACCAAGACCTTGCCAACGGTGTCAGAGGAACGATCTCCTTCACCGTACCTAGAAGAGCTGGTTCGGTGGCTGGCAGAGCGGTCACCTCGCACCGGGACGGATCCCTGGGAGGTTGACGGCTCTGCTGACTTACCTGTCTCGTGGCGCTGGTCGACGCAACGTCGCGTGGAGGTTGTGGTCGTCTGCGCCGTCCATCCTCGCCACTGCGCGCCGAAGGGTGCTGTGGAAGAGGGAAAACCCAGGGAAAACAACTCTCTTAACGAGGAGGTGGGCGCCGGGCCCTGAAAAGGGCCCGGACTTAGTGGAGACGCGACAGGCAGCGTCTCGTTCCGACTCGGCGATGGGCTGGCCGACGTCGGGCCCGATGTTTTCCCTGGGTTCGTCCCGTCAGGGCCGCTGGGAGTCCTTCCTTGCAGCTCGCTGGCGGGGGGTCGCTTTCCTCCGCGTGGATCTGCGTCTCGGGTGGGGTCGCTGGGGGAGGGCGCCGGAACCGGAGGAGGCAGAGGGGCGGGGCTGTTGGGAAGCAGGAAGAGCGCTCGGGGACGTGACGACCGATGGGTGGTCACGCCGCGGCGAGGCAATATCTGCTGTATTGCCTCCGTCTGCTTCTGCACCGCGGAGAACTGTTGTGCTACGTTCTCCACGGTGTCACCGAACAGCCCTGCTTGCGAGATGGGGGCGTCCAGAAGGCGGGCCTTCTGTGCCTCACCCATCTGCGCAAGATTCAACCACAGATGCCTCTCTTGGGCCACCATAGTGGACATCGACCCGACCTAATGCGCCTGCCGTGGGCCTTCGTCGCTCGCAGCGCGAGGTCAGTGGCAGTACGCACTCACTCATGCGAGTGGGGTCGGGCTTCCCTTCATCCAGATCCTTCAGGACTTTAGCCTGAAAGACCTGGAGAATCGCCATGGCGTGGAGGGCGGAAGCGGCCTGTCCAGCAGCGTTATAAGCTTTCGACACTAGGGTCGAAGAGAGCTTACACGCTCTGGACGGGAGTCTAGGTCGACCCCTCCAGGTGGCAGCCGTCTGCGGGCATAGGTGCACCGCTACAGCCACGCTCCACCTGGGGGATGTCAATGTGCTCGGGCCG
>VCII01000436.1:0-55491 GCA_006030095.1 Triplophysa siluroides
GTTGTTACGTATGGCGGTTTTTGGTCCAGTAAGTAACACTTCTGTTTTGTCCGAGTTCAGTAGTAAAAATTTGTTACTCATCCAGTTTTTTAAATCAACTATGCATTCCTTTATTCGATGGAACTGCTGGGTTTCATGAGGCTTCGAAGAAATATAAAGTTGAGTATCATCAGCATAACAGTGAAAGCTAATTCCGTGTCGCTTTATTATATCTCCTAGAGGTAGCATATAAAATGCAAAGAGCAGAGGCCCTAAGACTGAGCCCTGTGGTACACCGTACTGGACTTGCGATTTGCAGGACACCTCATTGTTTATTGCTACAAATTGAAAACGGTCAGATAAATAAGACTTAAACCATTTCAATGCTATTCCATTAATGCCGACGTAATTTTCGAGTCTATGTAGGAGTATGCCGTGGTCATTATCGTTCTACCATATTTGTAACAAGGAGTTTGATTTGCAGCCGTAGGCCAGTGAAGCAAACATAATATCAGATAATGATCCGAAATGTCTTCACTCTGCTGAACGATTTTAACATCGTCCACATTTATACCGTCCCATTATCCTATATTAAAGTAAAAATGAATTGTTGACTAACGCCCATGGAGTTAAGAGTGTCTTTGAAAGCCATTCCCAAGGCATCTGTATCATTATCTACATGAATGTTAAAGTCGCCAACGACAAGGACTCTATCTGCAGCCAGTACTAGTTCTGATAAGAACCCACCAAATTCTTTAATAAAATCTGTGTGTTGCCCTGGAGGCCTATATACAATAGCTAGAATAAATTTTAAAAATGTTTTGTCCTTAGTATTAGGTGTTGATACGTGAAGTACCATGACTTCAAAAGAATTGTATTTAAAATTAGACTTCTGAGAGGTGATAAAATAATTATTGTGAAGTGCAGCGACACCTCCCCCTCTACCTTTTAGAAGGCTCGTGTTTATAGTAATAATCTTGGGGAACGGATTCATTTAGAGTAATATAATCATCTGCCTTAAGCCATGTTTCTGTCAAACACAGCATGTCTATTTTATGATCGGTTATCATATCGTTAACAAAAAGTGCTTTATTCGAGAGAGATCTAATATTAAGCAATCCGAGTCGTAACAGTTGATTATCTGTATTTTGTTCATGTTTGATTTGTTTAACGCTTATTAAATTACTTTCAAGAGGTTTACGCATTATCTTATGTTTGCTAATCCGGGGGACAGACACAGTCTCTATTTTATGTTGTTTGTGAGAAGGGATTATTACATATGTATATTTTGTGTATTCTGTAACGTGAGACGGCAAGCAGACAGTTGTTTAAGCCATTCTGTCTCCTTCCTGACCTGGGCCCCAGGTAGTCAGCCTTTAGCATTATTAAGACTGTGTGCCAAATTTCTAGAGAGGAGGGAAACCCCATCCCAGGAGGGATGGAGACCATCTCGTTTCAACAGGTCAGGTCTGCCCTCAAAACTCTTCCAGTTATTTATAAAATCTATATTATTCTGCAGGCACCACTCAGACAACCAGCCAATAAGTGATGATAATCTGCTATAGATCTCATCACCACGGTAAGCAGTAAGTGGGCCAGAGAATATTACAGTGTCTGACATCGTGCTTGCGAGCTCACACACCTCTTTAATATTATCTTTAGTGATCTCCGATTGACGGAGTCTAACATCATTTGTGCCGACGTGAATAACAATCTTACTGAATTTACGATTAGCCATAGCCAGCACATTTAAATTTGACTTGATGTCAGGCGCTCTGGCTCCCGGTAAACATTTGACTATTGTCTCCGCATGGCTCTTCCATTGCTTGCAGAAGAGTCATGCGGGCTTGTGGTTGCCGATCATAAACTTTCCACCGCCATACTGAAAAGAATTCCTCAATTGCATTTAGAAAGGGGCTGTAAGGGGGCAGGTATAAAAGTCTGAAATTATTATGGTTGTTGAACCACTCTTGGACCAGAGTAGCCCTGTGGAAACTTACATTATCCCAGATGATAACAAACCTAGGCTGCTGTGGTCTGTCCTGCACAACTACATGTAGTGCATCTAGAAATGCAAGGATCTGTCCTGTATTGTAGGGACCTACAGTGGCATGATGATGCAAGACTCCTTGGACACTTATTGCGGCACTCAGTGATATTTCCCCCACGCTGCCCAGGGACATTTACAATTGCCCTTTGTCCAATTACGTTACGTCCCCGACGCCTGGTTTTGGCCAGATTGAAGCCTGCCTCATCCAGGTAGATGAACTCATGTGGCAGTTCAGCTGCATCAAAATCCAGAATTGTCTGTAACAGAAAAAGATTGAATAGTGTTACTGAAAACACATACAGTAACTACAATGTCTATTTTGTCACGGACTGGGTATGTAGGGGCTGGGTTGGGTCAGTATAGACAAAAACTACAAGCTATAGGCAGGTCAGGTGGCAACATAAACCCTTATTCCCACATCACAATATATAGTATGTAAAGTAAAGGGAAACACCTGCACATAATCACGGCGCATATCCTTGACCCTGTCACTGTTTCTCTCAAATGGGACTCTGTACAGCTGCTTCATTCTGAAGTTATGTTTCTGTAGGATGCGACTTAGTGTAGAAATGCTGACCCTGTTGATATTGTTGAATACTTCTCTATTTGCAATTAATCACGAAGTCGTATTGCATTATTTTCTCGCACCATTTCAATGATTGCAAGCTCTTGTTGTTGAGTGAAGAGCCGTGCCCTTCCACCTTGAGGAGGTCGTCCAACCATTCTGTAGAAAATGCCACCACAAGATGTCATTAGATAGGTTCTTTTTCACAAAATGTACTTTCAAACTGTGAACACCACTGTAACATCACAATGGTATTCCTTTATATATACTTCACATCAGTACCTATTTTTGAAAAGTACAGTAATCCTGTAATTCAAATCATCATGCTACACATACAGTAGGTGGAAACTTGAGGATATACCTGTTCTCCAGGTGGAATGTTCTTATTACCGATGCTACTGTGTAGCGACTGAGGTTAGGGTGGACTCTTTGCCCAGCCTCCCTCATGGACAGGCCATGATTTATCACATGGTCCACCACAGTAGCCCTGATGTCATCTGATACACGTCTCCGGACTGGTCCTCCTCTTTGACCTCGTCCTCGTCCTCTTCCATGTCCACGTCCAGGTCCGACTACCTCTGTCTTTGTCCTCCTCTTACTCGGACTCTCATTGCCTCCATGATTACAAAGATCTCAAAATGGCTTATCTGAGGCCTATTTGTTGTGCTAAGGCTCAGACTGATTGGTGTTCTGTTTTCTGTGCAAGTGCAAGTGCTTTCAGGTGTGTATGTAAGTGCCTACGATTACTAGAGGAGTTGTGCATTTTTAACAGAGTGTTTTCCCAATGAAAACAGTTGAATTCGTTTTTGAACAAAGTGTCAAATCTAAGAAAACGTGTGAAGTGTTCCAAAGTAAGTGTGCTACAGAATTGCAAACAAAGTATAAAGTTGACAATGTGTTTTAGCTATGGTTACACTGTGTTTAAGTTATGCTACAAGAAGTTATGGTTTTGAGGCTTTGGTGTAAGCATTTGGTTTTAGTGTGTAAGCAATGGGCAAAAACTGTAATTGCAGTCTCTTGTACATCTGTAAACAAGCGTCTTCGTCCTCCGTGATATCTTTGCCTTTCCACTCTGTACAGAATTGAAACACAGTATGTGTTCAGCATAGGAACTTTAAACAACTTACAAAACAAACTGTAGTAAAGCATGACAACCAACCTCATTTATTCAATGCAGTGCAGTAAATGGATGGTTAGAGTTACGAATGTTTATGCAATACTATGTAGTCATAGGTATTTTACTGTACATTACTGTATAGCTAAAATAGTCATTAGATAGTTTCATACCTGTTCTTATTTCTGAAGGTTCGAATTATGGACGCCACTGTAAATCGACTCAAGTTGGGCTGGACTCTCATTCCAGCTTCTCTCATGGTCAAACCGAGGTTGATCACATGATCAACAAGTGTTGCCCTAATCTCATCAGAGATGGCTCTCCTTCCTTCTCTTCTTTGCCCTCGTCCTCTTCTTCCTCTTACTCATCTTCCTCCTACTCCTCTTGCTCTCTGTCCATTGTTGGCATCCATTGTTCAAAACAGGTAATCTGACCTTTGATCTATTTATAGGCCAATACTACAGTAAAGCAGTGATTGGATAGTGATCAGTTAAGCAATTAGTGTTCCCACATGTGAGGAGTGTGTGTGTGACCTGGTGAATAAGTGTAGCATTTTGATTGGTTGTGTTTGGAAAAGGAAAGCAAGTCAGTTCCTGATAGATTTTTGTGTTTAAGGTAGAGAATTGTGTGTAATGTTTTGAAAAAAGTGTTTTATGCAATGAACACTCAGTCGAAGGCTGAGAAATAGCTTATGGTTTTGGAGATTTGGTGTGTAGTTTTGCACTTTGAGTGAGAGGTTTCAAAAAGTATGTGACATGAAAAGATTTTGTGTGTAAGCAGTTGGAAAAAACTGTAAAATACTGTAAATACAAAGTAGTATTTCCTTAATACTTGAAACATACTTTACAGCATTTTTACAGTCCTAAAGAACAGTCCACAGGCAAAACTGTACTACTGTATTCATTGAGTACTGTATTGATATGCAGTACTGCGATTTTCTAGTGAGAGTAGATTTCTTACCTATTCTCATTTCGGAAACTCCGGATGATGGATTCTACAGTGTACCTGCTCAAATGTGGCTGTACTCTTTGCCCAGCCTCCCTCATTGTTAGACCATCGTTGACCACATGATCAACCAAAGTGGCTCGGATCTCATTAGAGATTACGGTCCTTGGCCTTCCATGGCCTTCATCGTCCTCGTCCTCCCCATCCTCGTCCTCGTCCTCCCCATCCTCTTCCTCTCACTCTCACTTCTCTGGCTCTGCCAATGTTGGCATCCATTGCTCCAGAACAGAAGAGCTCACCTGTTGCCCTTTTATGCTAAAGCTCTGATTGCTAATTGTAAAACTGTGTGACGGGTGTTTGCCCTTGTGATGTTTCAGTGTGCATATTTGAATGGCAGTGTGTTCCTTCTGAAAATTGTGCCAAAAGCAGAGAATTGTGTGTAGTGTTTTGAAAAAAGTGTGTTTTAGAACTGCAATTTGAGTGTAAAGCAGGACCTGAGATTGTAGTTTAGCAGAACTGGTTCAGGGGGTTGGTGAATGAGTTACATGTTGTGGTCATTGTGTCTCAAGTACCAGAACTTGTGTGTAAACAATTGAGAAAAACTGTAACACTTTTAGTGTTTATATAATTATCAGTCAGAATGTTAAAAAGGTACACTGAAGAAGAGTTACAGTTATGGAGATAATTAAGGTTATTAATAAAGTGATGATAAAATATATCACTTTAGTGCTGTATCTCAGAGTCAGAAATGCAAAATGAAGTCTGAAAATGATAAAACACACCTACATTCCGCCTAAGAACTGTATCAAATACTATCAATAAGTGCACAGTAATATTTAGCTTTGTTTTGCTGTTATAAATGTGCATTATTAACACTTTATTACAGCTAACCAAAAATAGATATGAAGTTTATGAGCCAAACTAAAGGAAACACTATTAGGGTGACTTCTCATTGTTCAGGTTTTCTTCAGTGATTGTGTTTGTTATCAGCCGGTGTTCATCATTAATGATCAATCATCACTTCTTCAATCATTATCTCATTAACTTTAACTCTGCTCCAGTGTTAATTTTAAACACTCTGAGAATTATATAAACACTAACAGTGTTAATTTAACTCTGGAGGTTTTGCTGTGTACTGGATTTTGTCTTACTTCATGTTTTTCAATAAAACAATTATATTGATTCGATGCCATTAACAGTTTTTATCATTGATTCAATGGTTTTCAACTGTTCTCTTGCTATCAGGGTTACCTGCAAGTTTGTAGTAATCCTGAAGATCTTGATGAGTCTGTTTAGCTAAACTCTGCAGGAAAGTGGATCAAGAGGTCCCGAGTTGTGGAGCCCTGATTTACAACAATCATGAAAAAAATTTTTATTTAAACCAGGAGTTTTACAATTTGACATTAACAGAAAAAGCTAATTAGCCCAAATCAACCTTCTTCAAAAGATGCGGTATGAAGGAATGCTGAGGGGATACATGCAGTATCCAAAAAGATTGTTGCAGCAAAGCTGATCTGGGCATTAAATTGCTAAATGTTCTAGAGTTTTAAGCCTACAGATATTGGCGAGTGGATTAATGTGGTGTATGTTAATGGCGTCACTGACGACTAAACTGATACAACGAGCATCAGTGACCTAATGAACAACGTCAGTATTGTCATGTTTCACTATCCAGTTTCACTAGATCTCTCTCCGTCAGGAACTTCTTAAATGCGCAAATATCTAAAATAACTCCGTTGTGAGTCAATACTTTAACCCAACCACCAGGGAGATAAAGAGCTGAAGGAAGGAACAGCAGGCAGGAGACGAAGTGATGTTAAATAAACTGACAAATGATTTATTGAATAATCTCAGTTGTGCGTTAATGCTCAGTCAAACTCCGTCTGACTAGAAACAGATTCAATAGGTGTTGTTAACCATGCAAGATAAGAGTATCAAAACAAGGTCTCTTGACGTTATTATGAACCTTGAGATGGAGACTCATATCAAGACAATACCATTCCCAACAAGGTTAAACGATAGTGAAAATAAGGACGAAATGTAACATATAATAAAAATAAAAGGGAATAATAAAATTAATGAATACATATGATAAATGAATCATGTAATAAATCAGGTAAATGACATAGAATAATAAAATGAAATAAAACAAGAAACAACTGTATGTTTCTATCCCGATCTATCAGGACAAACAATTCCACATTTAACAAACAAGGGCATTTAAATGTCACCAGGATTGATGTTCGTAATTTCATTGTTCAGGTGTAAGTGCACGATGCAGAGTAACTACTGCTAATGGTGAAAATAGATGAGAATAGAATTGAATATCTTAGAGACTGAAATCAAACAGGACAGAATGTATTGTAGACTCAAAGCGATTTAAATTGGGTAAATAATCAATCATTGAGCCAGCTCAGACATCTTACTGCATGACATTGCCTTGTTTCTCTTGTTTTCTTGGTGCAAGTCTGACGTGTTTTAAAATGTGATTTAGTTCTGAGTGGCCGACTGGAGCGCTCATCTCTGTGAGACTAACAGCTCAATTCTGTCAGAATCTGCTTCTTCAACACAAACGTCGCGTCAGTAAATGATGATTGTGTGATGTACATCCACCCCTGCTTAGATCAGCTCTGAGTGAATGTGTTTGAATAAATCTCTCTCTTTCAGCTCTCTGTTCATTATCTGAATGCTCTCAGCGCCGCTATCACTATATAAACATGATGAAGAACTGGACTGAAGCTCAGAGATACTGCAGAGAGAACTACACAGATCTGGCCACAGTCACCAACATCAATGACATGAACCAGCTGAAGAACACTGTCAATAACAATCTGTATGTCTGGATTGGACTGAAGAATACAGATGGTAATAAATGGAAGTGGTCTCTGGGTGATCCTGTGAAATATCTGAACTGGGAAACTGAACCATCAACTGACACAAATAATTGTGCTGTTATGAGAAATGGAAATGGCATCAGCAGGACTGTAATGTGCCCTCACAGTTCATCTGCTTCAGTGGTAAGTGACAACAAACCTTCACTTCACAAAACATTATCATAAGACAACAATAATAAACATCACAGTTAAGACCAGTGTTTATTTCGTAAACTGAAACTAAGATAAAAAAATGTAAATATATAAACAACTAAAATTAAAGAAAACTAAAGATCATTGTTTAAAACAGTAATTATCAAAAATAAATAATAGTTTTCGTAAATAATGAGGCCTTTTCCCACTGTGGCTAAATCTGGCTTGACTGTAGAAGCAGCTGTTCAGTACTATAGATAACGCGTTACGGTCATTTGCATGAAGGAGAAGACAGTAGGACGCCTGCCTAGTCGAAGACGACAGAGCACCATTTTGGATAATTTCAGGTTTTCGACTGAAACTGGAAAAGCAAATGTATCGTCTTGGTGCCAGTTAAGATTTGTGGGGTTGAAACAAGGGGAGAAAATCCGATAAAGCAGAAAGTAAATTTGCAATCGAATCACCGCGTGCAGAACAAAAACTTCATGATAAAAGATTCTGAACAGAGGAGTAATAAAAACATGACGCTAATGACGTTGCAGTCCCGTGTGAGAAGCAGCTGACTCTGTCATCGTGTAAATGTGTTCATATATACACACACACACAGACACACACACTGGATTATATCAAAGACTGTATTGTTGTACATTTGATGATTTTATGTTTTATTTTATTTCTCTGTTTTGTTTTAGATTGACAAGCAAAGCTTTCATTTGGAAAGTCTCTTGTAACTCTGTTGCACTATTATTACTAAAACTGAAACTAAAATATATCAAAACTAAATATAAAAGTGTTAACATAATACAATATAATATAAATTAAAAACTTAAAATTCAAGAAAAAAACTAACTAAACTAAACTGAAATTTGTGCCAATTTAAAAATGGTAATTAAAATAAAAACTATTTTTAATAATGCAGAACTAAAATAACCCTGGTTAAAACACAGAACGCATGTGGGTCAGATGAACAGGTTGGAGCTGAACTCTACAGGATTGGACACTTGTGATTTAAGCAAATACTCAAAGACAGTCAATGTAACACAGTAGCATCACTGCATCTGACTCCCTTCTCATCTCTGACTTCAGGTGTTTCAAAGGATTTCATTATCTGTGAATTACAGACTTTCCTTCTCAGCTGTGGTGAGTTCTCTGACTTTCATGCATTTACATGTTCAGTGATTTAAATGCCACAAAAAAAATAATGAGAAAATAAAGATATGTCAATCACAATTGTCCGTAATGTGACTTTTTATCAACAGACCAGGGAACTATAAAAGTCCTTTCAGCCAATTTTGGGCGTACAGACCAACAGGCCTGCTCTGCTGGAAAACCATATAACGAGATCTCAAATGTTCAATGCAGTCTGAGTACATCTCTAAGTGTGATGGCCACTCTGTAAGAACAGACAACATTATTAAAGACCTATCAGATATTATCAGATAATATTTTATATATTTCCGATATATTTTTTTATAATATGCATTTATGTCACAGATGTGATGGACAAACGAGTTGTTCTAAGATTGTGAACTCTGAAGTTTTCACTGATCCTTGTGGTGGAACTTACAAAATACCTGAATGTGTCTTATGAGTGTGTTGCAGCACCACCAAGTGAGTTTTACCTCTAACTGACACCAAACCCTTACAAAACAGAATACTGAAGTGAAGTTTAAGTGTTATTTATTTAGCATATAACTAACAGTCTGCTAGTAGTGTCCCTGTAGGTGAACTATTGTAATACTGCTTGAGACTAACTGGCCCTCTTCGAAGTTCATGAAAGTGTACTTTTAAGTGTAGTCTAAGTTTAAGTCTGGGGTTTTTAGGGTCTCCAACACAAAATGATTTAGATGTCTCTCGAAAGCGAACCGTATGAATGGGGGAATGCCGAGGGAGAATCGAGACATGAAAGTACGCATCCTTCAGGTCGATTGCCATGAACCAATCCTGACATCTGATAGACGTCAGAATGCACTTCTGCCGTTCAGGGTACGCAGATCTAGAATGGCCCCACCTTTTTGAGGACAATGGAGTGCGGGCTGTAAAAGAACTCTGCTAGAGGGACGAGCACGATCGCTTCCTTTGCCAGAAGGGTGGCGACCTCGGTCCGAAGCACGGGAGCATTCTTACCTCTGACTGAGGTTGAGAGGATGCCCTGAAACTTGGGCAGATGTCTGGCTAATTGGATTGCGTAGTCGAGACGGATCGTATCCCGTAGCCACCGTGACGGTTTGGGAAGCTCTTGTCAGGCTCCCAGGGACACAGCCAGGGGGTCTATGGGTACGATCTGCTTCCTGGACCTCCTGGGGGGTGGTTGGATGGCTGGCAGTGCGAATGTTTGTGATCCGCAAATGCAGACATGCGCGCAACGTAAAAAAAACATAAGTCCTAATAATCAGTAATAATGTTCCAAGTACAGGCAACAAATGTGGTGTTTACAATGGAGTTTATTGTCTTTGTTGGGTGGCGATGAGACGTGGCGTAACACTGGTTGATCAAGAAGGCTCAAAGCGCTGCCGTTATTTATTATGTTTCTATTCCCTGCTGTAATGCCAGCTTGTGTCTATCTCACACAAACTGTATACGATGTATATGGTTGATTGTTTATAGTCTTTATAACATCATATATAAAAGGTAAAACAGTTAGCTATAGTTTTTAACTATTAATCATCTTATTTTTTAAATAAAACCTTACCAATCCTTTACATCCTGCTCAAGACGCGCTGGCAAAATTGATGTATTGGCTTGTTGATGTATATGATCGTCTTTATTTTCCGTATCAGGTTCGGGCTCGAATTGATAAAAGGAATGACATTTTAACGCCTGTCAGGAGAATTGCGTGGGAACATGATGTTCCGAATATGGTAAGAGGCGTAACATTTCTGTGTGAAACACTTGCTGTATTTGACCAATCACTACTCACTGGTTAACTGGCCAATCATAGCACACCTCGCTTTTCACAGCGATGAGCTTTGTAAAAAATCAGCGCGTTCCAGAGAGGCGGAGCAAAGAGGAGATACAAACATGCACAGTATGTGGAAAATACAGCGTTTCTTAACCCTAAATCGTGTATACACGTTACATAACATCTAAAACAAACCGTAATATTCGGTTTGGCCTTGTCATATCACCCCTTTAAATACTTTAGCTGGCGCTGGACACGCCTTCAATTATCTCCCAATAACACGCAAAACCAGCACGAGAACAAACACGACTTTAACACGTCACACGGCGGCAGTAAACAAAGCAGCTAAACTGCGTTTTAACTCAATAAGACAGGATTCATCAATTACACTTAGGAGCTTCAGCTGCAACAAAATGCTTCTTCCCACTATTTGCTTGGCACGTGAACAAGTTAAGCATTTATCAAGACTTTTAGATAAAATATGTTTCTGTAGATTGACATCTGAACTGTAAGTGTTGTAATCAATGAAAGTCACGAGACGTGAATCTTTATTTCCTTCAACAGACAGCAGTAAATCATACATCATGAATACTTCTAGTACAACATGGAGAGACGCTCAGAGTTTCTGCAGACAGCATCATACTGATTTGACCAGTGTGAGGAACCAGACGGACAATCAACTGATCCACAACCTCATTAATAATGCTGAGACGTCTGTCTGGATTGGTCTGTTCAGAGGCTCGTGGGAGTGGTCAGATAACACTGACTCCGCCTTCAGATACTGGGACTCTGGTCAACCCCTTAATGCTGGTGGTTCTGAAGATTGTACAATGGCCAATATGAATAATGAGGGGAAATGGCGTGATGCATCTTGCAGTGACTCTTACACGTTTGTGTGTCATGAAGGTGAGTTAATAAAAGTCAATGTGTGTGTTTGACGACAGAAGTATCTTCATGATGAAACTGATCTCAGTTCAGTGTTGTGTTGTCATGTTCAGTTGTTTGTGTTTATTGTGTGTTCAGATGAGCTGATATTGATCCAGAAGAATCTGAGCTGGACTGAAGCTGTGAGATACTGCAGAGAGAATCATGTGGATCTGGTCTCAGTGGATTCACAGGAGATTCAGCTCATGGTGAAAGCAGCGGTTCATCGGGCCTCGACTGCTGAGGTGTGGCTGGGGTTATATATTACTGCTCTGTGGGGATCTGGCTCTGGGTCAATGAAGACATCGTGTGTTATCAGAATTGGGCTCCGGGGAATAAAACAGCAGTGGACAACTCTGAGAGTGAAGTGAGATCTGGAGCGGTTCAGTCTGGAGGAGATCATCTCTGGATCAGCCTTCCTGGATCTCACAAACTCAACTTCATCTGCAGAAGAAAAGAGAAATAAAGATACTTTTTTCTTCCTTTGTTAACTTTCTGGTTATGTTTTTTAGCAATAGGGCGCATTTACCTGACAGGGATCAGGGACTGTATTTTAGAGGAAGGAAGGCTTAAAGTTAGTTTATTTCAATAAATTTGCATTTATTTCACATCGTTTGGGTTTCATACATTTATTGTAATAAGGTACTTGAGGCTAGTGCTTTATCGTGAATATATCATGACCGAAAGGGGTTTTCTGCTTCACATAGCACCTTAAACTATTCCTTAAGATTATTATGTACTTGAGGTGAAATCTGGTGAAGGTTGACTTTCATTCTGCATGTGTTGGATTCACGTAATGGTGATGGATCAGTTTAAATAAACTCGGATCTACAGACTATGTTTTCTCTCCTGACTTTTCACTACATCTGAAATCGTCAGTTTTTTTAAATGATTAGATGTATTATATATGAGTGGCAGCATATTGATGCAGACTAAATGTGGCACTTTAAACTGAAATTAACTGAAATAATGACATTTTATTCACATTTGAAAATGCACAAATGAAAACATTCTGCTTCCACCAGCCAGCACAGTCATGTGGGTCTCAGGCAGTTTTGTCCACGGGTTCACGTAAGCCCCACATGGGTCAGCCCGGATAAAATGAACACTGCTTAGTGTGCATACGACAGGCTGCTAAATGTAACACTGAATGTTGGAGTGAATGAGATAATGAAGTGATGACAAGCAGAATCGCTGATGGACAGAGAAACAACACAAACTTAAATATAAAACAGAAGAACTGACTTCATCCACAGCCTTTGATGAAATCAAGTGAAGATTTCATCAAAAGAAAATATTTCATCTTCACAAACACTTTTACCATCTTCACTTACTGCAACACTTTTTTCAGTTGTTTGAGAATAAACTGAGGTTAAAGGTCAAGTGTATGAAATTGAATGGCATCTAGTGGTGATGTTGCGAATTGCAACCAATGGCTCACTCCACCCCGCCCTTTCGAAGCCCATTGGCTGCACAGGAGTAAGATGTCATCACATTTTCATTTATTTGCCAAATGTGAAAACGTCTCGGTTACGTATGTAAAACCTCGGTTCCCTGATGGAGGGAACGAGACGTTGTGTCGAAGACGACAGATGGGGTTCGCCCTTGAGAACCAATCAACTCTGACTACTATAGAAAAGGCCAATGAAATTTGGCGAATGAAATTTGCATGCCGGGCTCCGCCCCCGGATGTCCGGTATAAAAGGAAGCCGGCGTGCAGCATTCACTCACCTTTTGTTCTTCAGAGCCCTCGCTCATGACTACGAACAAAAAGAATTCAACAAATTCTTCTTCTACATTGCCGGATCTACGACGTAGAGCAGCGGATCGTCCCTTCCTGCAGCGACCTTCCCCTGGGCGTCTCGGCGGTTCCGGAGGTGATAGAGAGATTATTTCTAAAAGGTCCTTTTTAGGACTGAGCAATTTCCAGCGCGGCATGTCCAGCTGTTCTCTTGGGTGCGGCACCCTCATCGAGGAGGGGGACGGACACGATCGCTGCATTAGGTGTCTGGGCGTCCAGCACACTGAAGCAGCGTTCGTTGACACATCTGCCCGCACTGCGGGCGGATTGTCACTCAGAAGTTGCGGTCACCGGTGGCTGTCTTCCTACGGGAACCAGCCACCATTTCGTCTGCTACCCGGGCTGTGACATCTGTGGCTACGGCCCCGATGACCACCCACGTAGCAGCGTTGGTGATATGGGGAACTCTGAGAACGTAAACCCGCCAGCCAAGTGCTCACGGGCCGATCGCACCCCGATTCGCTCTTCTGAACGTTCCCCAACCGGCGGTGGCATACCGTTCGGATCCTCAGGCACGCACTCGGAAACGATGTGTGACGTAGATGAGATGTCGTTCGCAGCATCGGGGGGAGACTGGCGTCCGACTCTGACGAATCCGAGCTCCCCCCCAGGGGGGTCGAGCTCAGGAGGAAGCAGAAGTAATGTCAGCCATGCTAATCCGGGGATACGTGGTTCCTGGGGGCCGGAGCGCGGTGCAAACCACGCCCACCCCGGGTGCCATTTGTTTCCCGGAGGTGCGTGAGGAGCTGTGTAAACTAGGAGCGCTCACGGACCGCTCCGTCGAAACAGCTCCGGCTCCCTCACTTCCCTCGAGGGTGGGGCAGCCAAAGGCTACGTCGAGATCCCCCAGGTGGAACGTGCGGCTGCGGTGCATCTGTGCCGCAGACGGCTGCCGCCTGGGGAGAATCGGCCACGCCTACCGTCCAACGCGTGTAGGACTTCGACATCTATGGTGCCGAAGCCTTGCGCTGCTCCTCTCTCTACGCCATGGCCATCCTGCAGGTCCGCCAGGCCAGGGCGTTGAGAGAGCTCCACGAGGGTAAGGCCGACCCAGGTATAATGCAGGTTTTCTGTGCCGCCACTGACAGCGCTCTACGGAGCGACCAAGGTGGCGGCACGGGACCTGGGTCGGACGATGTCCACGGAAGTGGTCCAGGAGAGTCACCCCCGGCTGAACCTTGCGCAGATGAGTGACACCGAGAAAGTCCGCTTTCTTGTTACACCCGTCTCGCAGGGTGGGTTGTTGGTAACACCGTCGAGGACTGCGCTCAGCAGTTTTTGACGGTGAAGAAGCAGACAGTGGCGATTAGCCACATTTTTACCACGCTGCGACTCGGCCGCCCTCAAGTCTCCGAGATCTCACGCGATGTCTGTTTCCCGGCAGCCCAGGACCCCTTCCACATCGGCTCCGGTTACTGTGCCCCCACTGGTGGCACCCCGGAAGTCGAGGTCGAGGGGGAAACCTCACCCCGTCAGCTAACTTCTCACGAGAAGTGACAATGATGGGAAGACCCCAGGGGGAACAACATCGGGCCCGACCTTCACAGCTACGGCTCTGATCGGTCGGTACGGGACGGCTCCTGCCTCGTCACCAAAGCCGGGCCCTTCTCAGGGCCTGGCGCCCACTCACTCACTAGAGTTTTCTGTTTCCCCTGGGAGTTCATTCCTGCCGATCGCACACTCCACTGGACTGTGCCCGGCAAACCCGACCTCACGCCCTGGCGAGGCGTAGGGTCGTACACACACGACAGCGGCTACCACTCTCAACCAACAGTGCGTGCAGCTGTCCCGCCAGGCAGGTAATTAGGCAGAGCCAACCTTCCCTCCGGGGCCCCCCCTGCGACAGGGTTAGCTCTGCCAGCCATCGAACCACCCTCCATGGGAATGATGAAGCAGACCGTCCCCTTGGTCCCCCTGTCACAGTCCCTGGGAGCTCGAGAGCTGCCCACACTGTCTCGGTGGCTAAGGCAGACGGTCCGTCTTGGTCACTCGATCCAGTTCGCCAGAGACTCTCCCAAGTTTTGGGGCATCATCTCTCCCTCTGTCTCAGGCTGGGACGCCTACATACTTCGGGTAGAGGTCACCACCCTGTCCGAGGCCCTCGGCACGGATATCCTTGCGCACAGCTGACCGCGGGACGGGCGGAAGCACACCTCCCCCCCCCAGGAGCCTCCTTGCACAGACACTGTGCAAGGCCAGGGAAGAGGAGCACCAAGTGTTATTGGTTACACCGCACTGGTCTAACCGCACTTGGCTTCAGAGCTTATGCTCTGGACAGCGACTCCCCCTGACCCATTCCCCTGACAGAGGACCTGCTCTCTCAGGGGAAGGACACGTTCTGGCATCCCAGATCAGACCTCTGGAACACCATGTCTGGTCTCTAGACGGGACGAGAAGATCCTGAGCTGGCTACTCCCCCCTATGGCGGAGACCATCACCCAGGCTAGGGCCCCATCTACTAGGCGGTGACACGCCTCTAGACGGCGCCTCTTCTCGTCCTGGTGTCTCTCTCAATGAGAAAGACCCACTGAGGTGCTCGATCAGGATTGTGTTTTCCTTCTTACGAGACTGGAGACTAACATCTCCCCTCCACACTGAATGTGTATGTAGTCGCTATTGCCACTCATCACGACTCAGTCGGTGGAAAGTTTCTAGGGCAACACAACCTGGTCACCAGGTTCCTAAGGGGTGCGAGAGGGCGGAATCTGCCGCATCTCCGCTCCATACCCTCTTGGGACCCTAAGTGGTCCTGGGGAGCTTCAGTGCCCCCCCAAGAGCCCCTCGGAGGTTCCGATCTTCCTCACTGAGTAAGACGGCCCTCCTGACGGCGCTCACTTCCTTCAAGAGGGTAGGGGACCACTGAGCATCCTCCGTGTCCCCGGATTGCCTTAAATTCGGCCCTGGGAAATCTCACGTTATCTTGAGATCCAGGCCCGGATGCGTGCCCAAGAAGTTCCCACTACTCCCTCTGGGGCCAAGTGGTGAACTTGCAGGCGCTCCCCATAGGGGAGGAAGACCCAACTCGATCAGTGTTGTGTCCAGGACGTGCTGGACCGCACGCAGAGCTCTGAAGCTCTGACCAGCTCCGTGTCTGTTGGAGGACAGCAGAAGGGGAAGGCTGTCTCCAAACAGAGGCTGGCGCACTGGGTCGTGGACGCCGTTACGACGGTATTCCGATCTCAGAATCTCCCTTGCCCATTGGCAGGTTTAGCCACCTCCTGGGCACTGGCAGAAGCGCCTCTCTAGCAGACATCTGTAGAGCTGCGGGTTGGGTTAACAACCCTCGCGTAAACCCGGTGTCAGCCCACGTCCTGCGTGGCGACATGTAGGACTGGCGTCCGGGGGGGGCGTATGCCTGCGAAAGCACCTTTCCACCCTCTAACAGGTTGGGTCAGTGTGCTATCTACCTTTCCTTCTTACCCGAACACATGGCTAAGAAACTGGTACCTCACCATCCTCCCTTCTTACCCAGACACTGGTTAAGAATAGGCATTCCATCCATCACTAAGCAAGCACCCCCTGGGGGACTGGCTGGGCAGAGCAGCCTTCCCCCTTAGGCCGGGATACCATGTGAGCTATCGCAGATAGCTCTAACCGGACCTAGTGCTACCGGACGTCTGTAACACCCCCTCCGTGGGCTGTTCCGTCTGATGTATCCTCATGAGAATGGTTCCCACTCCTGGTAACCCATGAGCTTCCCCAGGTGGACCTCCACCTCGCGGTTAACTACTCAGTCCGCACGTTCCATGCGTTCTCCTCCAAGGACGAGACCATACCTTCATCCACCATATTCCTCCCCACGGGTAGGAGGTGGCCTCTGCAGCGCATCCCTAATCAAGGAAGTTGCGCTTACCCGGTGTAAACCCGAGCCGGACGGCCTCTCGCCAGTAGAGAGCTAAGGCCTCCGTCCGTGAAAGGTTACCGGTCAGGGCTGTACCCATCTTTCTCCTAGAAAGCTCTGGAACCCCTCACTGGAAGGTTACAGTTTCGCGAAAGCATCGAGCTGACACGCCCAGGCCTGTTACCGGCGCTTCGCTAGAGACTGTGACGCGATACAGCATTGTGGCGTTTTCCATACAACCCCATCTGTCGTTCTCGACACAACGTCGAGAGACCGACAGAAAGGGAACGTCTCGGTTACGTATGTAACCTCGGTTCCCTGATGGAGGGAACGAGACGTTGTGTCGAGAACGACAGATGGGGTTCGCCCTTGAGAACCAATCAACTCTGACTACTATAGAGAAGGCCAATGAAATTTGGCGAATGAAATTTGCATGCCGGTCTCCGCCCCCGGATGTCCGGTATAAAAGGAAGCCAGCGTGCAGCATTCACTTACCTTTTGTTCTGAAGAGCCTGAGCGCCTCTCACGACTGCAGCAGAATACGATACGTGTTAGTGGCATGAGGGACTCTAACAACGTCTCGTTCCCTCCATCAGGGAACCGAGGTTACATACGTAACCGAGACGTTTTGTTGAGGTCCGGGAGCTTTCTGACTCTTCCATAGACTGCAACGCAACCAAACTTCAGAGCAGAGAGCTGCACGGGTCCGATTTTGTAAATCCGCACCCGCCCGTACCCGCAGTGCTTAAAACCGCATCTGACCCGTTTTCCGAAAGCAGCACTAATTAAAATCCGCACCCGACCCGACCCGCTTAAAATAGAACCGACACCCGACCCGCACCCGAAATCAAATCAGTTTAGCCAATCACATTATAGACACACTTTTTTCAAATTTTTATTGCCAGGTCATACAGAAGTTATTACAAGGCCTTTGGCCTTAACACAAGGACAACCTCAGCCGAAGTTGTCAAAAAGCCGGTACATAAAGAACATGGCTAACGTTACCACAAAACTGAGTAACGCAATTTCGTCTAGCCTACATCAGACAATTTCGGGTTCAAACACGCCCTGCACACCACACATAGGCTACTTAACAGTGTTAAAATAAACAATAACAACAACAGTGTAGGCTATGTGATACTTTTAAATGAAAGAAAAAGTCCAGTTGTATGCGAATCCTAACAAACGCTACATACACCGGCCTGTGAATTATGCTACTTAACCATACAGACTAGATATAGGTTACAATTAGGGCTGAGACGTGAAACTGTCCCGTTTATGAATCCAAGATCTAATGGGGGCAATT
Organism: Triplophysa siluroides; assembly: GCA_006030095.1. Classification (NCBI taxonomy): domain Eukaryota; kingdom Metazoa; phylum Chordata; class Actinopteri; order Cypriniformes; family Nemacheilidae; genus Triplophysa; species Triplophysa siluroides. The sequence continues at coordinate 18,454 of VCII01000436.1, forward strand.
TTGGCCTACCTTTTGCCGTGCGAGGGGATTAGATCCTATTTGTGGTGTGGTGTTTTAAATTGCTGTGTAAAAAAAGCACATCGTCCACTGTGGACGGTTTCAGCTGACTCCTCCGCTCTTGGATAACGTATCCAGCACAAGAGAAGTCTCGCTCACTTGCAGCACTGGATGCAGGGATGGCGAGGAAAGACCTCGCAATCTGGGCAATATTAGGGAAAAGGTGAGCATGGTCTTGCCACCATGACAAAATGTCAAAATGGTCATCTTTTGGCGTTTTGTGATCGATGTAAGCAGCCACTTCGTCCTGATACTGCAGAGCCTCATCACTGGAATCTTCTACGTCTGATAAAGTGTCCCCCGACACTCGAACTCGCTTCTCCGGTGGGGGGTGGTGGCACTGCTCCTCAGGACTTCCACGCTTATCCTTAAGGTCTATGATAAATGTAAACAAACATTGTAGTGCAATAATTTTATGGACGTGACAGTTTATACAGGTTTTTCAAATGTTATTTAATAAAAATAAATTTTTCCCCTCAAAATCTCACTTTTATTTTTTCTCATCCAACCCCCCTGTGGCTGTGTTTGCATTAATACTGACCTTTCACAAGGCGCCGCATCTCACTGTGCACGCTTGCCACTTCACTACTGTCAGCAATTAGCTTCATACTTTTCAGTTTAGGATGCAGGAACATTGCAAGTCTGTGTAAACGATGAATGTCGAACTTGTCCTGGAGAATACTGAGGCATTTCTCCTTCAGTGAGGAAATGATCATGCTATCATTTGAAGAAGCTCGCAAGTGGCGTCTGATGCGCTCATACCAAACAATGGTTAGATGGAGTGTCGGGGTTTTCGATGCCTCTAACGCTTTAGTGGCTTCCTTAAATCGCTCCAGGAATGCAACAAAATCGGAGAGGGCCTCTTCATCCAAGTTTGTGAGGCGGTCAACTTCCCCTCGCTCTTCCAGAAGTGTGCGGATGTCTTCATATTGACTGCTGATAGACTCTAGCATTGTATGCAGGGAATTCCAACGTGTCTCTACAGTGTTTTTAAGAGTCTTTTTCAGGCGAGCCTGGAGGCTGGTCTGCTTGAAATATGTTACCAGTGACTTGGCTGAGTCAATCATTGCAGTTACTTCTTCTCCATACATATCCTCCTGGGATGATTTGAATGTAGTGTACAGGACAGTATTGAAAATATGGGCAGCGCAGCTCAATCTGGTCACTGTACGCAGGGCCGCAACTATATTTTGCGCCCCTATCTGTCACATACACCAGTTTGGAGTAGAATTCATCAATGCCAAATTTACGCAATGCGCTGATGATGGCTGGTTTAATGTTGTCCGCCGTTTTACGCAGTGAACTGTCCCACTCAGAGGTACACAGCACTCTTTCGATAAGCTCCCACTTATTGTTAATGTAGTGCAGAGTAACACAAAGGTAGCTGGTTTTTCTGTAATCGTCAGTCCACATGTCCAATGTAACAGCTCCATTACTCCCCTCCAACTGCATTTTAAGTTCTGGGATTAGTTTTTGGCGAATCTTCTCTGCATATTTGTTAACACCACGAGAAACCGTCGTAGGGTCAGGCAGTAGTTGTTTAACATCCACACGGCCAGCCTGAGCACCAACATCTATCAACCCTTGTGCTAATGCAAAAAATCCCTCGCCGTGTACTGCATCAAAGGGTCTAATATCATTGCATACAAAGTTCACAGACAGCCTGGTTATGGTGTCCTTATCATCTCTACGAGGCACCTTCAGTTCTGTCCCCTTTGAAAGATACTGTTCGATAGAACTGGTGATTAGTTTGTTACCGGCACAGGTATCTGCGTGCTTCCTCAGCGACGAAGTTCCACATTTGCGGCTATCGAAAACGAAAACTTTAGGGCAGTTTTTGCATGCAGCAAAGCCTTTCACAATATTGCTTTCTTCATCTGAGATGACTCCAAATTTCTCCCACACACTGGACTTGAGTTTTGATGAAGTATTGTCGACAACTTTACAATCTCCTCTAGCTATTTTTTTTTTTCAACTCCTCAGGATCCATCTCGACGACTCATGCAGCAGTTCGCGCAGGTTGTGATTTTTTAAAAGTGGAATGTGGCCTAGAGACTCCTGGGAGGGCGCGGGCTCAAATAAACAAAAAAAATATTTTACCAACTTGAAATACAGGCATAGTTTTGTAGAAGTGTTCCTAAAAATATGCATTTAATTTTTACATTTGCATGTGACTGTTTTGAACCCGTGTTTAGACCCGTGTTTCCCCCGTGTCCGAACCGACCCGCACCCGTATCCAACACAGTTATATATTTTTCACCCGTTTCAGCCAAATTTGCGGGTCACCCGAACCCGTGCAGGACTCTGCTTCAGAGCGTTTCAAGCCTCTTAAAAAACAATCTTGATTTGCGTTCTGATGGTAAACGGAGGTCCTGGGTCCCGTTTCAATAAGGATGTTCAACCAACTCTAGGTTAAACCTTGAACTCAGACTTGGTTTACTTATAAATTAGATATGTTCAGTTTTTGCTTTCAGAACAGCTGATTTGAGATAGTTCAATTGACTCTAGGTAGGCTTACCCTGGGTTAAGCGTGTGAGCCTCCACTGTAAAAAGCCATGATCAATGGAGCTCCGATATTACGATTCACCACGGCAACGGCACCAAAATAAGCAACATGGCGGCAGAAAGCGCTTGAGAGTGACGCACACTTTCCGCTCTGTATACAGTGGATTTACTGATGTGCTGAGAATGACTTAAGTTTATATAATAAATAGACAAATGTACCAATATAAAAAATTATCATTAAATGAATGAAACAACAGAAAAGAATGGCTGTATTGATGAATGAGTGACACCACTTGCTCTTTAAAAGGGAAGGAGATGGAAATAAACTCTGGGTTTACCAAAGAAAACCTGCTCCTGACCAGGTTAGGTTCACAGAGTAAGTTACTATGGTTACTGACTCTCAGTATAAGTGACCTCTCCTTTAGAAACAGACTTGAGTTGCCCCCTTTCTCGGGTTTGACACACCTCACATTCTGAAACACAAACCCAGAGTTTCCCTCATTTCAGGGTCAATATACTCTGAGTTTTCACTAAACCTCCTTTCTGAAACAGCCCCTGGATTTGATGAACGACATCATTTTCATTTCTGAGTATTCCTTTAAAGGTTCTGTGTGTAAGTTTCAGAGGCCACTATTGGCGTAGTTGGAAATTGCAACCTACAGCTCCGCTATCCCCCTCTCCCTCCCATTAGAGAAGCTACGGTTGCCGTCACAGGACAAAAGGGTTCCGTAAATGACAGCGGGCATTTATCGGTGGTGTTGATAAATCTACGTCTCACAGGCGAACAACAGACTGAAGCTACGGACACAGGACAGAGATGTCGTCGTCTGAGACAGCAGAGAGTAACCTTTGCAAGTCAAGTGACGAGGCTTTTTTACAAAGAAAAATAAATAAAAAAAGTTACTTAATTCATAATTTAATCTAATCGTTACATTGAATATTATTGTTACTTGTTTAACATTGTGTCAGTGATTTATTCGCTTATTATACAAAGCATTTTTTGGGACGGTAACTTGGTTCGTAATCTACAGCCTATTGAAACCGCTTGCTAATTCTAAAGGCGTGTAATCTAACCACGAAAGTCTTAGCAGACGTGTTTCTCATCATCACAGAGTCAATCAGAGGACTTAACAGGTAGTAAGAGGAAGAGAGCAGAGAGGTAGAGGTGTTGGAGATGCAGGCAGGGCGAGGAGAGGCAGAGGAGCTAACGTTACCCGGGAGGACCGCACAAGAGAGGATGTGGAAGCTAAGCAGTATTATAATATAACTTACACCCGATTAATGCAAATTATGATTGTAAACATGATTTCTAACTTGATTTGCACACGGCCATGCAACAAGGATTTATAGAACAATTACAAAGTGCTAAATATTTACAAGGAAAAACGCGACTTCTCTTGATGGTCAGCTCATCTATTAGCTAAAGCTATCAAACAAACACTTCACTTATACAGCGGAAATCAGACAAACTTACCAGTCCGGCAGAAAGCTGGCAACTTCGGCGTCGCTTAGCAAACCCTTTTCCTGCTTCAGTGCCTCCATTTGGGAAAAGCCACGCTGATGTTTATTCAGGTTTTCTTCCGTTTTTTGTCTCGACTTCGCCTTGCTGCATCGTATTTTCTCTTTTTTGACAAAACAGATTGACGCTCTGTCGGCTCTTGTGAGTATGTGTGGTCCGGCCGCCATTAGCGCAAATTTCACTTCTTACCGCAACAAAGAACCGTTTCTATTTCTAATAAAAAACACGACAAGTAAATTTTGTTATTGTTCTTCCTCTTCTTCTGCTAATCCTTCTATGTAGTGGCTTATTTGCAAGCTGCCTCAAAACACAGCCGAAGAAGAAGAACTAGTCCCGTGCATCCTTCGTTTTACGAAACGCGCTCAGTTTGTCCGTGTAGTGATGCTATAGAAACATGGCTGTGCACATTGATAAATTACATGTAAGGGTGTGCCCGCGGTGTATATACATAAAATGGCTCATTGTAAGGTAACATAAACATTTCGGTTCATTTTGTAAGGTATTTCTTCACCACTCACAACATAGTTTTGTTTTATATATTACATTTTGGTGAATAAATCCTTCAAAATCCTACACACTGTACCTTTAAGAAAAGTTAATAAAATAATGAAATGAATACATCATTTATAACTCAATTAATCAATTAAATATGATAAATTAGTAGAGAATAACATTAAGGTTAAAAAAAATAAGGAATGAAATACAACACCAATGTATCACTCGAGCCAGAATTCACGCACTCATACAGGTTTCTTTTAAGAAACACAGATCCTAAAATCTATCGTTCTATAACCGCATCATGAAAACATTGTGTTCTATTCACACGCCTTTTTCAGAGCACCATCGATTCGATCATGTTTTACTGAAAAAACATTTCCATTTGACTGCACTTTCCATGTCAATCTCGTCTCCTCATCGATCCCTCGATCTCTCACTTTCTGTTTTATCTACAGAACAGAAACAAACAGAATTTGAAACAAGCTCGCCCTGAATCTGAAGAACTGATCAACAGGTGCACCGTCATTGTAATCCACCACCGAACGCCACGTCTGTGTTTTATGTGTCAATGCAGACCTTATAGTTACAACAGACTCAAGTGCTCATCCAGGAAAGAAAGAGGGCAGTGATAAAGCGGTGATGGCAACCATCAGGAGAACTGAGCGAGAGGGGCTGGGGCGCACATGCACACACACGCACGCACACACACGCACACACACACAGACCTCGAGCACATTGCGAGCTGTCAAAACAACGACATGTGCTCGACAAAAACACAAACCCAGGACAGCAGAGGATACAAACAGTTGATCAGACCCGGAACCTGACATAAAGATGTCAAAGGGTTTACGTTAAGCAGCCCATCGTTATCTTGGAAAAAAAACTTTTGCAAGATTGCAAGAAATATTCAATAAAAGTGTTTCATTCATTATGAGCAATGTGTATTAGAACAAACATTTCTTTCATAATGAACTACTGTTTCAATAAAAAAAGCCAGAATGCAGTTTAATGTAAATTTTGATTGTTACTACTATTAAAGTTTTAATAGGACACAGACAGTAAATGAAGAAATAAACAGAAATAACGTTTTAAAATATAAGAATGTAACATTCCTCACAGTATGAACGTAACGTTTTTAAACATTATTCAAACAGAAACTGGACACTTTAAACGGGATGTTAAGCAACATTCTCACAGCTGGGAGGATCCTCAGGATTATATGTGTTCTAGTTTAACACAAACTCTAACTGTCACACTTAAAAATACTTACAAACCACAAGATGGCCTCCATTACCGCAGGGTCATTTAGTTTCTTTCCAGATTTCACCTGGACTCTCACAATCTGTTTCCTTGAATCTGTCAAGAATCATTTAGAAGACGGATTTAGTTTTATCACTGACTATTAGAAACGCGAAGAAGGAAAGTTAAGCGTACAAAAACTATATATTTTTGCTTAATGTTGGTCTTAACCAAGATGGCGGCGCAGCGACTACTCCGGATCCCAAAGATGGTGCTTTTTTGTCTTTTACTGTCGTATGTTCATCTCCAAATAGCGTCTAATAAGGAATTCACTCCAAGACACATCTATGATCGCCAAAGCCTTTTAGATATCGGCAACGCTTCCAAACACAAACACCGGCTCTTCCAACACTCATGCTCTCCAACGTTCGCTCTCTGGAAAACAAACTGGACTTAATTCAACTCAATCGGTCTACACAGCATGAGGCAAGGATTGTTGTGTGTTTGTTTTCACTGAAACATGGCTAAACGACGACAACATCCCGGAATCCGCCATTCAGCTGGACTAACCTGATGCCAAGCAGACAGAGACTCATCGTTGTCTGGTAAGACTCGCGGGGGCGGCTTGTGTGTGTACATCAACAAAGAATGGTGCAACAATACTGCGGTAGTATCAAAACACTGTTCTTCGCTGGTGGAGTATATGGTTGTGAAGTGTCGACTGTTCTATCTGCCGCGGGAGTTCACGGCTATTGTTATTGTCGCGGTTTATATTCCCCCATGTGCAAACGCTAAGGAAGCGCTTTGTGAACTGTACAGCGCCATCAGCGATTAAACAGACAAATAACCCTGACAGCTTTTTCATCGTAGCCGGTGACTTCAATCACGCAAACTTAAAGACTTTTTTTTCAAGTTTTGCCAAAAATGTTTCAAACATGTGAACTTTGCAACAAGGGGAAACAACACACTGGACTTTGTTTATACAAGAGTAAAGTACGCATACAGGGCTGAACCCCGCCCCCACCTCGGGCACTCGGATCACATATCCATTATATGTTAATCCCAGCATTCAGATCACTTCTGAAACTCGCCAAACCGGTTCAAAAACTCATCACAACTTGGCCGCAGGAGGCTACCTCAACACTATAGGACTGCTTTGAGTGCACAGACTCGAACATGAGGTGGCCACTGTTGTGAATTTTCTTTGCGTGTTCTGAAGAATTATTCTTGAGTCTCGAGTTTTGATACAAAAGCCACTTTAATAATGGAGTAGGATTGCAATGTCACTCTCTCTCTGGTCTTGGAAGAACCCTTATATAGTGTGCTTAACACACACACACATACACACACAGTGTCAACCTGAGTTCTATGAGACCCCCAATATAATGTAAAACAGATGTGTTTTACTCCCCCGGCCCACATATTGGTTCCTTTGTGTCAACCAACATTTGGCCTCCCAGATAAGAAACTTTTAAAATGACTTTATGGGCGCTGTTGAGGTGTTGAATGGATTAGACGCGTTTTTAACAGCTCTTCACTGATCAAAAAAATTTACACAATTAAAAACCTTGGAGTCGATTGAAATTGAACATTTGTTTTGGTTAACCCCTTTTTCGTAATGCTGACAAGACACAAGAAGGCAGAAAAGGCGGATATGGAAGACGAAAGTGTAATGAAGAACTCAGAGGAGCAGTCAGCTAATGCTAACCTAATTAGCGTGAAGGCAGTGGCGCCGACAAACCTGGACATCATGGAGGCTATAACGAACTTGAGTGGCTCTTTTGATAAGAAACTGGAGGCCATTTCTACAACTTTGTTAGAGGTAAATGTGTCTCTCGCCAGCATATCAAACAGGGTGGCCCAGACGGAAGAGGCAACAAAAGCACATGAAATTCGCATCGAGTCGCTGGAGAGGCTGTGCGCACGACTGGAGAATGACTGTGAACGGCTCAGGGAAAAGACCAGCGATTTAGAATCAAGATCTCGACGGCAAAATATTCGGATTGTCGGCATTAAAGAAGGTGTGGAAAATGGTAGACCTACAGAGTTCGTGACGAAACTTCTGACACGGGTACTGGGCGAGGAGAACACGGATAATCCAGTCAAAATCGATAGGGCGCACAGATCACCACAGCCTCCAAGAAGGCCGTTCACGGGCGTTCATTGTAAGACTCCATCATTATCAAGTGAAAGAACGCATCTTGCGCCTGGCGCGGTCGAAACCCTTGGAATATGACGGTCGTAAAATTCACGTGTTCCCGGATCTAGCAGCGGATGTCTTAAAACAGAGACAAAAGTTTGACAACATACGGAAGAAATGCAGGGAGCACGAAGTGAGATGTGGCTTTCGTTTTCCATCAAAGTTTATGGTGACTGTAAGTGGCAAGGAAACGAGGGTCTTTGAATCACCGGAATCGGCAGAGGTTTACCTTAGAGGCGCTGTGGAAAACTGGTGAAATTGAGGAGTTGCTGCTTTGACACTGTGGACAATAAGAGTTAACAAAAATTGTATATTTGAGTTAGTGATAGACTACAGGGTTTCTATAGTGCTGTCAGTAGATCAGTGGTGAGCTGTCTCGTAGACAGAATCCGTGTCACAGTGTACAATCGAAATCTTACCAACGAGGGGCTGTATATTGATTAAAAAACAATTCCTTTTATACATAAGCAAACAATTAAAGATATAAATGGCAGATACCTGATTGTATGTGGGGAGATAAACTCCTTACCTCTCGCCTTGGTGAATATATATGGTCCTAATTTTGACGATCCTTCTTTTTTTCAGAAAGTCTTCAAAATCGTACCAGATTTTTTGCATTCACAAGTCATTATGGCCGGTGATTATAATTGCGTGCTAAATGCTAAGTCAGATACTCTTCCTCCTCGGACCACAATGAGTAAATCCTCAAGTATAATAAATAACTACATGAAAAAGCTCAACTTAATAGACAGCTGGAGGGCTATGCATCCTGCTGATCAGGATTTTTCATTTTATTCTTCTGTTCACAAAACATATTCAAGGATTTACTTTTTCCTTATAGACTCTAGGTTATTGCAATATGTAGTTTCGACACAATATCACACCAAGTTAATATCAGACCATGCCCCAGTGTCTCTTAATTTAAAAATAAAAGAGTGCAGGGGAACCTACACCTGGAAATTCGACAACACGCTGTTAAACGACGACACATTTTGTGAATATTTATCAAGTAAATTAATACATTTCTTAGAAAATAATGATAAAGGGGATGTATCTGATTCGGTTTTATGGGAGACAATGAAAGTAGTAATTTAGGGGCGATATCATAGCGTACCAGTCCAAAAAGAACAGGCAAGAAGAGTTAAACTGACTGAAATCGAGGAGCGAATAGACGAATTGGAAAGACTATAGATCAACAAGTAGCGAAGCCACTCTCAAAAAAATAATAGTCCTACGAAGCGAGTATAACTCAATACTTTCAAAAAGCATATTGAAGAAACTTTCTCGCATGAAACAAAGAATTTGAAATAGGTGAAAAACCCCAAAAACTGCTTGCCCGCCAGCTGAAACAGGATCAGGCAACACGAGCAATACATGAAATTCGAGCGACAAACGGAAACATCGTTGTTGATCCCAAGAAGATCAACCATTGCTTTGCAGGATATTACAAAGATGTCTATAAATCAAGGTGTGAAGCAGACCAACAAGCCATAGACGAGTTCTTTTCCCAATTGAACCTTCCTAGCATTAGCACTGAAGCGAAGCAGGTTCTGGATAAAGAGGTTACACTCGAAGAATTACATGAAGTAATATCACAGTTACCTAACAACAAAGCCGCTGATCCTGATGGTTTTAGCGCTGAGTTCTACAAGAAATTTAAAAATCTGTTGATACCGATGATACACCGTTTGATTAAAAATGCTAAAATGGAAGGCAAATTCCCACCAACAATGTATAAAGCTAATATAGTATTAATCCCAAAACCGGGTAGAGACAAATTAAAGATGTCATCTTATCGTCCAATCTCGCTCATTCCGTTGGAATCCAAGATTATAAGCAAAATTCTTGCTAATAGATTAAAAAAACACATTTGCTCCATTATTCACAAAGATCAGACAGGTTTCATGCCCAACAGACATATATATTTCAATCTAAGAAGGCTTTTTAATATCTTGTATAACAAGAAAAACTCTAAAACCTGTGTAATATCACTGGACGCTCAGAGAGCTTTTGACCAAATAGAATGGAAATATATGATGGCTACATTAAGTAAATTTGGATTCGGTGCAGGATTTATTAAGTGGATTGAAATAATTTATGCATATCCAACAGCCTCCATAATTACCAACCAGGATGTCTCAAACTCATTTAAACTTTTCCGCGGTACACGACAGGGATGCCCCTTATCCCCCTTTTTATTTGCAATTTCTATGGAACCATTAGCCACTATTATCAGGCAACATCCTACTATTACTCCAATCACAGTGCAAGGCAGACCTCAACATATTTCGCTTTATGCGGATGATGTTCTTTTATACATTAAGAATCCTGAACTATCTATCCCTCCATTACTTAAGGTTCTCGACCAATTTGGAAGGCTTTCTGGATTTACAATAAATTGGGAAAAAAGTGAATTAATGCCCGTCTCTGATGATATAGATAAAAAATTCCTAGAAAATGTCAAATTTAAAGTTGCAAATCACTCTTTTAAATACTTAGGTATAATTATAACTAAGAACCCTGACATGCTATTAAAATTAAATTGGAAAAAGAAAATTGAACAACTTAAAGACAACATTATTTATTGGAAAACTCTCCCTATGTCTATGGTTGGCAGAATCAATGCCATTAAAATGGTAGCACTTCCAAGATTTTTATATGTCTTCCAGGCGATTCCTTCCTTTATTCCCATTCTCTTTTTTAAGCAACTTGAATCTATCATATCTAGTTTTATTTGGGCCAACAAAACTGCTAGGATTAGCAGAAAACATTTAAATAAAACAAAGGGTGAAGGAGGATTTAGTCTATCTAATTTTAAAATTGTATTATTGGGCAGCTAATTTAAATGTTCTGATGTGGTGGAGGAAAGTTGGGTCTATTGACCCAGAGAACAAGCCAGAATGGCTGAAAATCGAAGAAGCTTTTTGTAATAAGACTTCCCTCCCAGCCTTGCTCAATAGTAAAGACAAAATAAATAGCACTAATCTTAATGGAAATATAATCATTTCTAATTCAATTAAAATATGGAAACAGATTAAGACACATCTGAAAATCCCAGATATATATCTAGATACCCCAATATGTAACAATCATACTTTCCCCCCTGGATTATCTGACGTGCTTTTTAACCATTGGAAGCATAAGGGGTTGGCAACGATTAGAGATCTTTATAAAGAAGGTACCTTCTGCTCCTTCGAACAGCTTAAACAACAGTTCTCTCTCACTCCTACAAGTTTCTTTCGCTACTTACAGGTCAGAGATTATGTCAGGAAAAACATTGCTAATTTTGAAACGCTTAGTGCAAATCCCATTTTGGAGGTAATTGTTAATGTTACACCAGGGGAGAAGGGAAATGTGTCTCTGTTTTATAATTTATTATTGGGGAAAATAGATAGTAATACGGATGCAATAAAGGGTGAATGGGAAAAAGAATTTGGTAGCAACATTCCTGACGATGTGTGGAATGATTGCTTGCAGAGCGTTCATACATGTTCTGTAAATGCAAGACATCATTTAATCCAATATAAGATAATACACAGGCTTCACTACTCCAAGACAAAACTTCACAGAATTTATCCAACAATTTCTCTGTATGTAACAAATGTAAAATGACGGACGGCACATTGTTTCACTCATTGTGGGCTTGCAGTAGAATACAGCCATTCTGGGATCATATTTTCAAATTTCTCTCAAAGGTATATTCCACAAACATGGAACCTGATCCTTACATAGGTATATTAGGAGCAGAGAACGGCTGTAGTGAATGTCACCAATCACAGGCCATATCGTTTTGTATGTTGCTTGCAAAGAGACTTCTACTACAGATGTGGAAATTAGATTCTGTTCCCACTTTTGAGATGTGGATCAGAGATTTGGGAAATATGTTGCATTTAGAAGAGCTGAGATTTACTTTAAGCAATAAAATATCAACCTACAATAAGACATGGGAACAGTTTAAAGTGCACTTACAAGAAGACTGAAATGATGCAGAGTTTGTTTGTTGTTTGTTTTTTCCTTATTTCTTCATTTCAATTAAATTCTGCGGCCGCTCACCAGGAAAGGTGATTATTCTGTACTCTTACCTTATTGCTTGTTAATGTACTCTATTACGTGAGCTGAATAGACCTTTTACCAAAATTGTAGGAATGTGGGTGGGGGGCGGGAATGTAATGTAATACGGTAAAATGTTAATATCATTGTTTGTTAATCAGGAACAGGCGTTAAAGTGTAATATTATTTATGTTTGTACCAGCAAAAGGCACTGTACATTTAAGTTATGTTTTACTTGTGTGATGAAAATAAAAAATATATATAAAAAAAAAAATGACTTTATAATGGTAAACAATTATATACATTATTCGTCTATATTTTAGCCAAAAATATCTTCAACACCACCTACAACAACCACACAGATCTGCAGGAGTACACTGAAACTGTGACCGCTTACATCACAACTTGCATTGATGATGTGACATCCAAGACCATTACTACACATGCAAACCAGAAGCCGTGGATGACATCAGAGGTTTGTGTGCTGCACAGAAATGAAATATTCAGATCAGGAGATAAAGCAGCCCTCAAAACAGCAAGAGCAAATCTGTCCTGTGGCATCAAAAAAGCAAAACGGTCATATGCTCAAAAAAACAACAACCACTTCACAGACAGCAGAGATACACGGAGCCTGTGGCAAGCCTTTTAGACCCTCACTGACTACTAGCCCCCGCCACAGGTCTGCGACGATGACACATCCCTCCCAGATGCACTCAATCACTTTTATTCACGGTTTGAAATGCAAAATGAAACCTGCACTAAAACTGCCCACACCTCCCAACGACCAGGCGCCTCTGTCTGTCCTCAGCCGGCGTAAGGAAGACCCTATCTAGGATTAACCCACACAAGGCTGCGGGTCCTGATAACATACCTGGCCATGTACTGAGAGACTGGGCTGCACAGCTGACATATGTCCTAACAGATATATTCAACACGTTGCTGAGCCAGGCAGTCGTCCCTATATTTTTCAAATCCACAACAATCATACCGGTTCCGAAGAAATCACCTGTCATGTGTCCTGTCTAAATGACTACCGTCTCATAGCACTGACTCCAATCATAATGAAGTGCTTTGAGAGGTTAGTCATTCACAACATCCAAACCAGCCTCCCCAACACATTTGATCCGCTCCAGTTTGCATATCATCCAAACCGCTCTGCAAATTATGCAATTTCCTCCACCCTCCACCTGGCTCTTACCCACCTAGAAAATAAAGACTCCTATGTTAGAATGCTGTTCATTGACTTCAGCTCAGCATTCAACACCGTAATCCCACAACAGCTGATCAACAAACTAAACCTGATGGGCCTTAACAACTCCCTCTGTAATTGGATCCTTGACTTTCTTCCCGGAAGACCTCAGTCAGTGTTCAGAGCAGAACACCTCGAGCACTACCACACTGAGCACAGGTGCCCCACAGGGCTCTGTGCTCAGCCCGCTGCTCTTTACACTGCTGACACACGACTGCACTGCTAAGTTCAGCTTCAACCACATCATCAAGTTTGCTGATGACACAACGGTGGAAGGTCTCATCAGCAACAATGTTGAAACGCTCTACACAGAGGAAGTGGCACAGCTGGCTGAATGGTGTGGCACTAACAACCTGTACATCAATGTGGGGAAGACAAAGGAGGTTGTGATGGACTTCAGGAGAAACTCTGTTGATCAACCCCCACTGACCATTGACAGCTCGACTGTGAAGAGAGTCAGCAGCACTAAATTCCTGGGGGTGCACATCACAGAGGATCTCACCTGGAACATCCAACACCATGTCACACTCCAAGAAGGCACAACAACGCCTACACTTTCTTCGCCGCCTGAAAAGAGCAAGTCTCCCTCTACCCATCCTCACCACTTTCTACAGGGGAACCATTGAAAGCGCACTGACCACCTGCATCACTGTCTGGTATGGGAACTGTAGTGCAGCAGACCACAAGACCCTACAGCGAACAGTGAACACAGCTGCAAGGATCATCGTTGCCCCTCTCCCCTCCATCCTAGACATTTTCCATGCACAATGCTACAGAAAAACCAACAGTATCATGAGGTATCACCCACCCCTCCTGCAGACGTCAGGAAGATGGTTCAGGAGCATCAGAGCCCGCTCCGCCAGACTGCTCAACAGCTTTTTCCCTCAGGCTGTGACAGCCCTGAACTCTAATCCCCACACAAACACCTACCTCCTGAAATATGGACTCTCCTCCATTCACACCAGACACTTTTTACACACTACTGTGCGTACATAATCCCCAATAATACTCAAATATATGAATGTTTACATGCTCATGAACTATAAATAATCTTACACTGTTCCCCAGACAGCTGCTTGTCTTACGATGTTTCTCTTTGCACATGTACAGTATTTATGTGAAATAAAGGTTAACATTTATATATAGTATAATTATAGTCAATCTATCAGTAGGTTAGTTGTGTATAGTTTTTTTATAGCATTTTACTTAAATGTTGTATGACTGTACTATGTAGCACCGTGGTCCTGTGAGGCACGACATGTCGGTCCACTGTATGTCCCCATATGTAGCGAATGACAATAAAGCTCAACTTGTAACTTGTCAGACCAATCAGAGACAATAGTGTTTTTATTTTAACATTATAGTAAACAATAGTAATATGTACAAGTAATACTAGTTTATGTATGTGTATAAACGCTGTTAAAATAATTTGTTGACTTAGCTTGACTTTCTATTAATTCTGTGTTTTTAAGTGTGTGTGGCATTCCTCCACTGGGGGGTGCCAGAAGATGTCAGGGGACTCGCACTCAGAGTGGTGAAAAATATGTAATGAGGGCAGTTGTGGTCTAATGGTTAGAGACATATATCCCTCACTTATGTGGTAGGTTTAAATGGATAGTTCACCCCAAAATAAAAACTCATCATTTCCTCTTGTCGTGCCAAACCTGTATGAGTTTCTTTCTTCCACACAACACAAAAGAATATAATTGAAGAATGTTTGGAACGGAACAACGGCGGTACCCATTCACTTCTATTGTATGGACACAAAAGTCAATACCGCCATTGTTCAGTTAAAATATTTGTTTTTGCTTTTTGGAAGAAGAAAGAAATGACAAGAGGTGAATGAATGATGAAAGAATTTTCATTTTTGGGTGAACTGTCCCTTTAATGATGTTGGATCATCTTATTTTATTCACTTCAATACTGAATCAGTGTCAATAATGGACACAAACACGGAATAGTGTAATCATTTGACTCATGACTCAACTGTGTCAAGCTGAATCGTTCACAGCGTACCTTTTTAAAGACACTTTATAATAAAGTGTGTTTCTGATGGTTGTTTCCTAAAATGAGTAGCAAAGCATTAAACATAAAACTTACAAGTCAAACAGATGAAAGGAAGGACATGTGAGCAGAGCCGATCCTCTATCAGACCATCAGCTCGTATAGAGCCACAAGGTTGGTTCAGCCCACCAACATCAGGTTGTCCAATCAACCAGTTAATGGAGGAAGTGTTGACCTTTGACCCATCTGACCACATCCACGAGTCCCTGTGCAGACCGATCCATGCATTATAACCGTGTGTCATTGATGCCAACTGGTCATTCTCAGATGGACTCCGAATGAAGGCCAGATCTGTGTAATGCTGTCTGCAGTAGCTCCGAGCCTCATGCCACGTCGTCCAGAAATGAGAGATAAAAAATAAACGTATTTTCCGTTTTCTGCAATAAAATGTGAAAGAAAGTTGATTGTTGTAGGTTTGAACAGGGTTAGCTTTACACTGTCTTTATCAAGTCTGAATGATTTGGTACAAATATTGAATGACCAGTTTTATTGGCTGAAACCTTGCAATTGGTTGTTCCACCTGATGTCAAACTCCACAAATGAACTTATTCAGAGATATGCACATTTACTGTGTTTGAATATTTTTATTGAATATTTCTTAGCTTGTCATTCTAAACTTAGACGACACACAGAATTGTGTCTATAGATCAGTTTCAGAAAGGGTATTACATGCCTTGAAGCGGCAGTCTGCAAGTTCTTTTGAGTAAAAATGAGCTAAAACCAGTTATTGAGCAAGTACGCAAAAGAACGGTGTTTAAAACTGTGTGGATGCGAGTGACAGGAGATTTGTAGCGTGTACTCACAACTGCTGGGTAGGATTTTATACAACTTTTAGTATTATTTATGGCGGCGTTTAGTACTTTTACTTTTAAACGCCAAGCAGTGTTGACATCCGGGGATTCATCAATTGTGCAAAACAACTAAGAACGAACTGATGACAGTTTACAAAGAAAAGTGAATGTGATCGGACTCGTGCGAAAACAAGAATGAATATTGGCAAGGCATTTCAAAGGCGGCGTGAACTCCGTGATCTGAAAGGATTGTAAACGGATGCAGACATGACTTTATTTCTTCTGAACAGATGAGACATTTCAATAGATAACACAAACCGTAGCTCCCTTGTTGTGTTATTACAGACGGGTACAGTTTGATCGGTTGTTCTTTCTCTCTTCATGTTCATTATGATGAATGTAATTTAAGACCTATTCGCACGGGATTAGTATTTATCTGGGGACCTCGTGTGATTTAGAAATGACTTCCCCACATCTGTATTTCATGTGGTCCGAATTAGCACGGACAAGTGAAGCCTGTGATTTTATTTAAATGTACGGACTTATATCCTGGATATGATGGCAAGGCTTTGCATATAGTATATATAGTTGTATGATGTATAATGATTTATGGCCGTGCCTGTCAGCATTGGAGACCCGCGTTCGGGAATCTTCTGTCCGCTTGGCGTTACAGGAGTTTCCATGAGAGATAACAAATCTGGAGACTCCCGGTCAAAACGGCAGTGTTGGCAGCTCCATTTGCGCTATTTGTGTCTGTTTATGTTCTTATTTGTTTGGTGTTATGACATCTGCCATGTAATCTGTGTTTATTATGCGCTATCTCACCGCTGAACATTCACAGGCCACGACTCAAAACACATCCGACTCATCCGCGCAGCTGAGCAGCGCCCAATCACAACTCACGTGAAGAAAAGCATCCGCACGTCACCTGCAGTAGCAGTTACAGACTGAGATGGCGACTAAGAGGCCAATCCTACGGACTGCCGCTTTAAAAGAAACCGTTTAGAAAACAATGAAAGTTCTCTCATGATTGACTCAATCTGGACTGACTAACTAGCTTCTCCAATGATATTGTTTCATGGTGGTTAAGCAGTGATGACGGAAACACACCCCTGGTTGGGATGCTCGGACAAAGCAACATTTTACTAACTGAGTTACTGTATTTAAACCAGCTAGAGAAAAAAAATCAACAATGATGTGTGTTTGTATTATTTCTTACCGTTGTAACAAACAAAGCGGAATTTACTGTTGCACGGATAATCATTCCATGTGCCACTCCCAAATAAAGCACATTCCTCTTTTCCATTGTAGTTGTTTGGCTCTCCAGTTGACCAAAGCTTGAACGTAATCTTCTCATCTGTGTAAATCCATCGCCAGCTATTGATGTCATTGTATAACCCAATCCAGGTTATTGACGTCAGTCCAGACTCAATGGTTTTTTGTACATTTGTCCAGTCTTCAGTGCTCTGAACAGTGGCCAGGTCAATGTGATTCTGTCTGCAGTAAGCTTGTGCTTCATGCCAGGTCCTCTTCTCCTGGATCAGAACATACTGACGTGATATTGCTTGGGTGAGCAGACAAAGTCCTGTTGAGAGGAACATGCTGAGTGGAACAGTGTTCAGAAATCTTTCAATGTCAGAACCCTTTATTCCTATAAACAGGCGCAGATTAACGCAACAGGCTTGCCCAGCTTTATTTTATACCAAGTTTATGTAATGCACAGTGGTTTACATCCACAGATGCGTTTTTAGAGGCTGTTAATATTTCCCGTATACGTTTCTTGTATAAAACTGGAGCTTGGGCTCTCGTGGTGTTTTCTGTTGCAAAGTAACCAGGAATGTAGAGGAAACGCTGTAGTATCTGAATGCGATTGTCCTGACGCCCCTCGCAGCGTTGCCTTGTGTCTCAGCTTGATTCTATCGAACACTGGTGCGTTTGCATTCATCTTACGTCATCACGAACGTGCATGACACATGATAGCAAACAGAACACGGGTCAGATTATTGTGTTTTCATTCACTTGATGTTATTATGCGCAGCGCAGAGTTGTAATCGGCTAAAACGCATGGCCAGGGTTTGGTACCCGCGTGACAGCTTTTACATGAGCAATTTTTCATGCAAAACGTGCTCTGTTCCAAACTTAACTGCAAACGTGAAAGGCAGCTGTAAGCCACCTAAGGGGGGGCTCACCCAAAGAGCAGTCTAGGGACCCCTGATCACCTTAATCCGCCCCTGACAATAAACCCACAAAGTTTATCATCTGCATACTTAATGTAACCGGTTGTCTTTTGCTGCTTATTACGACTCTGCGTTGTGTAACAGAATACAAGGAACAACTGGAACTGTTGCTGATGGAGATTTTATTTTGAAGCCTGGATGGATTAAAGAGAGTACAGTATGAATAGATGTTTCGTCTGTGACTTTTCACCTCTCCTCAGCACGCTCAAAGCGATCTCAATACACATCACAAGGATAAATCAAAACAAAATGCCTAAAACACATTACAAAGCGCATAACGCGCAAAATGAATTGTTTCAAACACTTATCTAGACATGCAAAATAATCTCCTGCAGCTAGTTTCAAATCAATCACTAACTGAAAGTTGAACAATCGACACAAAATGGATGTAATAAGAAACAGAACAGATTTAATCATACCTGGATGGATTAAAGAGAGTACAGTATGAATAGATGTTTCGTCTGTGACTTTTCACCTAAACAGATTAAGAGCAGTCACTTTATCCGTTAGTCACAACGTTCTGTTGACGCACACACACATACTCAAACCGCTGTACTCGGTAATAAAACCATTAATACAATCCATCCATTCACAAAACACTTTCTAATACATCCATAACACTGTGAACAACAATATTACTGCATGCCGTTGGCGTAATCAAACTTTTATAAACTTTTACAGACATGTGCTGAGAAAGCACCGCTAATTGCTTACCTCTCCTCAGCACGCTCAAAGCGATCTGAGGACGCAGCGTGAGTTTACCCGAAATGACGTCATCACGCAATGCAGATACAAAACTCTTCCCCAAAACAACAAAAATAAAATACAAAACTAAATTACAATGTTTTTGTGGACAAATTATTACAAAGCAAAAGAGTAAAAATTGAAAGAAGGATGATTAGTGAAATACATTAATATTAGTATATACAAGTATATACCCATTAACATCCGTCACATTAACATGTCACGAAAATCATAGAAACACACTAAACCAATTATCCGTTTATTTGGAATGAACAGAAAAGAAGATATTTTGAAGAATGTAGAAAAACAAACAGTTCTGGGGCACTTTTTACTATCATTGTCATTTTCTCTTTGGTAGTCAATGGGGTTCAAGAACTGTTTGGTTACAAGCATTCTTCCAAATATCTTTCTTATAAAGAAATGTATTTAGATATGGAACAACTAGAGTGAGTAATTCAACACAGATCTTTTGGGTGAACTATCCCTTTAAGAATTTAACT
This sequence comes from Triplophysa siluroides, assembly GCA_006030095.1. Taxonomy (NCBI): domain Eukaryota; kingdom Metazoa; phylum Chordata; class Actinopteri; order Cypriniformes; family Nemacheilidae; genus Triplophysa; species Triplophysa siluroides. The sequence goes on from VCII01000436.1 coordinate 38,107, forward strand.
GTATGTGTTATCTGCTATTTTTGATGTCTTAAGACTCTTTTTATCCGTCGATATGAACAAAACTTTGGCTGATTGACGTGCTGTTGTTTTGTTGTTGTTGTTTGCACTAGGGAGGCTTCAGAGAGCAGTCTTGCAGTTCAGGCATGTTGTTTGGTCTCAGCACTTAAAGCTATAGAATCTGTTTGGAGTTCATAAAGTGGTCAGTTGTAGATATGAGAGATGTAATTTTAGTTTTTTGTGCTTGTACTTGTACTTGTACTTGTACTTGTTTGTTTGTTTGTTATTTCTTTTATGAATATCTGGTAACACAACTAACCCTGTGCGAAGGTTAAAGTCACCAGGAAGCAGAAGCTGTGATTGTGTAATTTACATGTATAATTGCTAATGTTAACCAGGTAGTTAAATGTATTTAGTTAATATCTAATATCTTCCATTTCTAGATAGCATTGTGCATGTGAAAATATCATTCTAGCTGGAAGCTGTGGATGTTGATAATGGTGGCAAAAGTATGAAAGTACAAAATGGTGCATTTGTACTGAGTACAGGTAAGGTAACTAATGTCAATTTTCATATTAAATATAGAGTAAAGGTTTGAATCAAAGTATAAATAAAACTTCAAACATACTAATGAAATGTAATGCAATTCAAGTTTGTTACAAATCATTTTTAGTTGAAGCAAAGTTCAAGCAGCATTTCTTCAGTGTACACTTTTTCAGTCTAGTGCGCACTCACATGGACACTGAGCAGTGTTATGAGCATATATTATTTGATATATGTAATATTAGCATAAAATGATATGAACTAAATACCCAGATGAACCCAGATACCTGCAACAAAGAAGATCAAGTTGAACATCAAGTGGTGCTGACTATTGTTGTTGAAGTGCAATGACTATTACAATCTCTACAATTATTTCTCATGCAAAACATGTTTTAGTTTAAACACAAAGACTGATTTCCATTTCAGATTCGGTTTACAATTTGAGTTTCTGCATTCAAATGGAACCACAGAGCGTAACGATGTTTATCTCTGAAAGTGCACACACGTAATCTAGGGAAATGGGTCGATACACAGCAACAACACTCAATTTAAGCATAAAACAGCATTTGTTATTGGAAAACAAACAGTGTTCAACCATAGTATTTAAAAAAACTAAAATAACTCAAACATAATAAAAACATAATATATTTTTTTAGAGGTCATCAATAAAGCCCTAAAAAGATTAAAGGGAAACTCCACCCATAAATTAACATTCTGTCATGAATTACTCATCCATTTGACAACCCTAAGACCTCAGTTTATCTTCTGAATAAACAAAGTTAGGAAATTGTTGTCGTATTGTGTTTGTTTGCGCACAAAAAGTTGTCCTCGTCGCTTTATAGGGTTAAGGCAGAACCACTGGAGTCACATGGGCTATTTAATGATGTCTTTACTCACCTTTGGCACTCTGAAGGTTGGTTTTGCAGTCCACGGGGAAGTCAGAAAGCTCTCAGACCTCAACAACACTAAAACATCTTCATTTGTTTTCTGAAGATGAACTGAAGTCCAAGGGTTGTCAAATGACTGGATGGTGAGTGATTCATGACAGAATGTTTATTTTTATTATAGTTTCCCACACAGACATTAGATTACAGCAGGACTAGGCCTTAGTTATATTAGGATATGTAAGTACATGCATCAAAAACAAACATTACTGTTGAGAATCTTGACACAAAACAGTGACACTTCTTTATTTTAAAAGATTATTGTCAGTGCGGACTGTTTTCAGTTTAGACCGCTCTAAAACTTGACCTGGTCTAGGAATCCGTCCCTAAAACCATTATAAGACTGTTGTGCCAATGAGTTGATACTGATGATATGCCATTCACAACACGTAGAAAATGGGTGAAGTAATCCTGACTGCTCCAGTGAAGCTAAACGATAGGTGTGTTAGAAAACAATGAATAATCTGATCTTATTAAGTGAAATTAAAGCACTGTGATGAAATCAAATATGGCTGCACATTGAGAACTTCAAACCTCCTTGAATGTTGCATGTCTCCTGACAATATAATATCATATGTTTACTGGTCACAAATCACTCAAGGACCACCAATACTTAAAGCTTTCTCTATTTTGAATAAGATGTTGAACAACCGTTTGTCTTTAATTCATCTTCTCACAATACAACTTTCCCTTCAGAGAGGCTTTACACCCTTTTCAGAATTGTGGAGACTGCTGCTTTTTAAACACAAAACACTTGGACTTAGACATAGTACATTAGGGGAGATTTTAGTTTTTTGGGTGAACTGTTTCTTTATTTGGAATAGTTCTCATTGACTTTCTATGGACAACTGAACGAATGAGGTGTGTACATGCCCAACAATCAGCATCAAATCTCCATCACCTAAAATATGTATATCTGGTTTATTCAAACCATCTCTATACCTGCCAGTTTTTATTCCTCAACCGCTGTTGTGAACGAGATGAACATCATATGCATCTTTCTGAGAATACTGTCCCTGCTGAAAAACAATAGAAACACCACAGAAATTCTAATGGACTCCATTCAAATACAAATTTGAACCATTACATTTTCCATTACAAAAAAGTATATTTGCAGTGTGTTCAGGCATTGTTTCAATTGCATTAATCTGCTAGATAACACTCCACCAATATCTGCCATCACATATCAGTAATCAATATTATGTTTTCCATTAAAACCATTACACTGTCTATTGTGCTTGGCCATGGTTCTGTTGTTTTTTCAGCAGGGGTTACAAGCTGTTTATCAATAAACAAATTACATTGTTAAAATGATTTTTGTCCCTGTGGACTCACCACTAAAATGTTACATTTTCAGAGTGTGAGTTTGTCCGGCAACACTATTTACATGGATTTACATGGATTTTCAAAAGCAGCTTGTTGCCTTTTTATTTTCTTTGGTCACTTTTTGTTTAAGTTTCTTTGTGTGCCACAAAAAACAACACCATCCTGTTTTTGGTTATTTAGGGCGGTTAAAAAAAGCCTTGTTACTGGGAACCTGCAAAGATGCAAACTATGCTGTAATGTCACCTGAAATGCCATAAAAGCACCACTCCTCCAGCTTAGATAAGTTTATTGTACCACTGCTTTTGGTCTTCCCCTTTTTAAATAAATATATACACTGACCAAAATCATGAACTCAACACTTTTGTTTTTGCCTCCATTTTTCATTAGCTGAACTCAATGATTGAGAAGAGTTGAGAAGACTGTGTACACAAAAGGCCTATTTCTCTCAAATATTGTTCAGAAATCTGTCTAAGTCTGTGTTAATGAGCACTTTGCCTTTGCCAAGATAATCCATCCACCTCATAAGTGTGGCATATTAAGATGCTGATGTTGTGGAAACTTTTCTGAGAAATGAGTCCGAGACGGTTTTTTTTTTGCTTACAAGCAGGATCAACTCAAAACAGAGTGACGTTCATCAGTCTGCAGAGAGTGGAACACCATTTTTATTCACTTCTGCTCTTTTCTCCACCAATCAAATCTCATTTTGCATTTTCCAATGCTATGTTTTAGTCTTATCCACAGCTCCAAGGCCGTGCACATATTCCCTTCTCAATAACACAAGAAATCATAGAATTTATTTTTACCAAAACCTCACATAGGCCTCTGTTCCCTTTCAAAAGCTACACTCGATGCTGCGTTTCAAACGCTATGGGAGAACAGTCTTTGTTCGACCGGTTGTGAAGCACGTGTGTCAAACACGGCAACATTTTTGGCTTTAAATAACCTCGGCAGGTGACGTGGCTAATTACACCAGCACCTGCAGGTTATAAATACGCGTGATGCGGACGCGTCTTCAGGTTCTTTTGTCTTCATGGACCGCTTTGTGTGTGCGTGTGTGTGAGGGAGAAATCTCCCTCTTTACCGTTCTGGTTTTTCAAACAAGTCTTTCATAAAAAGACATCGAAATACTTACACTAGTGTCTAAGCATTTCTAAAAAGGTTTCTTAGCCTAGTGTAAAACAAAGTTTAAATAAACTCATGGCTGACTCGGATCGGAGATGTGTTCCTCCCTGTGAGAGGATCCTCTCCGATTTTGACAAGCATGAGTTCTGCTTTGAATGCTTGGGGGCTGACCATGCCGCCCAGGGACTTGAGGGAGAGTGCGAACTCTGTGATGTCTTTGACTTCAGAGTTCTGCGCGCTCGGCTCGCCTTTTTTAAACGAGACCGAGCCACCTCTTCCTCGTCCTGGGGTTTGCGGTTTGATCTTGCTGAGGCACGGGAGACGGATCCGTCCGCTTCTCCCGTGCATTCGCCAAACCGCGACATCCTCGCGTCCGCTTCTGAAGCGTGCCTCGGCACTTCTTCTGAGGTGGCAGAGGATGAGGCTTCCCTTGTTTCTGCGGGGTTTGATAGCACCGCCTCGGGGTGGTCCTCTCGCGATATTAAAGCGGTTGAGGATCTTCTTGGGGCGGTAACCAAAGCAGTCGATAGGCTCAAACTCAACTGGCCGCAGGAACAAGAGGCTCCCAAGGGTTCAAAGCTCGACGACAGATATCTGTCGGGTGGCCGGAAGGAATAAGCCCCAACATCGGGCTCTCCCTTTCTTTGAGGATCTTCACGGCGAGCTGTCACGCTCGTGGCAGAAACCTCACTCTTCCCGTGTTTTCATGCCATCGACATCGATTTATTCGACCATCGTTGGCGCGAAGACACGGGGGTACACGGCGATGCCCAGGGTGGAAGAGACGCTGGCTAGCTATCTCTCCCCTGGGACATCGTCGTCCCTGAAAAAGCCTTCTCTTCCCACCAAGCCTTGTAGGGTCACATCTGCGCTGGTGGGAAAGGCTTTTCAGGCAGCGGGTCAGGCTGGTGCTGCCCTGCACACCATGGCGGTTCTGCAGGCGTACCAGGCTGACCTGCTGGATGATGTCAGCACTGACGGGGTTATTGACGAAGCAGCGTTCTCAGAACTACGCTGCGCACAATTTGTCTCTCCGCGCGCAACCAAGCAAACGGCCCGTGCCATCGGCCGTTCCATGGCTGCTTTGGTTGTTGCGGAGAGGCATCTGTGGCTGAACCTCACAGGCATCAAGGATAGGGACAGAGCCTTTCTCCTTGATGCCCCAGTCTCGCCTTCCGGACTGTTTGGCGATGCGGTCAATACCGTAGTCACCAGGTTCCGGGAGGCGAGACGCCACGAGGAGGCCTTCGTCAAGTATTTACCCCGTCGTGCCCAAGTGTCTGGAGTGTCGGCCACCCACTCTGGACCAGTCCCCCAGTCCCGGCAAGGCACACAGTCTCGGGGAGGTCCGGTCTACCTGAGGCGTGAGGTCCTCAGGGAGAGTGTGGCGAGCCGCGCCCCCCCTCGCAGAGGCAGGGGAGCGGTCCGCCATGCCCCTCAGGCCACCTCGGGAGGGGCGGACCTGAGGCATGTTATCTCTTCTAAGAAGAAGAGACCCTGAGACATGTGTGCCCGGACTGTGGGGGATGCCCCCCGGGGGGGGTGCTCAAATTTCCAAGAGAAGTTGGAGGCTCCTCTTCGGTGCCCTCACAAAACCGCAATCTCCGCAGCTAACAGCGTTTCGGGGATTAGCGGTTGCAAAAAAACTAGATATTCGGTTGCCTCCTGTAACACTTCAGGATGCCGAATGTCTGCCATACCCCCAAGAAGACGAAGTGTCAACTTTGATACCCCTTTCAGAGAATCTGGCAGCGTGGAAACTACTGCCATGTATCTCTCCATGGGTGGAAAGGACCGTAGCCAAGGGCTACAGGATTCAATTTGCATATCGCCCTCCGCGTTTCAACGGCGTGGTCTCCACTTCCGTGCAACCGGAGCGAGCGCATCTGTTGACACAAGAATTACAAGCTCTGCTGGACAAAGGGGCCATAGAACGTGTTCCCCTCTCAGACACAGAGTCAGGCTACTACAGCCGGTATTTTCTAGTTCCCAAGAAGGATGGGGGGTTGCGTCCAATTCTAGATCTTCGCGGATTGAACCGCTACTTGAAGATACTAAAGTTCAAAATGTTAACAATCAAGATGATTGTGTCTCAAATTCAGTGTCACGACTGGTTCGTGACAATCGATCTCAAAGACGCATACTTTCACATAGAGATCTTGCCACAACACAGAAGATTCCTGAGGTTCGCTTTCGGGGGCGAAGCTTACCAGTATCGGGTTCTTCCATTCGGCCTAGCCTTGTCACCCCGCACGTATACAAAATGCATGGATGCAGCTCTGGCTCCTCTGCGACTCCGGGGCATCCGCATATTGAATTACATAGACGACTGGCTGATTTTAGCTCAGTCTCGAGAGCTAGCGCTTCGACATCGGGATGTTGTCCTAGCTCATCTCAAAGCTCTCGGGTTGAGACTCAACATCAAAAAGAGCGTTCTTACCCCTATACAAAATATAACATATCTCGGGGTCATATGGGACTCGATCGAAAATACAGGCACAACTGTCTCCTGCACGTGTCAAGTCCGTCCAAAACACCCTCAGGAGCATCAGGCTAGGCCAGAAAGTGACAAATCATTACTTTCAAAGAGTGCTAGGTCTCATGGCGGCGGCTTCCACAGTGATACCTCTGGGCCTCCTGCATATGAGACCGTTTCAGTTGTGGCTCAGAGCCAGGGGGTTTCATCCAAGGGCCAACCCCCAGAGGCATATAAGGGTGACGCGCCAGGGGCTTCGCACCCTTTCTATGTGGTTCAGACCTCGGTTTCTGACTTTAGGTCCCACTCTTGGTCCGTGTTGTCGTCGCAAGATGCTACGACAGACGCATCCCTCACGGGTTGGGGTGCGGTCTTAGATGGCCGTCCAGCCCAAGGGATCTGGAGGTCACCTTCTCGATTGGCACATCAATTGCCTCAAAATGATGGCTGTATTTCGGGCCCTGAAATACTTCCTCCGGCAGTTACGAGGCTACCATGTCCTAGTGCGGGTGGACAACACTTCAGTAGTCTCGTACATAAATCACCAGGGCGGACTGCGGTCGCGCCACCTGAACAAATTGGCCCAGCAGATTCTGCCCTGGGCAGAGGGCAAATTCCTGTCCCTCAGAGCGATTCACATCCCGGGGCATATGAATGTGGGAGCAGACCTGCTATCCAGACAAGCTGTGACAAACGGGGAATGGAAACTCCACCCCGAAGTAGTCAAACAAATCTGGGAAGATTTTACGAAGCAGAGGTGGACCTCTTTGCTACGCAGGAGACGGCACAATGTCCCCTCTACTTCTCTCTGAGTCATCCAGCTCCCCTGGGTCTGGACGCAATGGCCCATACATGGCCCAGACTGCGTCTTTACGCATTTCCTCCGACAGCTCTGCTCCCGGGAGTCCTGGCGAAGGTCCGTCAACAGGGGTCTCGCATCTTGTTGATAGCTCCCCGTTGGCCAACCAGAATCTGGTTCTCGGACCTAGTATCCCTCCTGGATGACTCGCCATGGGCGATCCCAGTCAGGAGAGATATTTTGTCTCAGGCACAGGGGACAATATTTCATCCCCGCCCCGAGCTTTGGAACCTCCATGTCTGGCCCCTGAAGGGCACCAGCTGAGAGATGCTGGACTTCCGCCCAACGTAGTGGAGACCATTCTAAGCGCTAGGGCTCCCTCCACTAGAAGGAGCTACGCCCTAAGATGGAGTGTTTTTGATAGATGGTGCATTGCACACAATACAGACCCAATTCACTGCCAGATCGTTTCAGTGTTGGAGTTTCTGCAAGAGAAACTGTCCTCACGGACAAGTCCCGGTACTCTCATGGTTTATGTGGCCGCCATTTCGGCCTGCCACGCCTTGATTGATGGGGTTTCTGTGGGAAAACACCCTTTAGTCGCCCGCTTTATTCGTGGTGCGAGGCGGCTGATGCCTCCTTATATACAGACAGTCCCCTCATGGGACTTAGCAATAGTGCTTGAGGGTCTGATTAGCGCACCTTTTGAACCTATGGAGTCAGCACTTGTCAGGCTTCTGACTTTTAAATGGTTTTTTCTAATGGCAATCACCTCTCTTAAGAGAATTGGAGATCTGCAGGCGCTCTCGACCTCGCCCTCCTGCTTAAACTTTGCCCCTGGGATGGTTAAAGCTATTCTGCATCCTCACCCAAGTTATCTGCCAAAAGTTCCATTCTCCACCGTGCATCCGGTTGTTCTCGAGGCCTTCTGCCCTCCGCCATTCACGACGTCGGAGCAGGAACGATTACACTTACTGTGTCCAGTACGTGCTCTGCAGACTTACGTCCACCGCACTAGCCAGTGGCGTAAATCAGAGCAACTCTTTATATGTTACGGGGGTCGCAACAAAGGGGCTGCTACCACCAAGCAGACAATATCACATTGGGTGAGGGATGCTATTGCTCTGGCCTATGAGGCGCGCGGTCAAGCTTCACCTCTAGGAGTCAGAGCTCATTCCAAGGGGGGTTTCATCATCTATGGCCTTAGCAAGAGGTATCCCCTTGCAACAAGTGTGTGATGCGGCGGGCTGGTCCTCTTCGCACACATTTGTCAGGTTTTATAGCCTGGATGTTCATGCTACTCCAGGCTCACGTGTCCTGGAGTCTACATCCCAGAATCAAATCTGAGGCCTCCTCTCGGATGGTGCACACATGCCACACAACCTTGGGGGGTCCAGACACTTCCAGTGCGGCGGCGTTGGTATTCTCGTTCCCATAGCGTTTGAAACGCAGCATCGAGTGTAGCTTTTGAAAGGGAACGTCCCGGGTTACTTGGTGTAACCCTGTTCCCTGAAAAAGCGGGAACGAGATGCTGCGCCTCAATGCCGCACTGAAGACGTGCCCGGACGTCCTTTCAGACAAAGTTGGAACCTGAAGACGCGTCCGCATCACGCGTATTTATAACCTGCAGGTGCTGGTGTAATTAGCCACGTCACCTGCCGAGGTTATTTAAAGCCAAAAATGTTGGCGTGTTTGACACACGTGCTTCACAGCCGGTCGAACAAAGACTGTTCTCCCATAGCGTTTGAAACGCAGCATCTCGTTCCCAAGGGAACAGGGTTACACCAAGTAACTGGGTCTTTCATCCCCACTCCCACGCTAACAATCTCACACATGTGTTAATAGAATAAATTAATACTTATTATAACATTAGTTTGTAAATCAGAAGTTTGCAAAAGCATGAAAATATAAATTTCCTCCACACTGATTAGACAGCATGGTTAGTGCACAGGTGTGCCTTAGGCTGGCCACAATAAAAGGTGTGAGAATTTGGGTTTTGCCTGTGTCCTATATATTGTGAGAAGTGTATTTCAATATATATTGTTATTCTATATCCTGACTGTTTAAGATTATGAGGTTTAACAAATATGAGTTATGTCTAACCTGTACTAAAAGGTCACCGAACAGTTCACCAAGAGCACAGAATGTTCCATAAACTGAGAACAAGGAACTAACTACGTGATGTCTTTTGCTAATAATATTACTTCTGAGATCTGGTATAGCTAACAATATTAATTCTGAGAATCTGGCATATTTCCATGCCGTACCCGACTTGCTCTTTTATGCATATAAATATTGGACCCCTGTTTAATAAACTTTGGACTCTGAATGAACTGCACTTCTGTGTCTGTGTCATTCTTGGTCACCAGATCGATCTGAACTTTGTGTGTTCAATCGACTAGACTCTTCAACTTTCTACTTAGTTAAAAGTAACAATCTTCTGATAGGGGACAAAAAGTAATATTCTTACAAAAGGCCATGCTGACTGCGGGAATGTCCACCAGAGCTGTTGTGGCTGTCCGTGAATTGAATGTTAATTTCTCTACCATAAGCCGTCTCCAAAGGCGTTTCAGGCACTTTGGAGAGGTGTTCTCTTCACGGATGAATCCCAGTTCCCTTTCTGTCGGTCTCTCGACGCTCTGTCAAACCGACAGAATGGGGTTTGATCTTGAGAACCTATCATCTCTGATTGTACTTTTAAAAGGCCAATGAAGTTGTCGAATGGCATGGCATGCCAGTCTCCGCCCCGCACATACAGGTATAAAAGGAAGATGGCGTGCCCATTCATTCACCTTTTTGTTCTTCCGAACCTGCTAAGCTGAAATGGTGATGTGTGACCTGGTGTGTGAGATTTCCTCATCCTCGAGTCTGACAGGCACGATACCTGCATCACATGTTTGGGACCGCCGCCCCCTGGACGTACTGACCAAGGTTTCCTTTCAAAGCGTGTACATTTTCTTCATCTCTGGTATTGAAAGCTTACACTGTTGCAGGTGGAGCTGCCTCCGCACTTCATGCCATGGCCATCCTGCAGGCTAAGTCATCGAAGCTGATTTACGAGGGAAAGCGTGACCCAGCATTTATTTAGGAACTGTGCACCGCCACTGACCTCGCTCTCCGGGCGACCAAGGTGGCGGCGCACGCGCTGGGTCAAACGATGTTTACTTATGTTAGAGTGACACCTTTGCCCCAACCTTGCACAGATGCGAGACCCCGAGGAAGGACGCTTTCTCGATGTGCCCATCATTCAAGCTGGGTTGTTTGGTGACACCGTTGAAGATTTTTTCAGTTTTCGGCGGTCTTTTCAGGGCCTGGTGCCCACTCCGTCTCCAAAAAAGCTTCCTTTCCCCCTGGTTGTTACAGCATGCAGCAGGCTCAACTCGACATTGCGTCATGCCAATCCCGCAGCCCTCGTGCAGCGAAGACTTAAGGCAGGTAAGTCAGCAGACCTGCTCGCCTCCCCAGGGTTCTGTCCCTGGTGAGACAGCCGTTCTGCCAGCCACAGAACCTCCCATGTTGCAGATCTCCCCACTAGTTCTTCTGTCACGGTATCTGGGGGCCTGGTTACAGCTCCCCAACCCGTTGCAGTGGCTAGTGAGGACGATCCGTCTCGGCTACGCTATCCAGTTCGGCAGGCGCCCGCCCAAGTTCGGGGCATATTGTTCACCTCAGTGTGAGGCCAGAAAAGTCCCATACTTCGGATGGAGGTCTGCGAAGGGGGCGATCGAGTCCGTCCCTCTGGTCGAGATGTCTTTAGGGTTTTACGGTCCATACTTCATCGTTCCCAAGAAAGTTGGGGGAATGCGGCCCATTCTAGATCTAGACCCTTCATAGGCTCCTGTTCAGAATGTTGATGCAGAAGCTCATCCTGATGTCTATCCGACATCAGGATTGGTTCGTGACAATCGACCTGAAGGACGTGTACTTTCATGTCTCGATTCTCTGACGGCACAGAGCGTTTCTTTGGTTTGCCTTTGAGGGACGAGCATACCAGTACAAGGTCCTGCCCTTCGGTCTGGCCCTGTCTCTCCATGTGTTTACCAATGTCGCGGAGGCTGCTCTCGCTCCCCCCCAGGGAGCAGGGCATGTGTATCCTCAACTATCTCGATGATTGGCTTATCAAATCACTTTTATTGTCACATCACCACAGCAAAGTGACTTGGTGAGTGAAATTCTTGAGAGTGCTCCAGAAAGTGCGTAAATAATTTACATATAGTAAATATATACTTTTAAATATAAAGTATATGTAATTTACACTTGCGAGATCTGTTGTGTATGCACAGGGACCTTGTGCTCCGGCACCTCGACTGATTGGGGCTACAGGTCAACTGGGACAAGAGCAAACTCTCCCCCGCGCAGAACACCTCTGTATGGAATTAGACTATGTTAACATGACAAGAGCGCCTCACCAGCGAGTGCCCCCAATCAATGTTGCACTGTCTGACCCTCGTGGGCACTGGCTCAGGGCGCCTCTCTGGCAGACATCTGTAGAGCTGCGGGTTGGGCTACGCCCAATACTTTCGCGAGGTTCTGCAACCGTCTTACACACCAGGTAAGACCAACGGCCAGCTGGGCGTACGCCTGCGAAGTGCCATTCTCCCCTTCATCAGTTGAGTCAATGCAGTGTCCCAGCTTCCCTACTTAGTCCACTGGACAGTCTATAATCATTCCATCCATAACTAAGCACTTCAAGCTTACGAGGCGGGCGGAGCGGCCCAGGCCCAGTATAGGTGAGTTTCCCTCACGAGGCGAACCCTTATAGTAGAGCTAGTGCTCCACACGTAGTGACTCCCCTCCTTGGGTAGTCCCCTCTGACGTTTCCTCACTCTTGGTTCCCCTGTCGGTGAACCTGTGAACTCCCCTCGGTGGACTCCACCGCTTCTGTGCACCCGTTGGGACGCCTCACTACTACTCCCATGAGTTCTCCCCACTGGTGAGACCATGTAGGTATTCCACGTTATTCTCCCTGCGGCAGATGTGGTCTCCGTAGAATTCTTCCCTTAGGCGAAGGGGTAGCGCTTCCCAGTGTTCGATACGGTGTCGTGCGGCTATCTACAGTAGCAAAGGACACAACCTGTACGGTCGTTAGAAAGAGCCTCTCATTGTGATTCACGCATTGATGTCTTACTACAACGCTGGAAGGTTACGATTTGCGGTTGCACTCACTTGTGACTCGCACAGGCCGGTCTGTGTCGCTCCGCTGGAACCGTGGCCTTTTTGTATTTTACCCATATGAACGGGGCGGAGACTGGCATGCCATGCCATTCTCCAACTTCATTGGCCTTTTAAAAGTACAATCAGAGATGATAGGTTCTCAAGATCAAACCCTATTCTGTCGGGTCGACACAACGCCTCGTTTCCTCAATCAGGGAACTGAGGTTACATATGTAACCAATACATTTTTCCTGTACAGGGAAGATGGCAGACAGCGTGTATGGCCTTGTGTGGGTGAGCGGTTTGCTGATGTCAACGCTGTGGATCGAGTGGCCCATGGTGACAGTGAGGTTATGGTGTGGGCAGGTGTGTGTTATGGAAAACGAACTCAGGCGCATTTTAATGATGGCATTTTGAATGCACAGAGATACCGTGATGAGATTCTGAGGCACATTGTTGTGCCATTCATCCACAACCATCACCTCATGTTGCAGCGGACCAATTCCACAGGCCACAATCAACCACCTGATCAACTCTATGCGAAGGAGATGTGTTGCACTGTGTGAGGCAAATGGTGGTTACACCAGATACTGACAGATTTTCGGACCCTTCCCCCAATACAGTAAAACTACACATTTTAGAGTGGCCTTTTATTGTGGCCAGCCTAAGGCAGACCTGTGCCATAATGATGCTGTCTAATCAGCATCTTGATATGCCACACCTGTGAGCTGTATGGATTATCTCGGCAAAGGAGAAGTGCTCACTAACACAGATTTAGACAGATTAATAGGCCTTTTGTGTACATAGAAAAAGTCTTAGATCTTTGAGTTCAGCTCATGATAAATGGGGGCAAAAACAAAAGTGTTGAGTTTATCATTTTGGTCAGTGTATGTTTATATATATTTCTCAAATAAAATGTTGCTTCTATAAATTAATCTAACATCCCATTTTATAATCCAATTCATTATATCTCATTTTAATAAAACTAATTAGAAATGCTTTTACTTTTTTCACTTTAAAATACGATTCCATCGCCTCAAGAGCTGAGGGAGAAATGGCCCTGGGGAGACAGAGACAGCCGTGGGGAAAAGGCAAGAGAGACTCCGGTAGTTCGTACTTGTTTGGCAAGAGGGTAGTCCACAATAATGAAAACTGGGATCCACTTGAGAGAGTATCCACTGAGCAGCTGATAATCCACGAAAGCTGTGAACCTCTCCAGGAGAAGTAGAGTCCATCAGAGAAGAGAGTAGCTCATTCCCCGTGAGAGGGAAAAGGTCTCCAGAGGTATGCCTTGAGCCTTAGTGAGGTGAGAAGCAGCAGCGCCAGGAGATCTGTAGCGAAGACTAGAGGGATTCCGAGTCCTGGGAAGACGGAAGGGGACCTTGGCTGTCGGGGAAGCGATCTGAGGGCAGAGGAGAAGTCGAACACTGTGAAGACATCTAGTAGCTCTGGAGCCTAAACAAGAGAAGACTTTTGTGACTAAACTGTAGCAAGACAAGACCAGACAAGACAAGACATGGTAGTCGGGGGGCTAGGAATGCTTACGATCTGAGACAGGACAGAAACACATGGAGGTTTAAATAGAAGAAGAAAGGACAGCGAGACAGAGAACAGGTGTGGAAGGATTAACTAAAGTGAAACAACGAGGGGGGGGCACACGCACGCAGACTCCGAACACATTGCGGCTGTCATGACAACACCATGTGCTCGACAAAAACCTAAACACAGACGAAACGAACAAAACAAGCTTTTGTTTTGTTCGGGACATGCCCGGGACATGCCAATCTCGCTCACTGGGGTTGTAAGCAGTATGTTGCTTACATACATTTATTGTAAAAGTTTCTTACACAAATAATTGTAATTACGAATGTACTTCTTCAGGTTTATACATCATTAAGTAATGACTATTTAAGTTTGGAAACAATGTTATATTTATAAAGTCACACTTTCTATTTATCCAACACAGTTTATATGTTTATTTTAATATAAAATTATATAGATGGATACATTTTATGATGGGGGTCTCACAAAACGTTTATCATAGCTGGGGGTCCTTGGCATCATAAAGTTTGAAAGCCACTGGCCTATGGTTTTTTGCTTACTAGTTAGAAAACTGAATAATGTTGTTCATAATAATAACAAAAGTTCATGAACATATTGCTTTCTTTTATTTACACCCACCCAAAAATAAAAACACAAACAATCATATACAAATATAATGCCTGTGGATCATTGTGTTCTTGCAGTAATGAGCTAATTATGGAGTCAAAGTAGGGTTACATATATTTGCAACTAAAAAAAGGTTTGCAAACAAAAATAAGTTTTGCAAAATTAAAATGACAAAAAATACAATGCAAACCAAATAATAAATCGCGAAATAAAACGTAGATATTGAGAGAAAAAAAAGGTTTTGAAAACAAAAAGACAGTTTTGCAAAAAAAATTAAGTACTGAGAGATCAAATATTTATTTTCCACTTTAGCAGCAATGATTTGCAACACATCTTTTCCTTTGCAGTACCTACTAATTTATTTGCACCGCTACTTTTAATTCTGCGTTTCAGCCACATGTGCTTTTGCGACTTTCCTTGCGGTTTTTCCTTTGGCCAGTCATTTTTCTGTACGATTGGCTTTCTAACGCTGGTTTGACGTGGGGGCGGAGTCAATGGATTGGGGCGTGTATAACGGGTCTGGTCATGCCTTCCTCATTACGTCATCAGTGTGATTCACAGTACACAACAGTGCAACGGATCCATCGTCATGGCAGAGCAGAGGAGGCAGATCTCAAGTATTTCTAGGTGATTGTTCTTACATTTAAACCTGTGTTTTGTTTCTGTTTGTTAACTAAAATGTATTTTAACACGTTTGCTCAAGTTAAAGAACTTCGAGATCAATAAAGGCGGTGTTTTATTAAGCAGTATGAATGGCTGCTGCATGTATTCTACAGACCAACAGACAATGTAAGTGGTCATCGATCTGCCAAAAACGAAATGGTTATTACACTTTCACTGTATAAAATGCTCTATATATATTTACCTGTTGCATTAGCATAGTTGAAGTACATATACCATGGTTAAACTATGGCACCTTTAATATCATAAGGGAAAATACAAAAGGTTTAAGCACTTTAAAATATATATGTGAAATACCATAACATTATACGTGGATACCATATGTGAGGTCCAAAAAAAAAAAAAATACATAATTATTCCCCGTTGCACTATTTTCAAAGAACACCTCGAGCTCGCGCTGCGGAGCCACAAAAAACAAGCTTAACCAAGTCCTTTTCAAAAAAGAACGGGAAAGGCCCTGTGTTCCTGTAGGTGACTAAAACAGTTTCACAGTGCAAAAACTGAACAGTTTTGATATGTCAAAAGGTCTAAACGTCTAAAGGTGGAGCGTCTGCCTCTGCTGCGCGAGTCTCTGCTTTATCTGCAATAGGCTCTCTTGAAAAACAAATGAATTACGATATAATTGGCTGGAATACACTATCCAACTGTGACCTGATTTCGAACTAAATCTGGTCCAAACGACAATTGGTTTCACTAGTTTGCCACAGCAAACCAAACGGAACTCTCCGGGAAAGTCCTTGTTGACCGGTAAACACCCGCGAGCCACCATTGGCATTTGAGGTCCTCCTGGCAAGGAGAAGGACAGGGTACCTTTCATGGTGACTTTAAGAAACTTCTAAATAAGGTTCTTTATCAGACCTGAGTGCAGTGGGAAAATACATAGATGAAACACTTCAGCACACTTAGGAAAGAACTGTTGAAACATTTGTTTATGCGTTGAAGAGAAAGATCAGAGTTTATTTACTTACTCTTGTATGATTAATGTAAGAGAAACCTACCAGATGTGTTGCATCATACACTTTCTTCACACTGTGATTGTCTTTTCCCGGTCTTCCCATTCTTGAGAAAGCTGTTTCTTTCTTTCTATCCTCCAGCTTTTGCTTATACGGCTGCTTTGCACTACAGCGTTGACATCTTTTGCTTGCTACACCAATTTTTCTCCCGCATATATAGCAATCCTTTAGAGTTGGCAGCTGGAGATAGAAATATAAATAATAATCAGAACTTTTGCATGCTGTGTTATTATATTGTTCCACCCCTACTATGTACACGAGAGTCACTGTCTCATAAAATATTAGCACCACTGTGTAAAGACATGTAAACACTTTATGTGGTCAACCAAAGCATCAGAAGAGTGCTATAGAAGAGGTTTGAGTTCAAACGATGAAATAAATGGTCATAGACTCTTTAACAAATACCTGCTGAGAACGACACATGACTTATGTAGTAGAACAGATTAATCCTAAAACCATGTCCTCATGGACACGTCACTGACTGGCATCAGATTTTGCACAAACTTCTGTTATCGCTTAGATTCTAGCTATTGTTTGGAAATGTACTAAAAATCTCTGGCCAAACATAAAACCTAAGTTTGGAGTTCTGTCGTCACTCACAGTAAACATCTGTGAGTTTTTCATGACACGACAACATTTCACAGCCTCTGACTGTAAAAACTGCAGAAATTGATAACCTGTTTTAAATTAACATAGTTTTATACATTCATAACTTATTGACATTTTTAAACAAGCAAACATCTTCATCTTCATTATTTAAAGAAATATTTGTTTAAAATAACAGATTTTCTGGTTGTTGGTTAATAACTTCTTTCCAATTCACTTGAATGAAAGAAGTGTACTGATTTTATACAAAGTTAAAAGTCATTCGTAGGGTTTCTTGGATGATCAATAATATTCACGAGACCTTAAAACTACGGTACTATTTGTTTTAACACAGACTGATAAGGCAGTTTACATATAGCAGCCCACAGATATACGAATGAGGCCACCATTACATATAATACAGTGAATGTTAATCACATGTGTCGTCTGTCCTCTAGCCTTGAATGTCCGTTCTGTCCCTGGCTTAGCACATGCACGAAAAAAAACAAAAAAAGACAACACAATAAAGCAATGATATATATATATATATATATAAAACAATGACATTGAACATCT